>CM070511.1:7005689-7579922 GCA_036346375.1 Guadua angustifolia | reverse complement strand
CAAATATTTCGCCTATATATATATATATATAAAAGCAAACTGTGTTATCTAAATTTATACAAAATCTTTGAATTCAAGAATAGTTTTAGTTTTTCAAAGGTATGTGTTTCATTTAACTTGTTATAGATGAGTATATAACCTAAAGCTAAAATTTTCAAAAAATATACCCAAATATGGCATGAATTTGTGCAATTGAAATCATGGTTCCATGTGCCCCTATTTCATCATATATATATATATATATATATATATGTGTGTGTGTGTGTGTGTGTGTGTGTGTGTGTGTGTGTGTGTGTGTGTGTGAAATCATGTGCTGAAAAATTGGCTTAGTAATAGAATTGGCATTGCAAAGTGGTTGTGATCATGGCATGTGTGGTGTTCGTGCATATGCTGGTTCAGATGATTATTTGATATGCTTGTGATAGCATGATAATTGTTTTGCTTGATGCAATGCGCTCGTGTGAGTGGTTGCATGGACTGATCTTGTTTTGTTTGATGCAATGCACTTGTGTGAGTGGTTGTATGGATTGACTTTGAGTCAAGTCGTGGACTTATGCTCGGATGCGTTTCTTGTTTATTCATGTGCAGGTGTTGCTCGAGGGCGAACGTGGTCGATGACGGGACCGAAACTAGGTTCATGGAGGAACTGAGGTTCGGGACTAGATTTAGAGAGGAATCGAGGTCTTGGTGGTCAAGGATATTATACGGGACGTTCAGGCAAGAGAACATGCACATGGAGCTGGTTAGTCACGTAATTACAGCATGTGGGCTGTACATGCGTGCAAGAGTTGTTTTTGGCCATGTTGGGCCAGGTTGAGATGTATACAGACTCTTTCCATGTTGCAAGTGAAGTTGTATTCAATCTCATTATGTCTGCTTTGTATAAATAGGGGGAGGTGTCTCCTGTTTATTCTTGAGCGCTGAGGTTTCAGGGTTGTACTCTTTTGTTTGAGTACTATAACCAGATCAACTCTTTTGTTTGAGTACTGTAACCAGATCAAAAATAAAAATCCTTCCTGCATCTCCAGCGTCTAGTGATTTTCGTTTTGCTCTTGGCAGCTGTGCATTGTAGGGTTTTTGTTTGCTCCTGGTGTGGCAACTAGAAGACCACATAAGGAAAACAAATCAAGAGCATAGTTGATCGATCGCCTAAAGTTTTGGTCCGTGGTGGAGTTTGCTTCCGAAAATCAATTCCCGTCATTATTTGATTCAATCATATTGCAAAGGTAATATCTCTTGATCCGTAGATCCGATCGGTCTGATTCTTATTGGGTTAGGTTCATAATTGAATCTAGTTTCTACAGTTAAAATTTCACATCAATCCAACGGTGGGGTCTTTAGTTAGTCTTATTTTAGTTTGGTCATCGCTGTTAGATCATTATTTGTTATAGTCATCTTGCAAAGGACACAACTTTTGTTCCATAGATCCAATTGACCTGATTCTTATTGCGTTATCTTCAGAATTGAATCTAGTTTCTACAGTTAAAATTTCACATCGATCTAACAGTTGGATCTTTAGGAATTACTTTTTTAGTGAACATGTGTTAGACTGGTCGCCCAAAGCTGTTGTCTTGATGCATGATCGCTCTCTTGGTCACCAGATCTTTGTCTTGATGCACGACCGGTCTCTTGACTACGTAAACTGATCTCCCGGCTGTGTGAACTGGTCTCCAAGCAATTTGAGTTTAAATTGGGGTGTGTTAGAAAAACAAAGTTCAAAAATTTGATTTTAGCTTCCGCGCAATCATTCACCCCCCTGATTGCTACATTAGTATATTTCGATCCTACAATATGTATATGTATATATATATGTGTATATGTTTGCATATATATATATGTATATGTATGTATGTATGTATATATGTGTATATGTATGCATATATATACAGTGGCATATATCCAATTAACCATATTATATATGTATGTGTATATATATGTAGACACAAACCGTGGGGACTAGGTACCATAATTTTAAGTGCATGAATTCAAGCCAAATTCAAGTATATTTTTTTGAAACTTTCAGTTTTAGGGTATATATCCATCTATAACAATTCAAATAAAACATGTATCTTTGAAAAAATATACTCAAATTAAAATATTTTAATGAATTTAAATCACATGCTTTGATAATTTATATATATAATCAACACATACCAACAATCAAATTACCTAAAAAAAGGAAACTTTAGTTTGGATTTTAGTTCAAACTTGTTTGAACTTGTTAGTAAACTGGTTAAACTCAACATCTTAAAATTTTGAAAGATTTTCAATTGGAAATATATAGAGGAAATAACCGTTTTCGGATCATAGTGCCTCATGTAATTGCCCTATATATACATATATATAGTAAAATCTATATATTATAAGATATTACTATTGTACAAACTACACAGATTGTTGAACTCTCTGGTATGATAGTAAAATCTATATATATAAATAGTAATAGTAATAGTAATATATATATATATATATGTAGTAAAATTTATAATTTCATGCCAAACAGTTCAACAATTCAACAACATGTAGAGTCTACGCAGTAATAAAATATTACAACAAATTAAGTAATTTGATGTTCATTTGGTAGTAAAATCTGATTCTTACATCGTTTATTTGCGAGACTCATATCATGTTGTTCCTCTCGTCGTCAGTAAGCTACTGGTGAGAACCGTTCATAAATCGGAGCTATCAATAAAAACTTATTGTTAAAAAAGAAAAATATATTTATGTACAAACTAGGAAACACATTTATTAGTTGTATAACCACACTACTATTGGCTTAGCTACTTGTCGGGGGCCGGGCAACCCTTGGTTGGTCAGCAGACAATCAACCGGCCCCCTAGCTCGGAAGGCCTCGATCCAAAAACTCGGATCAAACTCGAGGCCGCTCGACCTAGGGCGCGGAAACTCCGAGCTCGGGGTCCCCGCGACCTGGAGCTCGGGATGATTCAAGGTCGATAACGTTCCTTGGATCCGGACACGTCATCACTTGGCGATTCTGGAAGCGTGGGATCATGGAGTATCTGCGTAGCTGTGGATCGGAGCAGTTACCACCATTTGTCAATGTGCATGAAGGCCACAATCAAGAATTACTCCCGAGCGTTGCAAGAAGAATGTGTATAAGATGAAGCTTTGTAAACACTTAGGGGACAGAACAACCCAACGCACACACACTCGAGTTCAAGTCTAGACTTAGCATCGTCAAGCTTGGTGTAATCCTCTCTTGTACACACAAATAGCGTGAATCACCACCGCAAGGTGGCTGGAGTAAACTATTACCTTCTCGGGGCTCGAACCAAGATAATCCTCGGTCTCGTCCGTTGTCTCCTAGCTCCGACCATAGACCTCCTCGACCTCATTCCTCTGTTCGAGCAAAAGCGCGGTTGTGGTCCCATTTCTCGACCCCTACCTCATTTTCTGCGGTTGGCGATCCCGATCGTCGGCAGTGGCGCCCCGTGGGGCCCGTTGCTTTGTTCATTCGCAGAAAAACTCCAAGGTCTTAGGAGCATGGCGTTCTCCATCGGCGGACACTCTTCAAGCGTGAAGCAGGGCCTTGGTCGGCTCCGCATCCTGTTTCGCTTTCCCCGTCACGGCGGCGACGTTTTCGTGGCGGACGTTCCTGGTGAGGACGCGGCGGCAGAGGGTCGTGACCCACAAACCCCCGAGGATGCTCGTCGGATGGTCCACGTCGCGATCAATCAGGCCATAACCGCGCCCGACGGAGGACCAGAGAGGCTCCCTCCCTGAGGCGCCAGCCTATCGCCGGATCATGGTGATCCCGATAGGGAAAAATCGGAGCTCTTGGTAGGGCCTTGGCGAAGAACTTCGATCGTCTTTGCAACTGAGGTCATTCCTCCGCAGCACCAAAGTCACCGCTCAGGGACCCCTTCCCTGAGAAGCAGCGACAACTCATCACGTCATCACAGGCGCACCCGTCGGCTGTCGCCGAGGCGAGAAGCGCCTTCGTCTCGGCAACACCCTCGGGGCGAGACCCCGACGCCACCGCATCGCTGTCCTGCGGCTACTAACCCGAGTAGGGTTGGGCGAGTGAGCCACACGAGCTCCACGCCATCGCCAAAGGCGGTCGCGGGCACTTTCCCGACATTACGCGCGGCGTCGTCGCGCCGCAGACAGACCGCTGCGATACCTCCCAGGCGACTCCCGTGCTCGGCACCATGACCGATCTCGCCAAGATCGGTCGTCAAGAAAGCCCGAGCTCGAGTCGAGCAGCGGTGGAGATCTCGTTAGCCCGATCGCTCGGCGTGCACCGTCGACCTACGGTTGCGTGGCGTACTCGGCGACCTTCGTCGCGTCTGACGCCGCTCGCTTTCGGTTCAAGCCGCTTTGATCGGCGCCGGCGGACCAAGAATCCAAGAGTTCTGTCCATCTACTCGACCGCCATTTTGGCGGCGGAGGTGACGAGTTGGTCATAGCCAACTATCTCCGACCGTTACGGGCGCCGCCCAACCTCGCTCTTCAACGAAGCCGGTTCCTTGGTCGTGGCGCCAAATCGAGCGCCCTCGCTCCAACTTCCGGAGGCTATTCGGCGGCGGGAGGGAGAAGGACTGGATCGCGTCATCCAGGGCAAGAGCGAGCCTCTTCGTGATTTCGTGCGGCGGTTTATCCGCACGAGGAACCTGATTCCGAGCATCTCTGATGAAGCAGTCATCAAGGCCTTCAAGTTCGGCGTTCGCGACCGGCGCCTTACCGAAGACCTCGAGATCACGACAAGGCTCAGCGTCAACAAACTGTTCCGCATGGCGGAGCAGTGCGCGACGCGACGACGCCGTCGTCATTGAAGCGCGACATTTACCAAGGTAAGCTTAGTGCGAACCACTCGAGGTGGCCGTCCAATTCAAGCGGCGCGACCAAGACGCCGCGCCAAGCGGAAGCGTGACCGTGAGGACCGGCGAGGTCTGCTGCGGGTCATCGTCTCACGGACGGCGGCGGTGAGGTCCTCGAGGTCCGGATCGGACTCGGGGCCAGGACCCGACCTCGTCAAGGTCGGTCTTAGTCTCGCCGAGCCGAGGCCAGCCCGAGAAGAAGGCGGCGGCTGGACCTCGGAGGACCGATGCTCGGCCGTGAGGGCGAAGAAGCGGCGAGAATGCGACGAAGTGCACTGTTCCGCAGGCGGCCGGCCACGACACTGCGGTCTGCGGTGCTTGGCAAGGAAAGCTTGAAGCCTTCTATGACGGGCGTGGTGAGATGCCGTGCTCCCGAGGATGACGACCAGCCGAAGGGTGAGCGCCGGTCGAACACGGCGACCTCGACCGGAATTCCAGGCGAGCGCCGGATTAGCGTCATCTTGGCGGCTCGGCGACCTACCACCGGTAGCGAGATTAAAGTCTGCCGGACCATCTATCGAGTTGCACCGAAAGTCCATCGAACGACATTGCAAGTGGGCGGGGCCACCATCACCTTTTCTCCGGAGGATGCCTTACAAGGTATGGCCCGAGACTTAAAGATCGCCTTGGTCGTGACCCGACCATTAGCAATAATCGGTGGTCGGGCGTGTCATGGTCGACGAGGCGGTTCTCTTAATTTCTTTGCGGCGGAAGCACTTGGCCGGATCTGATTCCCGATCAAAGATCAAAAGCATCGCCATCCCTTCTTCGAATCGTTCTCGGAGCTCGACTACTCCCTTGGGGCGAGTGGTCTTGCCCGTCACCTTGGCGGCTCGGACAACTTCCGCGACCGTGATCACCTTTGAGGTGGTTGAGGCGACCTCCGTCTAACGCTATTCTCGGAAGACCTGCCCTCATCAAGCTTATGGCGGCCAATCATTACGGTCATCGGTGCATGAAGCTCCCAGGCCCCAACGGCATCATTACCGTACGCGGCGACCTGCAGGCGGCACATGGCTGTGAGACCAAGGCCCTGGCGCTTGCCGGCATGCTGCCCCAGCGAGGTCCAGAGGTGACGGAGAAGAACGCCCGTGAGAGCGGCGATTCAGCCAATGAGGCAACAAAGGCCGTCCGCCGAGGAAGGCGACACGATCGGGTGTGTCCACGTCTCGGCGGTGAGTCCCAAATAGGAACTCGAGCTCGTCACCTTCCTCGCGCCAACAAAGGTATATTAAGCAGGAGCCTGCAGATATACTGGCGTTCCGAGAGGTGATCGAGCACAAGTTCTGGTCGAACCGGTTCTAGACACATGCGCGGAATCGTCGCTTCTCCCGAGAAGGTCGCGGTCATCAAGAAAACCTTGATAAGCTCCTCAAGGCGGCTTCATCCGCGAGATCGACTACTCCGGTGGTGGCCAACCCGGTCATCGTCGCGAAGAAGGGTGGCAAGTGGAGAATGTGCGTCGATCATACGGGGTTGAACTCGGCTGCCGGCGACAACTTCCCCTTCAAGCATCGACGGATCGTCGACTCCACCGCCAATGCCAAGATGCTAAGCTTCTTGGATGCTTATTCGCTACCACCAGATCAAGTCGGCGGTCGACGACGAGACAAGATCGCCTTCATCACCCGTTCGGCACTTATTGCTACGACCATGTCATTTGGTCTCTGCGCAATGCGGGGCAACATTCGGCGTCGATGACCAAGACTTTCGAGCATGATTGGGCGAAACCTCGAGGTTTACGTAGATGACATCATCGTCAAAAGCCCTCCGAGGCGACCACGTCCGTGACCTTGAAGAAACATTTGCAAACTGAACAAGTACAAAATCAAGCAACCCCGAGAAGTGTGTGTTTGGCACGGCATCGGGGAAGGTCCTTAGCTACATGATCGGGGACTCGGGGTTGGTCGAACCCGAGAAGATCGAGGCCATCGAGAAGATGGAGCCCCGACCTCGATCAAGCAAGTGCAAAGCCTCACCGGTCGCATGGCCGCCCTCGTGATTCATTTCGAGGCTCGTGAAGCGAGGTCTCCCATTCTTTAAGACCTGCGCAAAGCACGGGCTTTGAATGGACTCGAAGCTATAGCGGTCTTTCGACGAGCTGAAGGTATATCTATCATCCCCACCCTCCTTACAACTCCGTGCTGGCGAGAGGTTCTTGCTCTACCTTGCGCCCACCGCCCAAGTCGTAAGTCTTGTCCTAGTTGCGAGCAGAGCACGGCAGCGACATCGATTTACTATGTCGGCGAGGTCTTACGGCCCAAAGGGCGTTACATTCAAGTCGTAAACCGCGCTCTTCTCATGGCCTCGCGCAAGCTTCGACATACTTCGAGCGCATTCCGTGGTCGCCCCGAGCAACTTTCGCTCGGTGACATCTGCGAGAATCCGAGCGGCGGGCGGATAGCCAAATGGGCCATGGGCTGGCGGCGTTTGACATCCGTGTCGTGGCGAACAGCTATCAAGTCACAAGTGCTCGCCGACTTATTAGTCGAGCAGACGTCGCAGCCTCGCCCACGAGCTCGAGGCCGAGGAAGAGAAGCCTCGGATCATGTTCTTGACGGCTCGAGGTCTTTCAAGCGCTTCGGGCCGGGATACTTATCCTTACCCAGCGGCGACCGATTGAGGTATGTGGTTCGTTTTGGGTTTCTGCGACCAATAACGTGGCGAAATATGAAGCTCTCTTGGCGGGCTTACTAGCACGCAAGTCCTTAGGCGTCTGACGGTTGGTCGTGAAGGAGACTCGGCTCGTCATCAACCAATTACAACAAGGACTATCAATGCTCGGGGATGCAATGGCAAGGTATCTCGGCGAGGTTCGCAAGATGGAGAAGTGGTTCGAACTTGGAGCTTAGGCATGTCCCTAGGAAGGACAATTCCAGCGCCGACTTTCTCTCAAGCTCGGCTCTTCAGGCGAAGAGATACCCCCGACGTCATCCTCGAGGCGGCGACGGCTCCGTCTATCTCCGATCGAGGGTCGTGCTTCTTTGTGGTGGAAGGTATTCCCGCATGGGCGAGCCCATACGGCTTCACAGCGCGGGCCGACACGCCTCCCGACCCCGCTAATGTAAGCGGGATTAAGCGTCGAGCAAGCTTGTACAAGCTTCGTGGATGGCAAACTCTGAGACGGAATGTCTCCAAGATCGACTCGGTGCATCTCCACGGAGGAGGGTAAGTACCTACTCAACGACATCCACTCGAGGTCTCGTAGGCGCACTCTTCGTATGGGGCGATGGTCGGCAAGGCCTTCCGTATGGGGTATTCTTGGCGGCGGCATTCACAGATGCTCGGGATATTGTCGAACCTCGCTGAGCATGTCGGTTTCACGCCGTAAAATGCACCACCGGCGCGCCTTCGCACCATTCCACTTGCTCGCCTTTCTCGACACGGGGCTGGATATCTCGGCCCCTTTCCCGAACAGCAGGGGAAAAATCACTGCTTGTGGTATCGACACCTTCACCAAGTGGATTGAGGTCAACCGGTTTCACCATCCTTTCCGAGCCGCCGCTCGCTTTTTTCCGCTTGTCCGTGGTCACTGGTATGGGGTCCCATGCAGAATTATCTCGACAATGGTACTCGGTTTACGATGAATTGTTCGAGAATTTTGCGAAGACATGGGCACCAAAGTGTGCTTAACCGGTGGCTCATCCTCGAACAACGGAGGCGCAGAGCGCCATGTGAACGATCGTCCAAGGCGTCAAAAGGCGAGTTGCAGATGAGCTCAAACGCTTCTGACAAGACACAGGTGGGCGAACTTCCCACCGTCTTATGGTCTATTCGTACCACGGTCGGAGAAAACAGGTCCACACCCTTCACCGTGTTTGGTATCAAGCCGCCCCGCCTCCGGAGGTAACGCTGGCTCGCCGAGGTCGACAGTTGGTCGACCACGTCGACTTGAGCAAACGGTCTCTTGACCTTGCCCTCGCGGAAGAAGTAAGATGCCGTGCCTTCGCTACGATCAGCGCATTACCTGCAAGCTCTTCGCAGACATGCGTCTCGGTCGGTACGACCTAGGAAGCTCCTTGTTGGGGACTTAGCCCTGAGACGGATTCAGGTATCGTCCAACACCAACAAGTTATCCCCGCGGTGGGAGGGCCCCTATAGAGTCGTTTCAGCAGATCGCGCGGGCTTACTGGCTAGCGATGCCGATGGCGAGAGAGCTCTCTAGCTCGTGGAACATAGATCAACCGCGCAAGTTTTATGTGTAATCTCTATACCTTTAAAACTTCAATAAAAGGATATTCTCCGATTTCTACCATTCATGTCTTTTTCTTTATTATGAGCATCTCTGTAATTTTTCTTCGAGCACGACCTTCGCATTCGCCTCTTAGTCTGGGTATCGCGAGCTTCGTTCACCCCGATGGTCGAGCTCAACGTGGCAGAAACTCTTTGCAATCACTCACCCTAGCGTCCGGGTTTGAACTACAAGCCCCTGACTTTGGCTATTGAGTGTGCGCATGGTCGTGGTCGTGGAGTTGGTGATTTATTCATCGAAGTTAAACTTGTTGCGTTTCTTTTGCGAGCACTCTATCTCGATTCTGCGAGTCATGGTCATTTGCTCGTCTTAGACTTGTGTCCAAGGTCGGCGTTGCTCGACCTTGGACCCAACGGGGGCTGGGCTAGGGCGTAATATCTACAAACGACCTATGGATCTCGATCGCGAACAAGAAAGGCACACTTCAAAAAGGTAGTCTAAACCTGTTGATAACATCGAATGTTTTTACAGGATCGAGGATGTTTGAGCTCTGAGATCCTCCATCTCGCGCAAGCTTCTCTTGCTCGAGCTCGGCGACTCTGTCCGCAGTCGAGGCTTTGGTTTCTTTGCGGAGGGCCTCCTTGGTTGCGTCCGTAGCTCGGCGATGCTTCGTCGTTGAGTTGGGCGGCGGTCTTCGCCGCCTGCACGCCTAAGCTTCTCCTCCAAATTTCGCGACTTTGGCCTCTAGCTCGGGAGACGCCTTGGTTGAAGATGATTGCTCGCAATGACCCTCTCCAACGCCTCGACCTTGGCACGCTTTCGTCGGCGAGCGCCGTGGGTCAGAAGCGGTGGTTTGCTCCTTAGCGGCTTCCTCGAGTACCACGACCTTGGCGCTTCGTCGAAAGCGCTGGCGCATGCGGCGCTTGTTCTCGGCGACCTTCTCAAGGGCCTCGACCTGGCGGAGGGTCTCGGCGCCGAGTCTGAAGAAGTTCGCTCATGGCGGCCTTCTCCAAAGAGCTCGACCTTGGCGCTCCGCATTAAGGGCCTCGAGCGCTTTGGTCGCTCGAGCGCGCTCGTGCTCTTGCGCCTTGAACCCATGCTCGCGCTCGGAGGATCTGGTCCTCTCGAGCTCGGTGGCATGGGACACCTCCAGCGCCACCATCGTGCGACGCAGATCGTTGAGCTCCCGGTTGATCCGCTCGAGTTCCTGCGCGTCGGCCTCGATGGTCGCCTAAGAGCTCGAGCCTTCGGTCTCCCTCTCTTCCATGGAGTTCAAGATCTGGCGAACACGTCGGCGTGCTTTCGTTGAGACCTTGAAGCCCTCGGGTCATGTTGCCAATCGCCTTGAAAACAAGGAAAGTGATCTGGTAAGAAGTTGTCAAGAACACACAACTTAACATATTACAGGACATATAAGGAAAGCTCCTACCTCACGGAATCGGCTGTCGACGCGCGCTGGAGAACTCCTCATTCAGCTCGTCAAGACGAGCTGTGTTGATCTCAAAACCTTCGCCTAGGTCCTCGTGAGCTGGGCCTTTTTCAATCACCGCGGCACACCTTGTCTGGGGCCTACGGACGACGTGCCGACGGCGGCTCGGGATCTTTCCACGTCGGCTGCCGGGTTGGACCCCCCGGCCAGAGGTACGGCAGCGGTAGCTTCGGGCCCGACCTCCGTAGTCGGGGTTCCGGCCAGCTCGGTGGTGGGAGTTGCCGCAGCAGCGGCATCCGACCCAACCCCTGGGGGTGGAACATTGTATCCCCCGGGGGCTGGAAGTTCGCAAGACGGGTCATCGGAGTGCCTCCCGTTGTCGTGGTCGCTCTCCGTGGCCTGGGGAACCGCGGTCTCGCCATCAGGCACGATCTTGGTCGGCGGGGCCTCAGGGACTTCGGTGACACGGCCTCCAACGATCGGCAACGCCGCGACTTGAGGGGCCCGGACACCCATGTCTCCCTCGATCTCGGGAGGATCGACGACCGCGAGGGCACCCGTCTCGCCGGTGCTGTAATCCTCGCTGATCGCAGGTTGGGGGTCCACCTCGTCCGGGCTATCAGGGCCTTGGTCGAACTCCCCGACCTGGGCCCAGCTCGAGGCCCCGGCAAGAGCGCGCCTTTGACCCGAAGACCGGCGCGGGGCCAGCATGTAGGCGTCTGCCTCCTCCTCGGACTCGGACTCGGACTCGCCCTGAACAACAGGCATTGTCAGAGTGGGCAAGCTCGGGTCTCGGCGCTCAGTCTGCAATCAAGGATAGGCACTAAGACGAAAAAACACAAGGGATGGGCGGGGTTGCATAGCTGTGGTCTTACAGGTGGTGGCCTCTGCCTCGTTGATGGCCGGCGATGATCCTGTTGCCCAGAGCTCGGGGGCACTCCACTTCCTTCCTCACAGTGCTGGGAGGCGGCTCGCGATGAGCCCACACGCTGCCATGGCCATGCGGATGACCGACCTTGATCACCCCGACAAAGTGGGAGCTCGATGGTGCAGCGGCGGCACGCGCTTTCTGTTTGCCAGGGAAAGAAACTTTGTTAGGCCCCGAGAAGCCAAGGGCACGAGCTCGGGAACTTGGCTATGATCGTCTTTACCATGGCGTGGTCACCCCATTCGATGTGGGGCCTCTTCGTCTCCCGGCGGTCAGCTCCGGTTGGGGGGAGTCTCTTCTTCCCCTTCTTGCTCCTGCTCTCGTCGGGCAAGGGGAGCAGTCTCCGAGCTGTCTCCCACAACTCTTGATGATCCTACAAGCAAGCACGGGTCAGGCAAAGATATACAAATGTTCGGATGAGGCTATAGGTCGGGGAAGGCTTGCCTCGGGCTTTCGTCGCAAGACGTTCTTCGGGACCAGGTTGTCAAGAGTATACTCATGCGCCAGTTTCCCGAACATTTCCAGCATCCTGGCCGCGACCCAGGACTCCTTCGGCGCTGCACGAACAAGGGCCATCAGAGGAGGAAGAAGTGCGAACTCAAGCAAAAACCTTGGGACTGAAGACCTTACCAGATGAACTCTCGCGGGTCGAATCGTCGCGTCCCTTGATCTGGGAGAACGGGTGTAACCTCCTCCGTAGGGGAGACACCCGATTCCACAGAAAGTCGTTCGCGATCGCCTGACCGGTGAGGCCACGTGGCGTAAATGTGGATGGCGGCGATGGCTTCTGCGTCGACATCGAGGTCCTCGGTCTCTGGGGTCTCTTTCTTCCCAGTAACGGCGGCTCCCTCGTATCGCAGCCTCCCGTTCTCCCCCTTCTTGAGGTAGAACCAGCGCTCTGACCATGGACCAAGAGAGTCCCGGCCAGTGATCTTGGGCAAGGCCCACTTGAGCCGGACACTTGGAAGTAGAGGCACCCGACCACGGGGTCCTTCCCGGAGCGGAAGAGGGAGAAGTAGCGGAAGAAGAGCGAGGGGGTGGGAAGAATCCCCAGGAACCCCTCGCATAGATGGGAGAAGATGGCTAGGGTGAGGACGGAATTGGGTACCAAGTTGATCAATTCAATTTGGCAGCTGTCGAGGACGTCGGCCAGGAATTCGCTCTCCGGGGTCCGCAGCCCGAAGAGGGAATGATGCTCGGTGCAGACGATCTCGTCATCTCGAGGATGAGGTTCGGTCTCGCCACCGGGCAGCCGCCAGGTCACCTGATCCAACAGCCCCAGGGCCTCGAGCTCCTTCATCCTCGCGACCGACAAGGTGCTTTTCCCCAGCTTGGCCATGGCGAAATGTCGTGTGGAGATGGAAAGGCGGTCTGCTCGGGTGAGAAGGCTTGGGAGGAGGGCGCAGAAATTTTCAAGCTGATGATCCAAAGCTCGGGGTCTTCCATGGCGCTTTTGGGATATAACCTCCTACGGCGCCTCAAAAGGCGCACCTGGTATGATTAGACGGGCGCAATTAAGGCCTGGGCGGCGGACTCGAAGCGCTGCAGGTGTCCGCCGGCTGTTGGCATCCGTACCACTTCGGAGAGATCAAAGGTCGCCAGATGTCTCACCTGGGGTTTCACTTTGCGATCTCCGCTCGACCTCGAACAAGGTTCCAAGACCTTGCAAGGGTTGCTGCCAGCGACCTGTTGGGTGAGGCTCGAGGCCGTCCTTGGTACTCCTTCTACGACCTTGAGCCTCGGGGGCTAGCTGTCGGGGGCCGGGCAACCCTTGGTTGGTCAGCAGACAATCAACCGGCCCCCTAGCTCGGAAGGCCTCGATCAAAAACTCGGATCAAACTCGAGGCCGCTCGACCTAGGGCGCGGAAACTCCGAGCTCGGGGTCCCGCGACCAGAGCTCGGGATGATTCAAGGTCGATAACGTTCCTTGGATCCGGACATGTCATCACTTGGCGATTCTGAAGCGTGGGATCATGGAGTAATCTTGGTAGCTGGGGATCGGAATCAGTTACCACCTACCATCAATGTGCATGAAGGCCACGATCCGAGAATTATTCCCGAACGTTGCAAGAAGAATGTGTATAAGACTGAAGCTTTGTAAACACTTAGGGAGGACAGAACAACCCAGCGCACACACACTTGAGTTCAAGTCTAGACTTAGCATCGTCAAGCTTGAGCTGTAATCCTCTCTTGTACACACAAATAGCAGGAATCACCACCGCAAGGTGACTGGAGTAGAGCTATTACCTTCTCAGGGGCTCGAACCAGTATAATCCTCGGTCTCGTCCGTTGTCTCCTAGCTCCGACCATAGACCTCCTCGACCTCATTCCTCTGTTAGAGCAAAGCGCAGTTGTGGTCCTATTTCTTACTGACCCCTACCTCATTTTCTGCGGTTGGCGATCCCGATCGTCGACACTACTGATTCATGTACATGAATGGTTTGGACTGCTTCTTCGGGGTTACGACTAGCGAGTAGCTGCACGCACTCGTAGAATAGCGCTACCATATATATATAGGCAAAATATTTGGTGAAAACCACCAATTCCATGAAAACTCCGTGGAAACCACCTGTATAAGTTTTGAAAAATTCTCAAAAAATTACCATATGTAGGGGAGGTGAACCTCTACAATCTTGCAAAATTTGAAGATGAAACTCATTCGCATTTGAAAGATATGAAAAAGACAATTTGTCTTTTTCATATCTTTCAAATTGTAGATTTCAACTTCCCTACATGTGATAATTTTTGAGAATTTTTAAAACTTCATAGAGTTTAATTTCTGAGTTTATAATTGGTGGTTTTCACGAAATACTTCGCCATATATAGGCGAAATATTTGGTGAAAACCACCAATTCTATGAAAACTCCGTGGAAACCACCTGTATAAGTGTTGGAAAATTCTCAAAAAATTACCATATATAGGGGAGGTGAACCTCTACAATCCTGCAAAATTTGAAGATGAAACTCATTCGCATTTGAAAGATATGAAAAAGACAAACAGCAAAAAGAATAGTGCCAAAACAGTAAAAATTACTATTTATGCTGACTTTGTCTTTTTCATATCTTTCAAATGCGATTGATTTTTAACTTCAAATTTTGCAGGATTGTAGAGGTTCACCTTCCCTACATGTGATAATTTTTGAGAATTTTTAAACTTTATAGGTAGTTTCCACGAGTTTTCATGGATTGGTTTTCACCAAATACTTCGCCATATATATGGGCGAAATATTTGGTGAAAACCATCAATTCCATGAAAACTCCGTGGAAACTACCTGTATAAGTTTTGAAAAATTCTCAAAAAATTACCATATGTAGGGGACGTGAACCTCTACAATCCTGCAAAATTTGAAGATGAAACTCATTCGCATTTGAAAGATATGAAAAAGACAAACAGCAAAAAGAATAGTGCCAAAACAGTAAAAATTACTATTCATGCTGACTTTGTCTTTTTGATATCTTTCAAATGCGATTGATTTTCAACTTCAAATTTTGCAGGATTGTAGAGGTTCACCTTCCCTATATGTGATAATTTTTGAGAATTTTTAAACTTCTATAGGAGTTTATTTCATGATTGAGGTTTTCACCAAATACTATATATATATAGGCTAAATATTTGGTGAAAACCACCAATTCCATGAAAACTCCGTGGAAACTACCTGTATAAGTTTTGAAAAATTCTCAAAAAATTACCATATGTAGGGGAGGTGAACCTCTACAATCCTGCAAAATTTGAAGATGAAACTCATTTACATTTGAAAGATATGAAAAGACAAACAGCAAAAGAATAGTGCCAAAACAGTAAAATTACTATTCATGCTGACTTTGTCTTTTGATATCTTTCAAATGCGATTGATTTTCAACTTCAAATTTTGCAGGATTGTAGAGGTTCACCTTCCCTACATGTGATAATTTTTGAGATTTTTTAATTTTATAGGAGTTTCATATGAATTAGGTTTTCACCAAATACTTCGCCATATATATAAGCGAAATATTTGGTGAAAACCACCAATTCCATGAAAACTCCGTGGAAACCACCTGTATAAGTTTTGAAATATGTATGTATATATGTATATGTATATGTATATGTACACTATTCTATGTTTGCATGTAGAATAGGACATTCTACGTGCGACCAGTTCGACCACATGATGACCACATGGGGGATCCATAGCGCTAGTGAACGACCACAAGACTAGAAGATGGTTTTGGGCCGCGAACAACTGCTCGTAGTAAGGCCCATATGTTATATCCAAATGGTGAACTGTAATCCACGGCATATTGCTTCATTGCATCTCTAAATTTGAAGTCACATTTTCGTAAAGCAACTGTGGGTCATATGAGCAATTTTTAGGCACAAGTGTTCGTGGGATTCAATAGAAGTTCATATTAAAACGAGCTGTAAACTTTAAGGTACTAAAGATCTTGAATTGTTTTTCCAAAAGAACCAAAACTTAACCATGGTGGGATATACGGATGTTGGCTATCATCTGATCCTCATAGTGCCAAAATCTAAGACTAGTTTTGTGTTTCTCCGCGGTGGTATAGGTGTTTCCTAACAGTCTTATAAGTGGACTTTGGTAACTACTTCTACTAAGCACTCAGAGATTATAGCTTTATATGAAGCCTCATGTTAATATGTTTAACTAAGACGTGTAATGAACCAAATCTAAAAGTCATATGGTCTTAACATCGGCGATACCCCTACGATTATTCATGAAGTTAATGCTACTTGTATTGCACAAATAGAATTGGGTTATGTGAAAAGCAATATCACAAAGTATATTGCTTCTAAACTATTCTATCCTTACAAATTCGGAAGAATGGTGACGTAAAGATACTACAAATTAAGTCATATGAAAATCTAGCAGATTTGTTCACTAAGTGCTTGCCAAAATCTATTTTTCAAAGGTGTGTTAATAACATTAGAATGGGACGACTTAGAGATTTGCAGAGTCCAGGGGAAGTAAATCCCTGAACCATGACCTTTTTTGCATGATCCTGAATATCATATTTTACATCTTGAAGATTATAAATTGTGCTCTTTTTTCTTTAGTGAGTTTTCCTGAAGTTTCTCACATAAAGTGTTTTAATGAGGCAACTAGTACAACATGGAGTGCGAGTGCAATGTAGTCTTTTCTTCATCTCTTTTTCTCCACTGAGTTTTGGGAGGAGTTTTTAATCAGGCATGTGTATTATGCGGTATTCGTCCAAAGGAGAGTGTTATGATATAGATAGAATCTCAGTTCAAGCATGAAATGACTCTATCTATTGGTGGGCAAATTCAAATATATCTTTTGCTACTCTCTACTATATATTGGGTACCCCTTTGTACGAAAGAATCAATCTAATAAAGCAAGAGAACTTTTCCCTATATTGTATGTGCTTCTGTTCTTGTTCCTATGATTTCGTTGGCATTTGGTGAGCAATTTCAGTGACTTTGAGTTGCAAGAGTTATTTCAATCTCTAAAAGCAATAATAATAATAATAATAATAATAATAACATCCTTGGACTGGTTTTTGGCTCGTAGTTACGAGAGATTTTATAATTTTACAAAAGGCAAGCTGAAAAGTCACCTCTTTGTTTTGATTTTCGTCTTTTTTATCAATTAAGCCTAAGGACAAACAAAACAAATAGCTCATGAGCGCACGAAGGGTGAGGCTAAACAAAGGAACCGAAGTTGAATTCTTCACTTTTTCTAGCCCTCTCTTTGTTTATTATAAATTTATCCTCCTCACGAAAGCATTTGCAGAATTGGCTTTATTATCGACCGTAGAAGCACCGGAAGAGATGACACATATCACCGTCCGCCCTCTCTGGCCGTGGCACCAACAATCTTACCGTGCTGCCCCGACGCCCAAGCTGCTGGTTCGTGCTAGCCCGTCTGTTGCCACGGTTTGCCGGCTTCTGCGCTCCCTGCATACAATAACGCTAGTTTCTATGCTCTTTCGGCACAAAAGCGTCTTCTGATTTTATAGATACGCTAGATATGAAAAAGAAATAGAAACGTGATGATGACGCTAGAAAAAGAAAAAGTATGTATGTGATTCCGCCGCAGTTGTCATACTCACAGAATCAGCACAAATGCACAGAACTGCACAAGCCACAACGAAACCCATCGAATTTGCACGTCCTGATCACTCCCTCTTCATCCCCGCTCTAACCAGGTCCAAGAAACCACCACCCCCGGCCATGGCCACCACCGACGTCCGCCTCTCCATCGCCCAGCAGACCAGCTTCGCCCTCCGCCTCGCCGCCGCCCTGTCCTCCCCTTCCTCCTCCGCCACCGGCGCCCGTGCAGGCAACGCCGCGTTTTCCCCGCTCTCCCTCCACGTCGCGCTCAGCCTCGTCGCCGCCGGCGCGGGCGGCGCCACCCGCGACCAACTCGTCTCCGCCCTCGGAGGCGCGGGTCCAGGCGCGGCCGAGGGCCTTCACGCGCTCGCCGAACAGGAGGTGCAGCTCGTGCTTGCCGACGCCGGGTGGGGCCAGCCCAGGCCCAAGCCTCGGGCTGGCCCAAAGATTATTGGGTCAATTTTTGAATTTTTACAAATTTTTAAGAGATTTTGCATGCAAGGCCCAGGCCCGGGTGGCCCAAGACCTGACTCCGCCGCGTCCTGCGCCGGCGGCCCGCGTGTCGTCTTCGCGAACGCCGTCTTCGTGGACGCGTCGCTATCGCTCAAGTCGTCCTTCAAGGAGGTCGCCGTAGGCAAGTACAAGGCCGACAGCCACTCCGTCGACTTCCAAATTAAGGTGATCCCCCTTCCTGCCAAGCTAGTCGTTAAATCGACGGTGCGATTTACTAGATCTTTGCCTGAAAAAGTAAGTGAAATTCCTACTTTTCTGCAGACATAACGAGCTAGTAGTTTATTTTCTAGGTGCTTTAATGTCCATCATGCCATTTTGTTCTCTAGAAAGTGTTTGTTTTCTGCTTAAGTGATAGATGAATAACCTTTTCCTAGCATTGGGAGCACTATTTACACTTCTCTTTGTTGAAGACTTAGAGAAGTGCAAATGCGAAAGATTGCTGATAATCAGATTCTTTTTGTAGAACCTAACGTCTGTAGCTATCTAATAGTGTAAACCTTCTTTTCTGTTGATTTTGTAATATTATACTGAAGTTTTGATCTTAGCATATAAACTATAAATGTGCGACTTTTAAAGCATTCTAGCTTGTGCAATCTTCTTTCATGGTGTAGCTTAAACTTATGGTAAAAGTGTAAAACTTATTACTTAAATTGCCATTTTTGTCCAAGTGAGTTATTTAAGTGTAGGTGTTCACTGTTCAATAATAAGACCATTATGAATAAATGGAACTTTATAGTAATTACTGCTTTGGGGTGCTATTGCTGCTGCTTCTTTTTTGAGCATACAGCTTCTCTAGGGGCTGCAGTTCTGCTCTGGTCAAAGTATGGTATAAGTTGTTCTTTAGTGTTTAGTTTAGTGGGAATTATTTACAGTTTGTATCTTGCATTGTTATGTGGTATTGTGACTTGCAAATGTTGTGTGCGGAGCTGTTTATCAGCATGATTTTAGATATCTAACCTGTTATTTCTGTAAGCAAAGGAAGCACCTTTTAGGAAGTGTAGTTCTCCCTGTGGGCTATCTAGGGATTTTTGAAGGATGGGAAATTTGGTGATGTTTATAGAGGCTCTAGAGCCTAGTATGTATATTAGATCATTAGGAACATATAACGCCTACCCCAACTTGTTTGGGACAAAAGGCTTGGTTGTTGGTTGTTGTTGTATGTAATGTGTCTGTTTTTCTCCAGTATGGTTCTGTCGTGGTCTCTCATGGTGAGAAGTAGTGGCCGAGTTCCTTATGTGGTTTTCATTTATTGCCATCGTCAAAATTCTGTGTCTAAGAAGATTTTCAAAAGAACCCCTAATTGTTAGAATTGCCGAAAGGTTAGTATTGCTTTTGTACAATGATGTTTCTGGATTGTGTATGGTCATTGAGATGAGCATAGTCATGTGAACTGTTAGTCTGTCACCAGTTGCATGTAAATTATTTCCCACAGAAATGCTTTATGAAAATGTTAGTACTCTATCTCGGATGCTCAGTACCATTCTCACCTTTACAACCTGTTCAGAAGAAACAGTTTCTGGTTTGTCTTAATTTGGTGGAACACCAATATCTAATGTTGAACACATTTTCATTACATAATCTTATCCTTTCACTGTTTTGGTCATTTTGGAAATTGCAGCTAGACTCTGTGTATGCTTTTGACATTTGTAGTAAGTACAGATGCATTCTCTTAGTCTAGGCTGCTGAAGTTGCTGGCCAAGTGAACTCTTGGGTTGAGAAAATCACATCAGGTCTCATCAAAGAGCTCCTCCCTCCGGGGTCTGTTGACCATACCACCAAGCTGGTTCTTGGTAATGCACTTTATTTCAAAGGAGCTTGGACTGAGAAGTTTGATGCATCTAATACAAAAGACGGCGAGTTCCACCTTCTTAATGGGAGCTCTGTTCAAGCACCATTCATGTCTAGTACAAAGAAGCAATATCTTTCATCGTACAACAACTTGAAGGTACTTAAGCTTCCTTACCAGCAAGGTGGGGACAAAAGGCAGTTCTCCATGTACATACTTCTTCCAGAAGCACAAAATGGTCTCTGGAGCTTGGCTGAAAAGTTGAGTTCTGAACCAGAGTTCCTGGAGAGGCATATCCCAATGCAGAAGGTTGAAGTAGGGCAATTCAAGCTCCCCAAGTTCAAGATATCATTTGGGTTTGAAGCATCCGATTTGCTCAAAGGTTTGGGGCTCCAGCTGCCATTCAGTGCAGAAGCAGATCTTTCAGAGATGGTCGACTCATCTGTGGGACAGAGGCTGTACGTTTCATCCATATTCCACAAGTCAGTTGTCGAAGTCAATGAGGAAGGAACCGAGGCGGCTGCGGCATCTGCTGCAGTGATCGCGCTTAGGTCAGCGCCAATAGGGCCCATGAATTTCGTCGCGGATCACCCTTTCCTTGTCCTTATCCGAGAAGACATGACCGGTGTGGTGCTATTCATTGGTCATGTACTCAATCCCCTACATGCTCCATAGTGTGTTTGTTCTGAATCACCATGTTGGTGCGACTGCATCTGTCGCATGCAACTGCCAGGGTTTCACCATTTGATCATGCTGCCCGTGCGGTGCAATAAATCTGAAATGGTTAAGACTTTCGAATTGTGGCTTGCTTGGTGTATGTAAGCTTTTGGAGTCCAGGGTTGCTATGGAGTAGTCTGCTTACAGACTGCTTCATACATGAGGTGAAACATGCTCGTCAAATGCTTCTTCGTGAGGCTGCGCATGAGGCGCGAGACGCCGAAGTTGCCGGAGCCGATGTAGCGCACGAGCTCGTAGCGGTCGCCGTCGTGCATTATCGGCATGTCCATCCCCGGCCCCACCGTCACCGCCGCCCGGTCCATTCCCCCACTGCTCCTGCCGCGAGCTCGATCCCCCCGCGCGCCTCCCGTGACCTCGCGATCTTTCTCTGTCTCTCTCTTCTGCAGCTAGCGAAGCGAACTACGAATTTTTACTCTTCTAACCGAATACAAAATTTTTTTTACGGATTTAGCCGCTTGACGTTTGAAATTGCAAATCTGGCCCTTAAACAGTACAATTCCGCATATCCAGTACGTGGAATAATTTATTATTATTTTTTTCACAGAATTCCACGGATCCAGTCAGCGGAATATTTATTATTATTTTTTCCCCACAATTCCGCGGAATATTTTTTTTAAATTTTTTTTAATATTCCACGGATCCGAACCGCGGATTAATTTTATTTTTAAATTTATTTTAATTTTCCGCGGATCACGTCAGCGGAATAATTTCCGTTAATTTTTTTTTGTAATTTTAAATTTTCCGCAGATCACGTCAGCAGAATAATTTCCGTTTTTTTTTCCACCGGTTTTTTCCCAGTTCGGTTTTTTTGTCCGTTCCTTTCTCCGTTTATAATTATTAGAATTTTACCTCTCACACTAGGTTGAATAAATTCAAAACAAATTCAATTTTTCAGTGATATAGAAAATTTTTTATCAGTAATTTTTTTTCAAGAAATTCAGATTCGAAAACTGACGTATTTCGCTAATTGAAAAATCGAAATAGGGTATTTTCCAACTGAGATAGCGAAATTGAACCTGATGTTTCCGATATGGTCGCTTTTGTTTAAGTTTGCAGAAACGGTCATCTGTTTTGTTGAAGTTTGTAGAAACAGTACAAGAAAATGAATTTGCGAAAATTAACAGGGAAAATATTAACTGACAAATTATGTGGAAAAAGATGAAATTTTTGTATTTTGTATAACATACTCGACGTATTCACAAAAATGGGAAATTTTTGTATTGGAAACTTTTGTATTTTATAAAAAAAATGCCCGGTATTTACAGAAATATACAACTTTCATGCGTATTTGCAAAAATCTCCACCTCAATTTCGCATTTTGAAATTGCGAAATCTGTGATTTCGCAATTTCAAAATGCGAAATTGAGTGTATACAAATTACGGTCCATAATTACAAATTTGGAATACAGTACAAATTACGGTCCGTAGAATCAGCGACCACGTATAAAAATAAAATAGGACTCTAACGACGTCAAAAAAATTTGAAATTTTTTATGGAGGTTTCTGATAAATCAATGATATTACCATAAAAATTTCAAATGATTTTAAGATCTGAGAAATTTTTTAAAATTCAAACAATACAACTGCCCTGATAAAACGCTGGCCGACAAGTTTGAACCGAATGAAAAATGAAACAAACCACGTTAGAAAATTTGAAAAAATTTTGTCCATGGTTATGATGCATCACTTATGTTCCCGTAAAATTTTCATATAATGATCAAGCTCTATGAATTTTAAAAATTCAGCGATGCTAGTGTCCGATATGGCAAAATTCGACGGTAAAGAGCATGCGAAATTTTTAAAAATTATAAAGCTTGATAAAATTTTATGGAATATTAGTGATGCATCATAACCATGGACAAAAATTTCAAAATTTTATAGTCGACAACAACTCATGTTATGAACACTTAAATTATTTGTTGAACATATATAAGGGCACATACACCAAAGTTCGGATGATAAAATAAGCAATAGATTAGATTATATTACAAGGGCATTACAACAAAGTGAAATTGCTTGACTAACTAACTACTTGAAAACATTTGTTTGTCATGGTGGAACAAATGATCGTTCCGCCTATCTGGGTACAGCCAGAATGATGTCCCACATTTTCTGCATATTACTTGACCCATGTTAAATTTGTGATTTGTCATCGGACACCGCTCAATCCCTACTATGAAAGAACTCCATGGGGATCCGAAGTGCATGCAGTTGTTGTTCTGACACCAAGTGACTTGCCCCGGCCACAGCTCCCTGTAATGTATGTCCAAACCGTAGGAGTTAAACTCCGAACTCCATGTCCCGAACAGATGGTCGGCGTCAAAGTACTCCGAGATATGCGCCACGGTGGGTGACGGAGAAGCGACGCCGCATATACATGTGAGCATGGCTTGTGCACCTTGATGAGTGGCTTGTTGCATGTGCATGTGGCCACATCCCTTATCGTGCACACCTGCTTACGGTAGCCTCTGCAATGGCCATCCACGAACTTCTTCCGTAGACGGACTTCAAACTTTCGCCTGACTCCATCCATGGTGCGGGCGTCGTGGAAGCGAGCCTTCTCTATTTTCTTCTCCATGTATGCGTGCATACGTACGGAGAACTGCTTTCCCTCGTCTAGATGTCTCTTTGCATTCATCTCCCTGTTCACAAAGTACCCAACGGTCCTGTTCTAGGTCTCCTCCACGATGGCACTGATTGGGAGGGACCGAACACCCTTCAGAACACCGTTGTAGACCTCCGACATGTTAGTTGTCATTATGTCGTACCTTGCGCCGTCGGTGTCATGCAACAGAGACCACTTCTCTAGCTCTGGAGCATGCAACTGCACCCACTGCGAGAAGTTGTTCACTGCCCTCCGTGGATCAAGGTCGTATGTTTCGGTCTCCTCATCGAGCACTCTCCATATGGCCTCGAACTTCCGCCTCTGGTTTTGCATGCAGAGTCTCTTGAATGTTCTCGGTGTTTCGCGTAACCGGCGAGTGGATTTGTAAGTATAGGGGATCGCGCGCCCCCTCTCCTCGAATGGTTAGGCTAAAGAAACCTCGAATGAACACGAAATCGGCCGAGGAGTCTCAGTTTATCTTGGTTCGGGCGAGCGTCCCTACTTCGGTTTGTGGCGGAGGATCTCGTTGATCTGGGGTATGGCGGATTACATGCGAGGACTAAGGACATGCCCTTAGTCCTCGTCTACATGGGTGAGCTCGGGAGCTTCGTCCGACCGCCCGGATCGGAGGAGCGAGCCAGATGCTCTATAGACGGAGGGAGTTTTTGGTTCTTGAAGAAGAACACGAGAGAGGACGAGTCCGTGCCCCCTAAAGACCCCGCCTCTCCTTATATAGACGAAGAGGGCAGGTTACACGAGGCTTGAGAGTGAGGAGCGACTAGGGCGAACTATCCTTGGCGGTCGAGCTTGCGATCTCCGGAGTTGACAGGTCCCTGCGTGCGTCATGATGGGTTAGCAGGTTGTGCCAGCTACGCCCTATCGGTAGGGACGGTGGCGGTGTTTAGATTGGGAAAACACGCTCTGCCCGTCTGTGGCGCTTGTCGGGCGATGTTGCGTGGGCGGCGTCCTGTCTTTGCTTTGGGAAGGAGCATATATCTCGCTCGGGTGCCGTTCGGACGGCGGTTGTCCCATTTCGAGTCGATCGATGGCGTGGCGGAGTTCCGAGGCGAGGTTTCGCTAGGGTCCCGACCAACGACGGGTCGGAGGATACTGCTCTCCCGTCACGTGGTCGGTGGGGCCTTCGAGCCCCGACGAAGAGCTCGACTATAGGCCGCAAGGAGTCCGACCCGTGGCCGGATCGGGGCGCTCCGGGGACCGCTTCAGGCGAAGGATTTCCCGTAACTTGATCAAGACCTTGCTGTGAGGTACCTCCGTGCTCGATGTTGTCGATAGCCCACAGGGCCGGCCGGGAGCGTGGAGCATTCCCGGATGGACCCTGCGACTTCTGCAACTCATTTCCTTCGTAGACGCGGCCACGCCTCGACCTCCCACACCTTCCTTAACTTGGGTCCGCTCGGCTTCAGCGCGGCGAAGCTTATAAGGTGATCACGAAGCAAGGATCGGAGTAGTTGTCCTCAGTCTAAGTCTTGAATTTCCCCGAGACACTTGGAGGTGGCAATGGCTTCTTCTTGGTCACCCTCCGTTGGCCGCGGACGTCTGCCGGCGGTGTTTGGCTTCGGGGACGAGGCGCGGTCGACGCCTACGGACGAGGAGGCCTTCATGGCGGAGCTCTGGGGGGACTTCGACCTTGCCATGGTGGAACGGACAAGGCTTGACGCCATTGGCCGTGTAGCCGCCCGCCTTCTATTGTTAGCGTTGATCGGCGTCATCCCAAAAGCTTCGCCAAAGCGCGCCTTGTTCGGGCGGTCCGTCGCTGGCCTTCGGTGCCTAGCTTTTCTTGTTTCCTTACTTGTTTCTGCCCTCCCAATTCTTGGGAGAAAATCAGTGGTTCGGCGTGGCACCATGCCCGATTTGAATGTAGTCGTTTTTTGCTTGCTTGGGGCTTTTATTCTTGCGTCCCTTTCGATGCTCGTCGCCATGGCGTCGGCGATGGGTTTACGTCATCTGGCGCGGATCCGCCATTGGTCGATCCTCTTCGTCTGGTAGCGGCCTTACCGGTGGGTGTAGCCCCCGAGTGGGTTGCAGAGCCAGTCGGGGGTTCCCTTTACTAGACAGGCCTGACCAACCTGGGTTGGCAAAACGCCTGGCTACTTATTTTATGATGCGGCCGTGGTCGGCAGGGAGATCCGGATGCCTTCGCGAGAGGTTCTGGTTCCCGAGTGCTTTTTTAACGTCGTAGCTAGACACGGCCGTAATCGGCAGGGAGGTCCGGATGCCTTCGTGAGAGGTTCCGGTTCCCGAGTGCTTGTTTAACGTCGAAGCTAGACGCGGCCGTGATCGGCAGGGAGGTCCGGATGCCTTGAGCGAGAGTTCCGGTTCAGTGCTTATTGCGTCCGAAGCTAGACGCGGCCGTGATCGGCGAGGTCCGGATGCCTTCGTGAGAGGTTCCGGTTCCCGAGTGCTTGTTTAACGTCGTAGCTAGACACGGCCGTGATCGGCAGGGTGGTCCGGATGCCTTCGCGAGAGGTTCCGGTTCCCGAGTGCTTGTTTAATGTCGTAGCTAAACAGCGGCCGTGATCGGCGAGGAGGTCCGGATGCCTTAGCGAGAGGTTCGGTTCAGTGCTTGTTTAACGTCGAAGCTAAACGCGGCCGTGATCGGCGGAGGTCCGGATGCCTTCGCGAGAGGTTCCGTTCAGAGTGCTTATTTAACATCGAAGCTAGGCGGCCGTGATCGGCGAGGAGGTCCGGATGCTCCAGCGAGGTTCCGGTTCGAGTGCTTGTTTAGCGTCGAAGCTAAACGCGGCCATGATCGGCGAGGAGGTCGGATGCCTTCGCGAGGTTAGGTTCCCGAGTGCTTTTTTAGCGTCGTAGCTAGACGCGTTAGTGCTATTTTACGCCGTAGTAGGCGTGTTAGTGCTATTTTACCCGCATGTTGGGCGTGTTAGAGAGGCTGGTTTAACGCCGGAGCTAGGCGAGGGCATCCATCTTGAGTCCTCGTCAGGGCGAGGCGTCTGCCAGTGGAGAGGCGTGTCGATCCGTATCGCCCGTCGCGGTGTGGGACACAGGAGGGTGGTGAGCAGCGTGCTTGCTTACGTCGGCGAACACCGTGCTCGTGGAGCTACAAGCGGGTTATCAGAGTGGGCCACGGAGATTGAGCGATCTCGGCGGACGATCCCTGGCCGGTGTCCGACCCTGTTTGAGGCGACCCATAAAAACCTTTCTTTACTCAATCCGTCTGGGACCCAGAGCCGTTCATAACTCGGGCGCAGTAGGTGCTTTGCCCTTTCGAGGGGCTCAAGTGGGAGAGTTTGAAGTATGGTCTCGGACCACGAGCTAAGGCGATTGGGTCGTCGCCAACCCAACTCAAGACCCACCGGGGTTAGCCTCAAACTCGCCCCTCGCTCGTTTGCTGTCGAGGTCGGCGAGGATCCACCCGATGGATCACGCCCTCGGGACCCGGCGAGTCTTGTTCGCGAGCATTCAAGCCTTCTCGCCACCTCGAGGCCGCGAAGGCTGGTGGGCTTTCCTCTGCCGGGTCGGTTTGAGCCGACCCGGGCGAGGTTAAAGTAAATGGGCGTCTAGCCGGGCAGGCGCCTCGAACATCTCTGCAAGTGATTAATATCGTCTGTGAAAGCAGAAATGATTCGAAGGCGGTATGCCTTCAAGCGGCTCGTCGTGGCGTCTGCGGCAGGACACGTGATGCTTGGGCGGTGGCGGCCGGTTGATGTGTGTTCGGCTTGCATGCGCTAATTGGTGCCGCATGATTTTAAGGTAATGGGGGCTAGGTCGTTTCCCCATCCTTTGATATCGCTGCTTTCCTTGCCTTCGCGATTTCCTCTCGCAAGATGCCATGGTGGGTGGAAAGGGTTACTATCGTGGAGGAATCGCATGGCGGTCGGATCCTATCTCTGGTCGGTTTCCATCCTCCGTGCTTTCGAGCGGCGAGTAGTAACCGCGCCCGCGGCAAAGGAAACCACGGGGTCATACTGCGGCTGGTCGTCATGTTGACGTTTTTAGGAAAACTCGGATGATGAGGGGTTCGTTGGCATTTGCCGCGGGGCCGGAATGTTCCCGACCGGTCATAGATCATACCACGCGGGCGTTCCCTTCTCTCGCGATGCGCTACTCCGCAACCATAGCCACTGGGGCGTGGGCCGTAGCGCTCGGGTCGGAGGGACTCCCGTTGGGGAGGATCTAATGGCTGACCGGATTACCTGACCCACGTAAGTGTAAGAACCTTAGGTATAAGTTCCTCATCCACATTTGCGCGGGAGGGGAGTGTTTCCGATCGGCTAGGGGTCGCTCCGCATGGGTATTTCCTTTTTCCACAGAGCATTACTTCGCAACCGTAGCCGCTGGGGGCGTAGGCCGTAATGCTCGGGCCGAGGGGATTACCGCTAGGGAGGACCGCATAGCCGACCCGGCCACCCGACCCGTGAAAGTGTGTGAGCTTAGAGCCCCGAGCGTCACGGGAACAGAGCTTCGTAATTACTTATATAAGCTTAAACTCGAAAAGCAATTGCGGAAGAAATCTTTTAAGGAAAAGACTATCTTATCTTTTTATCCCATATGTTGGAGGCGTCGTGGCCAGTTCGGCCCGTCTTTTAAGTGCGGTTAGTCTAGTGGCGAAGTCGAAGGATTCGTCTGCGTAATTACATGCCATAGGAAGGGCGGAGAGCGCGTCGCGTTGCTCGAGGCGGAGTTAGCGTCGCGTGCAACCGCCGTCGCACCTGCCTTTGAAAAAGCGCATAGGAGTATCACGGGGTCGTCACTCCTTTCGTCGCTTTCACTTCTTCACCCCTCTGCGCCTTTGTCCCGGCACAAGAGAAAGCGGCGAATCTCGGACGGCAGATGTAGCGTGCGGTGGCCGGGCGGTTGAGAAGCAGGCGGCCTCGGCCGCCCTGGGTCCTCGAGCGCCAAGAGGACAAGCTCGGCCAGGGCCCTCCGAAAGCCATGACGGGGGATAGGGTCACGCTGCCTCCGCCGTCCCTCCGCATTAGGATTCCCCTCCGCGGGTATGTATTGACTGCCGGCCCCGGGGTGGCTTCGAGTTCCGCCTTTTACTGACGTCGGGCCGTTTTCCTTTTTCTCTCTTAGCACCTCCGGCTGCGTTTGGGTCGGCCTTCTGCGATTCATCGCTTGGTAGGAAGCGTCTGCTTGAGTGGTCTGACTCGATGGCCCTCCGGTCGCTCAAGGTCACCCTTAAATCGTTGGCCCAGGCACGGACAACGGATCACTCAGATCGCGGCTGGAGGCTTCTCTCAATGCCCATATTGCGAGGGCTGCCTTCCCTTCCAGGTGACGCAGCCGGGCCCCTTGCCTGGACTGTAGACAGAGAAACTTCATGAGGAACCGAAAGGCTGTGATCGCATGTGGCCGAGCCGAACTCGCCGAGATAGAGCTAGCCGAATCTGCTGGAGTCACGGGCCTCGCCGCGAGGCCCTTACGCCTATGCTCACCCGACCTTGAGCGAGAGCATAGGGAGAAGGCTGGCGCTGGGGTGGTGGAGGCCCCGAGGACCATACCTCGACAGGGTATGCCCTTGACTCACCAAGGCGACCGGCGCCTCATGCCGTGCGCCTGAGCCTTGGCGGCGTTCAGATCGCGAGCGGGGGTCGCCCAGATTGGCGTCATGAACCGCATCTTGGCTTTGCACCGACATGGCGCTACCTTCGACGATGGCAGCCGTCACCGGGATCGAAGGGGACTCGAGCCCAATTCGAGCCAGGGTGCGTCTTGGCCAGTGAAATTCTGGCCACGGGGCGTCGTAGTGGCGGCGATAGCTTCGGATGGTGGCGCCTCCGACTAAGGAACCTCTTGGCGCCTCCGCTTTCTTTTGCTTTTGTGCGGTGCGATGTGTACTTTGGACATCTTCCTTAATACCTTGCCTCTCTCCTTCATGAGTGACACCCGCTGAACCACCATAGCCTTTAGGAGCTGCGGGAGCGCCGGACGTGGTCGGCCTTCTCGCGTCTCATCTGGGTCTTCAAGTCTCGGATGGCGGCGAAGTTGAGAAACCGTAAATGGCAGCGAAGGGTCCTCCCAGAGAGATCCTTGGAGTGGCGTGGCGGTTGCGGGAGCACCCTTGGTGGTGAAGTCGAGGAAGGTGGAGCAAGCTCGCACTCGCACACGAACACATCGTCGAGCTCAGCGGTCGTTGGCGAAGAAGACCATTCGAGGAGGGAAATGGGAATCCGGAGATCACGGAGATGACGCAAAGAGCCCTTACCGCGCCTAAGCGCCGGTGTTTCATAGCGTGTAAGAGTGGATTTGTAAGTATAGGGATCGCGCGCCCCTCTCCTCGAATGGTTAGGCTAAAAAACCTCGAATGAACACGAAAATCGAAATTTGAGTCTCGATTTATCTTGGTTCGGGCGAACGTCCCTATTTCGGTTTGTGGCGGAGGATCTCGTTGATCTGGGGTATGGCGGATTGTCATGCGAGGACTAAGGACATGCCCTTAGTCTCGTCTACATGTGTGAGCTCGGAGCTTCGTCAAACCCGCCGGATCGGAGGAAGCGAGCTGTGATGCTCTATAGGCGGAGGGAGTTTTTGGTTCTTGAAGAAGAACACGAGAGAGACGCAGTCCGCGTGCCCCTAAAGACCTCGCCTCTCCTTATATAGGCAGAAGAGGCAAGGTTACGAGGCTTGAGAGTGAGGCGACTAGGGTGAACTATCCTTGGCGGTCAGGCTTGCAAATTCCGGAGTTGATAGGTCCTGCGTGCGTCATGATGGGTTAGCGAGGTTGTGCAGCCTCGCCCTATCGGTAGGGCAGTGGCGGTGCTTGATTAGAAAGCACGCCTCTGCCGTCTGTAGCGCTTGCCAAGGCGATATTCGTACGGCGGCGTCTTGTCTTTGCTTTTGGGAAGGAGCATATCTACGCTCGGTGCCGTTCAGACGGGGGTTGTCCCATTTCGAGTCGATCGATGTACGTGGCGGAGTTGCGGCGGCGGTTTCGCCGGTCCCGACCAGCCAACGGGTTCGGATGCTGCTCTCGATCTGGCGGTCGGGTGGGGCCTTCGAGGCCCGACAGAAAGGCTCGACTATAGGCGCAAGGAGTCCGACCGTGGCGAATCGAAGGCGCTCCGGGGCGCCTTCCTGACGAAGGATTTCCGTAACAGATCAAGACCTTCTTTGGAGGTACCTCCAGTGTCGATGTCGTCAAATGTCTTCATGATTTCCTTGTGCGGAACCTCCTATGCGTGTTCGCGGTAAGATATCTCATGCACCGGCGATTGATAGCGTCATTCCCTTTGATGCGGTGGTTGTGTCCCTCCTTGCATGGTGGCGATGGCGGACATTAGCCCAACATGCTGTCCGTGATGAGGCATACGTTAGGGGTCTGGATAACGACTTGCTTCACATTTGCTAGGAACCACAATCGGCTCTCCGTGTTCGCTTTCCCACGATTGCATAGGCCAAGAGGAGTAGCGGGTCATTGGTGTCCTTGCGACCGCCATGTAGTATGGTGCTTCATTACTGCCGGATAGGAAAGTGCCATCCATGAGTCGGCCTGTGCCGGCGATGCGTGAAGCCCCCACCGGCCGGCGAATACTAAAACACGGTCCCAGGATGAAAGTGTTGGGACCCATTGGGGTGTAGCCTATCCATCTTGTTGTTATGCGTCCCGAGATTGGCTTAAAAGCATCGGTGAAGCATCACGAGGACAAGGTTGTACCTCTCTATTAATGCGTCATGGTACATCATCTCTATGACTTTCTTCTTCGCTCGCCACACCTTGGCGTAGCTAACGATATATCCTGCCGTGTTGACCACGTCCGCCATCAATATTCTGGCGTGAAAGCGATCACGTCGCGTACGTGACCAAGTGAAATCAAGTACTGCCACATACGAGGATCGTGACATTTACGTGCCTCGCGGTGGCTCAAGCAATCACACTGGTGTGGTCCGTCGGAGCGGTTATCTGAAGCCCAAACTTCGTGCCCTTGAACTTTTGGGCGCGGATCTTCTGGGACACTCGGGATCCATACACTTCACAATGTAGGTCTCTGGTTCGACACTGCATACACCCGTGTGAGTGCGGGTGATGTTTACAGCGTATCTAGCAATTACTGTTGGTGGCAACCTTTGTAGGGAAGCGTTGCCCTACCAGAGTGATGTCTTGATCGAAGGCCCACTCATTGCGGCTTAAATGCTCGCACCACGAGAAGCGTCACCGCTTGGTCGTCAATCGAGAAGACCGCATACTCCCACATCGGTGGACACAATGCCACCAAACGAGGGCAGCATCATCGTCTCGGCGGTATCCGGTCGACTTCCTCGTCTTCGCCGGACATTGCCCGTCGTCATAGCTTCCACATGCTCGTGGCGGTCAATGCGAGTGGACCACCACGCCGATGTCTTCACTCGCGTGAATGTCATCCGGACCAATATCCTCACCGATAGCCCGGAGAGGAACCTTCGGCGTCGGCGCCGCCTCCACCGAGGGACTAGAGGTTTGGCCTCTCGTCGAGGAAGCGCACATACACCATCGGCCCGACGGTGTAATGCGCCGGGGTTCATCACAATTTGCATGTATTACAGCTGCCACATTGTGCCTCCCACGATCTTGCATAGAACCCACATGTAATTCGAGGGAACCTTCCTCGAATCTAGCATGTCCGCCCTCGATTATGAGCTTTTTTGGCGGTCTCGGTCGAATCGCCTCGCCTGCCGCGTCACGGAGGTCGATGAGACTCATCTCCGTCGAACACTGAGTCCGGATCACCTTCTTTTCACAGTTCGAAAGGTCCACCCCATATGGACCCTCTCGAATAACGCCCGTCACCATAAAACACGCACAAATCTTGAATTTACGCCATTAAATACCTACCATAGAAAAGCGCCAAACACGCGCATTAAACACTAACGTCACGATCGCGAGATCCATAATCGGTATTAATTTAGCAAAATCGTAAACATCATTTCCATATAGTATCTTGTTATAGAAATTATGCAATCATTATTTATTCTATTAATGTCATATAAATACTACACTAAATTCCTAAAGATTCCAAACTGAAGCGTAATATTCCATTCATATCATACAAATACTACACTAAATATTTAACTATTAGAATGCAATTTTTAATTGTCCAACAAATTTCGCGCCTAACACCATAATTTTACATACAAATGATGTTAGTAGTCTTTGCCATATTTTCTATTCTTTGAATGGCACTCACTTTTTTACTACTACTAAGGTGTTATTCGGTATTTCTTGGGATACTTCACCTTGCACGAGATGTCGGCCCAAAAAAATTCACTACTGAGGAACATATTTATTCATTTCATGAATGTAAAAATATGCATGATGGCCCCAGTCCTTTTTACAACAACGGGCCCGGTCAAGCATCATTTCATTACCTTACTACGTGAGGCCTAGGCATCAAAAAGCCTGACGAGGGAATAAATCGGGCTTTTAGGATACTCAAAGAATTTAGATTTTGCCGAACTAACATTCCATTAATATCATAGATATACAACACTAAAAATTAAACCATTCATCCTGGAATTTTATTAATATCATAGAAATACAACACTAAATATTAAATTATTAAATCTTGAAATATCATAGAAATACTCTGGTAATCACTGAATTCATTTACTACTGAATTACCACCATCATTTCATGTACGACTTTTTGCACCGAAATTATCATTCTATGTGCTACTCTATGTACTAATCTCGAAAATGTGGCATATCTATGATATTTCCTACTGCTTCTAACTAGTTTCGTCCTAAACCGGTTAAAAATGAAAGCTACTAGGTTTTAAAACAAATGGTTTAACAAAAAGATTTCAATACTTAGTGGCTTAGGACATGTCATTACAAAAGCATCACATCCCGCGATTCCGAGAGGTTTTGGCTATTGTGCATTAGGACATGTCGTTACAAAAGCAGAGCAGTAGATACAGCTAAAAACTTCTGAGCGGTTTTGGCTATTGTGCATTACTACTACTTACTAATATAGTTCCGATTCCATAGACTAGAAGACAAGCATCTCGTTAGGAACAAAAAGTACTACGAGCATTTCAGTAACAACTCTAAGGCTGTTCATATATACCACGAAAGCATGTGCATCCTATAATATGAGACAGGAAATGAATTTATTTAACGCGCCGACTAACATTATAAGAAAAAACATACCATTACAACCCTAATATTTAAATAACATGGAGCCATTATCTCCATGTGTTTATTTTACTTACAGCTAATTAACTAATGTGTTCATTGCATGTAGTTTTACCATTATACTACTAATTGCGCTAACATATCACCCCAAACATATACCATTTTTACAACTAGTATCGCTATTTCATCTTCTATGCATATACATTTACTACAATTATTTCTATCGATCATTAACTACCACCGTGTTTCAATGTAGTAATATTTACACTAACCTTCTCTCGGTTCAACTGATGATTATGCATAAAATGAGTAACTTTCAAAATAACCTTCCTGCATAGTAATCTAAAAAAACGCCCTGCACTAACCTAAAGAAAATATGAACTATGAATAAATCATCAAGATATAAATTTGTACAAAATATGAATATAGCATAAATTCTTCAACAATACACTTCTGCTTATACGGATCGGATCACAACCGCGAAGAAAGAGGTAGGGTCGAGAGTTTATGGGACCCGAGCTGCGCTTACTTCGAACGGCGAAGAAAGTCGATCGGGGCGATGGTCGGAGTAAGGCGACAACGCTAGCACGAGACAAAGAGTTTATACCGGTTCGAGCCCCCGTGAAGGTAATAGTTTATTCTGGGCTCACAAGCAAGTGATTCTCGAGAGTATGGGTGTACAGAAAGCAAGAGCTATAACTTCTAAGCTAGTAATGGTGATTCCTAACTCGAGTCAGTGGTGGTGTTAGGTCTCTTCCGCGGTCCGCCTCTCGAGCTCTGCGCGCCCTTGGTCTTTATAGTTCTCTCAAGACACGAATCGGCCGGAGCAATCCTCTGGAGAGGGGGCTCAGGTACCTTTTGAGGGCCAAGCAGAATCGCTTCGAGCTTGCCACAAGACGCCGAAGTCATCCCCACGACCTGCTTCCTCAACTGCTGGCCGATGTCTCGATCCGAAATCCTGTGGCGGACCGAGGCTGGAACGAGATCCCGCCGAGCTTGAGGTCGAAGGTGGTCGACCAGGGTCCACGCCTAGGCCCGAGCGCCCAAAGATGCACCTGTGTCGGGGTCGGGCCTTCCGAGCTGGGGCCTGCTGGACTCACACGCCACCCGGGCAAGGAGTTCCCACTCGCCGGGCCAAGCCCCGAGGCTCTAGGCCTCGAGGGAACCTCGTGATCGACCTCGAGCCTTATTCTTGGGACGGAAAACCTTCAGAGGTCTCTGACGCCTGGTCGAGGCTCCGTGAGACCATAAGGCAAGTCTTTGGCCACGACACCTAGCGCACTTCGGACTTCTCTCGATGTTTGTATGGATGTGAATCGGCTGATGGGCACTCGCAAGCTGCTCTCGACCCTGCAGAGCTCTAAGCCTTAATCACAACCGCCAGGTCATAGTTGGCGCGCTTTTTAAGGCGCTGCGGACTCGATTTTACCGTGTTAAGTGCTCATAATCCCAGCGCCACATCTTTCAAAGAAGAAAAGCACTCGCCTTGAGCCCTTTGTCTTCCAAGTTCTCTCTCTCCGAGCAAGGTCCCTTCCGCTTCGCTCTCGACCAAGCGCCTCAACGCCATGACCAAGCTTGAAGCGAGCACTTCGTCAGTCCGCGAGGATGAAGGAGCTCGAGGCCCTAGGATATAGTGGACCCGGTGATATGGCGGTTGCCGAGCGGCGAGACCGAATTCTCGCCTTGTGGATGATGAGATCATCTGCACTTGAGCATTACGCCTTCCTTGGCCGCGGACGGACGGAGAGCGAAGTTCGCGGGCGGACGCTTCTCTTCCGCAATGCTAAATAGAGCTCATCAACTGCATCGAATTCCGCCCTTACGCCGCCTATCTTTTCCCATTTGTGCGAGGGATTCTCGGGAATCCTTCCCACCCCTCGCTGCTTCTTCCGCCACATTACTCCCTCTTCCGCTCCGGAAGGACCTCGCGGGTCGGATAAATCAGATTCGACTCAACCTGCTCAAATGGCTCTTTCAAGCACGCCGCCTGACTCACGGCTGCCCCTCGCCCGGAAGCAGTGGTTTTGATTGAAGAAAGGGGAGCTTTTGAGCTCGACGACGAGGGGGACTCCTGGCCACCAAGAAGAAGGAGACCTCTGAGTTCAAGATCTCGAGGTTGACGAGGAGGCCATTGCTGCATATACATTCAAGCGCCACGCCATGCCCATCAAGGTGCAATCGCGCCGACTTATATGAGTCGTGTGTCCCTCGCGGAGGAGGGAGCACCTGCTTCGAGATCATGGGGCGCGACGTAATTCCCACTCGCGAAGGTTCGACAGCCCGACAGCCTCCGCCTCTTTGAACTTCCGCCTCAAATCCATCTTTCCAAATTCTTCTTGATAGCCCATATTCTTGCAAAGACCAAGGAATCCTCGGGTCTCCGACAGATGTTCGAATGTTCGTGAAGTCGGGCGATGGATACACCTCGATTTATCCGTCCTCAAGAACGATTGGCCGGAAGCTCGAGGCAAGTCAGTCTCCTGACTCTTGCCCTTTTTGATCTTTTTTTAGCTTAAGGTCCTCCGACTCCACGCAAGTTCTCAGACCATCAGAGCTGTTCGACAAAATGGGAGGATGTTTCACTGACGGCATGGGGCAAACTCAAGAAGGGGAGGAAGAGCCTCCTCACCACGCTGTGCCGGCTGAGGTGAAGAAGTCAGGCGATGTCGAGCGGGGGAACTGCCACGGTAGTGATCTCACTGTACGAGCCCCCGAGCCTAAGTTCATGTGCTTTGCGCTTGATCGAGTACTTCCTAGTTGAAGAGAAGAGAGTGCGGGCGCCACGCCAGTCTTCGTACTTCTACTTAGGGTTCAACCTCGGCCCTTGTCATGCGGGCGCATGCCTGCTCCGCCTCGAGATCCCGTGTCGGAGGACGCTAGTTTGAGGCGCTCCCTCAAAGATCGGGCAATAAGACCTCTCGATTTACCCCTATGAGACGCTGAGACCGGTGACCTGTAAATTTTTTTGCATCTCAGTCATGCCCGCCTTTTCGTGATCTTTTTTGGCTTAGTGTATGTTTTGATCGCAGACCGCGGAGCACCGAGCCTCGAATTTGCCCATTTTGACGATGGCTATTGTCCAGTATAGTCCGAGTCCGAGGAGGAGGATACGCTTGAGTTGGTCCTGCTGCCGCCAACGCTACTCAACGCCGACTCTGGGGTCGTGACCGGTTCCTGGCTATGAGTTCGACCAGCCCTTGATGATCTCGGACGATGGAGAGCTCCACCAAGAATCCAAGGGATTTTGACAATCACAGAGGTTCATGATGCGCCGGCCGTTGTCGACTCTCCCGCTCAATCACTGAGGGAGGGTGCCCAGGGTGCGGTCGTGCCCGAGGCGACACCTCGAGCTCCCGACCACGGCCGCCCCCCAGCGCCGAGGCCGCTGATTCTCCATCGACCACCGAGCAGACGTTAGAGCCCGGCTCTGCTGACTTAGCCTGGCAACACATGACCGAGGCTGGCATGACTCTTACCGTGGAGGTCGAGAACTTGTGGAGGACCCACGCCAGTCCCTCAGAGTCGAGACTGTGGGGCCCCTGGTCGTGGAAGGTTGGGACCAAGATCGGCCGCGCTTTCCTCGGTTGTTGACGGTCGAACTCCCTCAGAGGGAGGTGACGACCATCAGCGCCTTTGTAGGGCAGAACTCGAGATCCCTACCGAGCGCAAAGGAGGTCGGGTCGACCTTGACACTAGTGCGCCTACGACGAGGAGGAAGAGATCCTCGCGTAATCAGACGACGCATCATGAGGAGTTTAACCGCATATGCCCGGAAGGCACTGCGCAAGGTAAGGGTCTTCCCGCGATTTCAGCCGTAGCCCGTGTTCCTTATTCCTCATTTTGGGCCTCCCTACCCGTCGTGAAGGTGATCGACCATGCCACCTAAGGGCTACAAGGCCTTCAGAGCATGCCGCAGTCAAGGGCCTTCGGACGCATAGAGGCGCTGGAGGTTGAGCGCGACAAGCTTATCCGACCATTGAGGTCGAAAGCAAGAGCTCGAGCAGAGGGCCCAGAGATTGACGATTTGGCGCCGCATTTACGAGGGCACAAGAAGCAGCCGGCGCGGCGGAGCTCGAAAGCAGTGCCGTGGCCTCCGAACGCTAATTATGGTTATACGGCCATCGAAAGCAAGAGCGCCGCACGGTCGGCCAAGGCGCCAAGGTCGAAAGGGCCAAAGTTGAAGCCCCTGAGAAGGCCGCCGCAGGCGTAGCTCCCCTCTGATCGACTCGCCCCTCGACCTCGAGGCTAAGATCCCGAACTCAAGAGAAGCTCGGTGCATACAACAAGGCAATGAGGACGAAAGCAGCCAAGGTCGAGGCACTGGAGAAGGCTGTCATGGACGGCCTTCTCCTGCAAGAAGCGCCTCTCGAGCTCGAGGCCAAGGTGCTTGAGCTTGAAGGGAGGCTCGAGCGCGTTAAGGGCGGCGACGAGCGCTGATGACCCAGCTCCAAGACGAACGGCGCCGAGCCGGATGCTCTACTGTGGCCCTCCGTAACTGAGAGTGAGCTATCGGCCCCGAGGACCAAAGTCGCCGAGCTCGAGAAGAGAGAGTTCGCCATGAGATGGCCGACTTTGTAAAAAACTTTAAAGCAAGGGATGTACTAACAGAATGGTTAGTTTTGTGTACAAAGAAACCTCGCCCTCAAGTAAACCGTAGCTTAGGATACTTGAAGTCTTCCTTGCTTTGCTTATTGGTCGCTCCTGTTTTCTAGGTCGTGGCGCCGATAGGTAGCCTTACCCAGCCTCGCTGGTCCGAGGTCGAGCAACGCGGCTCGCACAAGACTTAAACATGGACGAGAGCCCACGACCGCAAAGTGGAGGAACAATTCGCAATGGTAGAAGGGCACGGTTGTCATCGCGAGTGCTCGAATCGGTCCTTGCGACATATCGCCGACGGCTAAAAGGGCGAGGTTCTCAAATTCGAGCCCGGTTAATGTGAAGAGCTAGATTGCGAAGAGGTTCGCCACGCTTAGCTCATTCACCGGTGAACGCCAAACTCCGCCGCTAGACCAGAGCGAATGTGTTCAAGACGAGGGTCGTGTTCGAGAAAAACAAACGAGGAACCGCTCAAAAAGAAATAGCAAGAACATCACGAAGCAGATATAGAAAATGAAAGATCGCCTTTATTGAAATGTGAGGCATAGGGTTTACACATAAAACTTCCGAAGCCGATCTATATTCCACGAGCTAGAGAGCTCTTCGTCGGGCATCGCTAGCCTCTGAAGCCCCATGCGATCTCGTTGAAATAACTCTATAGGGCCCTCCCATCATGGGATAACTTGTTGGTGCCGACGAGCTCAAATCCGCCAGTAGGCTAAGTCCCCAACAAGGAGCTTCCTAGGTCGTATCGAACGAGACGCATGTCTCATGAAGAGTTTGCGTAGTGCGTTGATCGTAGCAAAGGCACTAAGATCTTACTTCTTCCGCGAGGGTGAGGTCGAGAGACCGTCAGGCCGAAGTCGACTTTGGTCGACTGTCTGACTCGCAGAGCTCAGCCAGGACTCGTGGAGGCGTGATTGGCTTGGATCAACACGAGCCGGAAGGGTGTGGACCCTCGTGGCTTCGGCTTGTTGTGGTACGCAATAGACCATAGGACGTGGAAAGTTCGCTCCACCTGTGCCTTGCCAGACGGGTCGAGCCTCATCTACGACTCGCTTGACGCCTCAACGATTTGTCTGCTGGCGCTCCGCCACTCCGCTGTTCGGGGTGAGCCACCGGGTTAAGCAATTTTAATGCCGAAGTTCTCGTGAAAACTCCCCGAACAACTTGTTGGTAAACCGAGTACCGTTGTCGCGATAATCTTGCATGGAACCCCGCACTGGTGACCACAAACAAGCGAAAAATGAACCGCCGAAAGCAAGCTATGGTCGAGACCGCCAAATTTCTATCCACTTGGTGAAGGTGTCGACAAATGACGAACGTAAACTTCTTCCCTCCAAATGCGCTGAGGAAAAGGATCGAGGATGTCCAAATTTCAGTGTCGAGAAGGGCCACGCGAGCGGATGGTCTCGAGCCAGAGGCGGGTTGATGCGATTTCCGGGCGGAATTGGCAGTGCTCGGCAAAGCGGACGATATCACGAGCATCCCGGCCGAGGGCCAATAGTACCCCATGCGGAAGGCCTTCCCCACCATTGTCCTCAGATGAAGAGTGCGCCTACGCGAGGCCCGAGGAATGTCATGCAAGAGGTACTTACCTCCTCCGCGGAGATGCACCGCGTCAGATGCCGCAAACATTGCGCTCAGAAGCTCTCCTCGACAAGCGGTCTGACCGCCCGCTGATCCGGCTCCCCGGCAGGTCGGGTGGGTGTCGCCTGAGCAAGGAAATCAGGATGGCCTCACCAAGAGGGTGTACCTTCGACCATGGCGAAGCGCGACCTCTTGGCTCGGAGATTGACGGGCCGCTAGTGTCTCCGTGATGACGCCTGTGGGACTTCGCTGCCGGAGGAGCCAAGCTTGGAGAGGAGTCCGTGACCGAGTTGTCCTTCCCGGGATGTGTTTGAGCTCCAAGTTCTGAACCACTTCTCCATCTTGCGCTACGGCGAGGTACTTTTGTCATCGAAGTCTCCCGAGCACTTGTAGTCCTTGTTGAACCGATTGATGACGAGCCGAGTCGCCTTCACGCACAAAGGCGGCGATTCTGGCGGCCTTGCAGTGCTCGCAAGTCGGCCAAAGAGCTTCAGATTCCGCCACATTGTTGGTCGCCGAGAAGCCAAAACGAACTACGACTCGCCTTGTCGCCACTGGGTGAGGATAAGGATCCCACTTCGAGCGCTAAGGATCTCGAGCCGTCGAAGAACATGACCCAGTATTTTTCATCTTCGACCGAAGCTTCGAGCTGGTCATGACGCTCGCCGACCACGGTCGGGCGAAAGCACTTGCGACTTTATGGTCGCGGCGCGCCACGACACGGACGCCGAACGCCGCCAGCCCATGGCCCACTTGGCGATTCGCCACGCCTCCCGTTCTCAGATGTCCCCGAGCGAGGTTGTCGACCACCACGGAGTGTGCCCGAAATAGTGCCGAGCTATGCCGGCCATAAGGAGAGCATATAATAGCTTCAGACTCAAGGGTAGCGCCTTCGGCCGCAAGACCTCGCGGCATAATAAATGGGTGTCGCTGAGGCCCTGCTCCGGCAACACCAAGACGCAGACTAACAAAGATGGGGGGTGCCGCGAGGTATAGCAAGAACTTCTCACCAGATGTGGCGCTAGGAGGAGGGGTGGGGACGACAGTATGCCTTCAGTCGTCGAAGGATCACTGGCCTCGAGTCCACTGGCTTCCCCGTGCTTGCGCAAGGTTTGAAGAATGGGAGCCCACGCCGCCGAGCCTCGAGATGAATCACGAGAGGCGCACCATGCGGCCAAAGGAGGCTTTGCACCGCTGATCGAGGCCGGAGTGCCATCTTTTCGATCGCCGATCTTCTCCGGTTTGGTCCAACCCCAGAGCCCTCGATCATGTAGCCGAAAGCACCCACGGACGCTGCAATGCCAACACGCACTTCTCGGGGTTGAGCTTGATCTTGTGCCTGCTCGTGTTGGCGGCGTCTCCTCGAGGTCGCGAACGCGGGTCACCACAATGGGCTTTTGACGATGATGTCGCCCACGAGACCTCAAGGTTCCGCCCGACCGGGGCTCGAAAGTCTTGGTCATCGACGTTGAAAAGTGGCCTCGCATTGCGCAGACCAAATGACATGGTCGATAGCAATAGGTGCCAAACGGCGTGATGAAGGAGGTCTTGCTTTCGCCGCCGATCGCCAGCCTTGATCCGTGGTACCCCGAGTAAGCATCCAGAAGCTCAAGATCTTAGCATTCGCGGTGGAGTCCACGATCCGGTCGATGCGCGCTGAGCGAAATTGTCCTTCGAGCAAGCCGAAGTTCAACCTCAGATGGTCGATTTATTATCTCCACTTTCTCCCTTTTTCTACACGATGACCGTGTTGGCTACCACACTGAGTAGTTGATCTCACGAATGAAGCCGCCTTCAACAAATTTTGTCGAGGTTCTTCTTGATGATCGCGATTTTCTCTCGAGAGAAGCGACGCAGTTTTTAAGCGATGTGTCGGAGCCGGATCCCACCTGCAGCTTTGTGCTCAATCACTTCCTCGACGCCGGCATATCCGCTGGCTCCTGCTTAATATACCCTTGTTGGCGCTGAAGGAAGGTGACGAGCTCGAAGTTCCTATTTGGGGCTCACCATCGGAGACGGGACACACTCGGTCGGGTCGCTCTGCCGAGCCAAGACGGCTTTTCAAGGTTCTCGGCTTAGGGTCAGATTGCCGCTTTCTTCGCGGCGTTTTCGCCGCTTCTCCTCGATCACACTGGGCAAGATACACCGCAAGGGCCAAGGCTTGGTCTCACAAACCATGCGCCGCTTGTAGGTCGCCTCAACGACGATGATGACACCGCTAGCTGTAACTTGATGCATCGATGGCCATAATGGTTGGCGCCCATGAATTTGACCAAGGCGTGTCGCCCGAGGATGGCGTTAGATGGGAGGTCACCTCGACCACTTCAAGGTGATCAACTCCGCGAAGTTGTCGAGCCACCGAAGGTGACCGGCAAGACAACCCGCCTCTGGGGGGTGGTCGAACTCCCGGACTATCCCAAGAACCAGATGATGATGCTCTTGACTTTCGATCGGGAATCTCGTGATCCGGCCGAGCGCCCCGCCGCAGAAGTTAAGAGAGCCGCCATCGACCATGACGCGACCGACCGTGGTGTTGCCGATGGTCGGGTCACGCACCAAGGCGGTCTTTAGGTCTCGAGCCATACCGGGAGAGCATCCTCCGGGAGAAGGTGATGGTGGCACCGCCCACTTGCAGGGCGCCTGGGCTTCCTGCTGGCGACCGGTAGATGGTACGCGGGCGGCTTTGACTCGCGCCGATCGGTAGGCCGACGAGCCACCGAAGATGACGCCGATCCGCGCCGCTTTGCCGAACTCCGTGTCGAGGTCGCCGCCCCTCTGCGGCGCAAGATTCACCCGGCCGCCGGTCGTCATCCTTCGAGCATGGGCATCTCACCCCGCCCATCGAGAAGGCGTCTAGCTTATTCTCGCTAAGCCGCAGGTCAGAGATCGTGGGCCGCCGCCTGCGGAAAAGATGAACTTTGTTTCGTCAAACCTCGGCGCCTCGACTTCCCTTGCCGCCGAGCATCGGTCGCTGCTGGGACCGCACGCTGGCCCTCCCGCTGGGCCGGTTCTTCGCCTGTGCGATCGGGTCGGCCTTGGCGAGGCTTAGAGTCCTCCCAGCTTGGCCTCGACCGAGGACCTCAAGCAAGCTACTGCCATCCGCCAAATGATCACCATGTAGTCCTCCGCCACCTTCGCGATCGCTTTCTTCTTGGTGATGGTGTTTTGCCTACGCCCGAGTTGGACGGCCGGCTCGTTTGGTTTAGACCAAGCTTATTTTGGTCAGAGTCGCTTTCCAACGGACAAGATCGTCCAGCGCCCACAGCACTGCTCCGCCATGCGAAAAGTTTGTTGACGCTGAGCCTCGAGGTGATCTCCGTGTCTTCGTGAGACGTCGATCACGGACCCTCGAACTTGAAGGCCTTGATGACGGCCTCATCGTAAATGCTCGGATCAGTTCCTCAGCGATGAATCGCCGCACAAAGTCGCTACAGTTGGCTCGCTTCTTCCCTCGATGACACGATCCAGTCTTTTCTCCCGCCACCGGCCAGAATAACTCGAAGTTGGAGCGAAGGGCGCTCTGATCTGGGCGCCACGACCGGCGAGCCAAAGCTTCGATTAAAGAGCCAGTCCTAGCGCCCTTCCGTAATCAGCCGGAGGTAGTTTGCCATTACGAAGCTCGTCTTCCGCCCGCCAGATAGCGGTCAATAGATGGACAGAACTCGCCGTGGTTCTTGGTCCGCTGGCGCCGATTAGCGCTGGCTTGAACCGAAAGCCTGCCATCGCGACGCGATTTAAGGCCGCTTGAGTACGCCATGCAGCCAAGAGGTCGACAAAGCACGCCGGTCATGGTCATTGCCGACAAGATCCCCACCGCCGCCGGATTCGGAGTCGAGGCTCTTCGGCGCGACTTCCGTCGGAACGCACCATGGTGCCGAGCACGGAATCACCCGGCTGGTAACGCAGCGTCCTCGCACCGCGGCGCGGGCGAACGCCCCAGAGAGGTCCGCAGACCTGCCGCCACGATTTCGAGCGCCACTCGCCCGGTCTCGGGTCGGCGTGGTGCCCGTGACGCCGCAAGCCCGCTGCCGGTGTTCGCCCGAGCTCGCTGTTCGGGGCTAACTCTGCAGAGGTGTCCGACGCGATCGATGGCGCGACGATGTTGTCATTACTTCTCGAGCGGGTCCTCGAGTGTTGACTTTGATGTCATGCGAGGTGCCACCCTGGCCGCAGCTCGACGAAGTTCTCGCCAGGTTTCGCCAAAGAGTTCGACTCGCCTCTATCGTGGTTGGCTATGACCCGGGCGAGAATGGTGGAGGCGCCCCGGAAGGGAGTTCGCGGCCCGAAGATGTGCCGTTTTCCTCGGCCTCCCGCCGAGAGTCATATGGCTTGGTTGATGGCAACTCGCACTATCCGGCGAAGCGTTTTCCGGTTCGCGGATCAAGGTCATCCGCATCTCCTCATCGTTTGCCCGCCCGCCACCGTAACATGCCGCCGAGCGGCGCGGCGAGGGCGTGAACAGGACACGAGTTCGAGTCCGCTCTCAAGAAAATTGCCGATGAAGGGCGCCATGCCCTCGAGTCTTGGTGTCGCTCGCGAAAGAGCAAAACAATCGGGCCCCACGGCGCCATTTGCCGACGATCGGATCGCTAACCGCAAGAAAGAGGTAGGGTCGAGAGTTTATGGGACCCGAGCTGCTTTTACTCGAACGAAGGAAGAAAGTCGATCGGGCGATGGTCGAGTAAGGCGACAACGAGCACGAGACAAGAGTTTATACCGTTCGAGCCCCGTGAAGGTAATAGTTTATTCCGCCGCCGCCAAGGCGGTGATTCTCAAGTATATGGGTGTACAGAGCAAGGTTTACAACTTAAGCTAGTAATGGTGATTCCTAACTCGAGCAGCCAGGTGTGTTGTGTTCCTTCCGTGTCCGCTCCCGAGCTCATGCGCCCTTGGTCTTTATACTTCATCTCAGACGCGAACGGCCGGAGCAATCCTGGAGAGGGGCCGTGGTATTTTGAGGGCCGGCAGAATCGCTTCGAGCTTGCCAAGACGCCGAGTCATCCCTACGACCCGCCTTCCGCAACTGCTACCGATGTCTCGATCCAAATCCTGTATGACCGAGGCTTGAACGAGATCCCGCCTCGAGCTTGAGGTCGAAGCAGGTCGACCAGGTCCACAGCCATTTAGGTCGAACGCCCAAGATGCACCTGTGTCGTGGTCGGGCCTTCCGAGCTTGGGGTCTCATGATCAGACGCCACCTGGCCAAGGAGTTCCCACTTCGCCAACTTCCAAATCTCCTTGTCCACTCTTTGTCCTCCCTGCTTTCTCACTCTCTCTCTTCGTGACTCGATCTCTTTCACTCTTCAACTGAATTTCTTCGCGCTGAACTAAACCCATCTAACAGATGACAATTTATAGTCACACAGATGCATCAAACAGCTTCGCTGCATGCCAAGCAGACAAAGATCGCTTTTCTTTCACAGCAGACAAAGATGGCATTACTTATCTTTTTACACGCGCTAATTTTTTTCACCCGACCTCCTCTTTTCTTTCTCAGCACCACGCTACGCCTCGACCCCCTTCTACTTTTTTTCCCTCATCGCGCCACGTGCTCCCTACTTCTTCATTTCACAAGACGTGTCCCGCCTCCGCCTCCTCCTCATGGCTACCGACGCTGGACTGGAATCTCGCTGTTCGACGGCGAATTCGAAGGGCCTGACTTGAGAAAAATTCATGGCGGAAAAACCATCATGAAAAAAAACCAAAAAAAAATAAAAAAATATTCTGCGGTTTTGAAGCGCGGAAAAAATTAAAAATTAAAAAATTATTATAAAAGTATTCCGCTGTGCACGTCCGCGGAGAATAAAAAAAATAATAAAAAAAAATATATTCCGCGGTGCACGTCCGCAGAAAATTAAAAAAAAATAAAAAAATATTCCGCTGACTGGATCCGCGGTATTTGCTGGGAAAAAATAGTAAAAAATTATTCTGCCGACTGGGTCCGCAGAATATCCGGGAAAAAATAATAAAAAATTATTCCGCCGACTGGGTCTGTAGAATTATACTGTTCAGAGGCTAATTTTGGAATTTCACGATTCACGCGGCTAAATCTCAAATTCGGCTATAACAGTAAAAAATTCGCGAACTACCCAGTGGGTTAGACGAGGCGGGGGGCGTTGTCATGCTCGTACCTCTCACGCCCACCGGCCTACCTACCTACCAGGAACCGACATGCCGGCCCAGCTACGTTCGGTCCCGCATGTCAGTCCCAAACATGGAAGAATATCGGTGAGAAAGACATAGACCCGAGGAGAACGGTTCCTCTACTCGAATTGGGCCCAGCAGAGTGACTGACGTGCGGGCCTGAGATGAGGAGCTTCCGGTGGGACCCGAGTGTCATAAGCTACGCAGGACTGAGCCGTAGGGAAAGGAAGTGGGCACTGGGCATGCTTGCTAGTTGCAGCGCTAAAGGAAATGAAATCCAAGTGCGGCTATCAGCATGTACAGTAGACTGATGGCTATCTACATACTTCTTCGTACCATTGAAAGAAAAATTTAAAGACAACTTCTATACGAGATGTTAACTTACGATTATCTTTTAATTGTAGCATAAAAAAATGTTATTATAGAATATAGTTCATATAATAGTATTTTATACTGTTTATATGACCATTTCTTCACAAAGAGACAGTTGTCCTCTCTCTGCTCCATATCCCAAAAAATCTTACATAGCAAAATGTATAGACTGCTAACATCGTATATGCCCCTGATATCACCAAGTAAGGAGCTGTAATATCCTAAAATTTATCTATAATATTCTCGACGTTTGGGAAACAGGTTCCCGTCGAGCTTACTTGTTGAATGAGGGATCAACTAAAATCCCTTTCCCGCGAAGGGTTTGCGTTCGAAGAATGCTCTTAGATAATCAGAGAATGGGCACAGGGTTTATCCTGATTCGGGCCTCTCACGGTGAAGATAATAACGCTACGTCCAGTGGTTTTACTATAGTTGCAGAATGTTTACAGAAAGGCTTTAAAATGTCTATGTGTTGTGTCTAGCTTTCAACTGATGTCGCCCCCTTTACCAATCTACCGGTGGGTTTCTTATAGATCACAGGATAATAGAAATAACTGCAGCCGAATAATGCGCCATTACAACATTAACTGCATTCTCAATTGCCGCCATGCTCCCATCATGGGCATAATGGTCCCAGGTCATGGCATAATGATCTTAGATCGTGGCGTAATTATCGTCACGTCGATGTTATGGGTCGAACACGATCTTTTGATCATGTGCGGGAATTACCCTAGCTCTGACCGACCGTTGTGCACTCTCGAGCGAGCATGCTCAGGGATTTACGTCACATGCTTGGGGATGAGCTTGGGCATGGTCGGGGCGGACTCGACAGCCAGACTATCCGAGGATCCTCCTTAGAAACACCATCCAAGGGCATGCATGGCTCATTTAAACCCGCTACTGTGGTATAATATATAGTCCTTATAGAAAATTACCCAATCCACAATAAATATTATTTTATTATTGTTTGTGTATTTTGCTATTTAATGAATTTATTGGATTTTTGGAATTTATTTGAATTTCTTTTAAAATTAAGTATATTGGTCTTTTGTGAAAACTAATTATTTATTGATAAAATTTATATCAAGTTGGCTAAAAATATTTTATTTGAGTTCAAAATATTCCAAAGTATTTATGGGAATTTTCTTGAATTTTTCTTGATTTTTTTATTGCTTAAAACTAATTAAACTAATTTATGTAATTATTTTAAATAAAAAATCTGGGGAAAATCGACTAAACAGTGTGGGACCGAAGCCTAACACTGTTCGCATGCAGCCCATAGTTGTGCAACCCGGTGGGCCATCGCAAGCCTATCTTCAAGAGCTATCGCGTCAGTCATTGATCCGGATCTAATGGCCATTTTCAAGCCGAGTTAGTTGAGTGCGTTGTGGCCGTTTGATTCTGATCCATTGGCTAGGATTGAGGTATATCGGTTCGAGTCTCTGGCGAATCACGGCCATTGCTTTCCTTTTGTGTCCCAGAGTTGGCCGCGTCACAGTGAATCTCTGCCGCTCATCTTGCCACTCATCGGTTCGCTTATTGTTGTCTTCGCGAGACCGATCCGGACTCTGTCCCATGCTCGCCATGGACACTGGGTGGAAGTAGGTAGAGTATGGACTCTTAGGCCTATTTAAGTGGCGCATCGCATTCGCCAGAACCCCGTGAATAAAAGCCCAACCCTCTCCTCGCAAAAGACATCATCGTTCCCCCGCAATCGAAGATCTTCCGCCGAGCGCCGCCGCAACGAAAAGTCACCGATTTGTCACCGTCAAGCCGCCATAGAGTTCGAGACCTAGCGATCCGTTAGCGATCCGTCCATCACATCTAGATCATCTCAGGCGACGCTTGAAGTCGAGGACCGCTTGAGCAGAGTTCCTCGGGAAGCCATCGCCGTTATCACTTCAGAGCACCAAAGGAGAAACTGATCTCATCACTAGGTAGGTGAGGACAGGGGCTTCACAGAGGTGTCCTCATTGGCCTACGATGATGACCATAGGGTTTCGTGCAGGTGGTGTTGATGTGGATGTGTTCTTTGGTCGATGCGTGTGCTGACATGGCTGCCACATTGTTTCATGCGCCGATGTGTCCACATGCGTGGCAGTTCAACAGGCGGATGAGTCAGCAAGAGGGGTGTAACATCCCAAAATTTGGAGTTTTGGAATGTTTAGAATCAAAAGTGAACCATTTGCATTTTCTTGAAATTAATCAAGTTTAATCTGAATTTTTCCAAAAGAAAAAGGATTTATTTGACTAATTTATCCACCAAACTAAAGGTTTCAAGTTTTTGTTAGGTTTCTTGTGCTTCAAGAAATTTTTCTGTATTTTTGGATATTTTTTCTGAATTTATTTGCTATTTATTTGAATTTATTTGCTCTTATTCGGATTTTCTGGATTTTTCTAAAATCGGAAAAAGGTTTTAATTTCGTTTCCTCTCCTCGGGCCGAATCTCTCTTGGCCCATTCCTATTGTCGCTCGAACCGGCCCGCAGCCTGCTCCGGTTCATCGCCCGCCCCAATCCAACCGAAAACCCTAGCTCACGTGCATCTCGGCCATCAGTTTGATCTTGTGGTCCAGATCACGCCGCGCCAGTTGCTTTGCGTCGGCCGTCGGATCAGCTCCACGTGGGTGGCCCGAATGCTGCCACGTTATGCGCATGTGCCATCGCCGCTCCCAAACCCTAGCCACGCCGCCCTTTTCGGTGTCCGTGTCGGGCACGCCTCCCAGGGCTATTTAAAGCCGTCGCCATCCCCGTGTCACGTTTTCCGTCGCGACGCCGCTTCTTTTGGTCCATCTCCCGTTGCCCGAGACGCCGCCGGCACGCTGAACGAGCTCGCCGAGGTTTGCCGCCGCACCCGAGACCTTCCGCCACCGTTTCCTCCCTCTCCGGTGAGTCTCGGCTGTGATGGGTTGCACCGTCGTGATGCCCGTGCTGCTCTCTTCCGAACCCACACCGAGCCGAGTCCGATCTGCCACTCCTCCGCCGTATGTCGTCGCGTCTTCCTCGCCTTTGGCGAATTTGTTCTGCCGCCCCACCGTCGCCGCCGTGTTTGCCGCCGCCTCCCGCTGTGCCTCAGCTGTCCGATCGCCCATTGGCATACTGGATCGGGCCACGTCTCCCCGCCTATGCTCGTGCCCATCACCGTTCGATCTGGCTGCGCCATTAGATGCGCACCGCATGTCCATGCCGTGTCTACGGTGGACCGAGTCTCTGACTCGTGGGTCCCACTTGTCAGCCAGAAATTCATTCTCCTTTTCTGATTTTCCGAAAAACCCAAAAATTCCAGCCAATCAAAGCCTGCCACGTGTCACCCCATGGATTTTTCTCTGAATTAATTCTTCCGGGAGCCCGTTCTCCTTCGTCCGAACTTCGATTGGAGTGATTCAAATTTCTAAATTTTTGTAAAATCGAGCTCTACATTCCAGAGCTATTTATTTTCAGTTTTGTGCTTGTTTGCTTCTCTGTTTTGTATTTATTTGGTTTCGTTGCTTTCTTTTCTGGTAGATGCGAATTCCGAAGGAGCGAACGGAGACTTCGAAGACCAAGACTCAGCATTAGACCTGCAAGGCAAGTCGTAACCTTTGATCATATTGAACCCATGTTTACAAAAGTATTTTGTTTTATACAATTGCATGTTATTTGTGTATCAATGCTAGTTTATGGGAGTAGCTATTCACCTGATTGCAATTATGCCACCTTGACTATTGGAATGACATATACCCATTGTTAACCTTAGGTTGGGACATTACTAGTTGGACATAATCATAGTACCAACATTGGGTTATCGTAGCTATGCTTAGTCATGCTTAGTTGTTCGATGGGATTCATATCACCTATGAATTAATGTTAATCTTGACTTAATGAGGTATTGAATTGTGGCTGTTGACTACTGTTGTAAAACTTGTTGTACCATGGTAGGGGATGCCATTGGTCTTGGTTGAACAAAATGTTTTTCCTCGAGCAAGTGATCGTGCAGTAAAGGGGGTGCTGTCTAGCACATTGGGATGTGGTTGTCTTGCCTGAGACAACTTAAGGACTTAATCTTGTGCGCCATTGAACTGGGCCTAACCGTGCAACCACAAGTCTGGTATGGGACGGACCTAGCTGATTAATTTGCAATGTCTAGTCTTGAGTATTGCCAGTTGTTAGTGTGGGTTCCCGGATGGACGGGTAGACTCACATGGCTCAAGAGGGGGCCCCGAGGGGTGAAACCTTAGAGGGCAGTACCGAGTTTAGACATGCATTGTAAAGGATTTGTAGTGATGTCTCTGCCGACACACCAAAGGAAGTGTGTTCCTAGCGCTTGGCATTAAGGGATGATCATGTCTTGTGGGTAAAGCTGTACAACCTCTACAGAGTGTAAAACTATTCGAATAGCCGTGGTCATGGACAAGCCCGGGAATTTCACACGGGGTATAGAGTGTTTTCTTGAAATGTGGAATTGTTGGGATACGAACGGGAGTTCACTGTTGTTTTGTTGTCTCAAGCTATACTGTTGAATTTGGTGGATGGTTTCGAATGATGTAGGGTGATGCCTCGCCATTCTGTTCATGTTGTCTACCATTGATTTACCTGTTATTTATTATTGTTTTTATTAATCTGCCTTCAATCTACTTACTGTATTTAAATGCAAGTTATTGCTTTTTGCAAATGAACCATATGGCTATCCTATGTCAAGCCGTGCATGAATATATTGCATCATTTCCCTACGGCTTGCTAAGTACGTTTTGTACTCACGGTTTTATGCCCTTGTTGTTCAGTTGCTGAGGAAGGACCAGGTAATGAGTATCAAGAGGAGTAGTATTGTGAAGACTACGTCGACTAGGATGGCGTTTCCCCAGACGATTGCCTGTGGCATGTCGAATGGCTCAAGTTATTTTATTTCTGCTGCAACAGGTCGTTTGCTTTATTCAATAATAATTTGCTTCTTCTTAGTTATTTCGATGTATGGAATGATATGTCATCTATGTTTCCACTGTATGCACTAGCGTGATCCTAGACTAGTGCAGTATATACAGAGGGTTTCGGATTTGCATATCCGGGTCCCGACAAAGATGGTATCAGAGCCATATCGACTGTAGGTCGCTCTCTTAGTTAGCATGGTCTTCAAAATTATTTTATAAATCAAACCAACAAATTGGTATTTAATAGTTTGTCTACTCTCATCTTATTCTTAGGTTCTTATTCCTCTCCTTTGCTAAAATATTGCTTTGGAAATTTAAATTGATCTTACCTCATAAAATTTCTCAAACCCTAAGGCATCTGTAAGGAATCAAATCGAAGGAGACGTGGATCAAGCCGTCGAAGAGTATGTCCGAGAAGACTACCCTATAAGATAGGTTAAGGTGCTCTACAAGTTTGAGCATGCCATTTCTTTTCAGTTTAGCTACGTTTAGTTCGCGTATACTAGGATTTTTGTTGCTTGTGTGCCGGGTATGTTGTACACTTGCCTCAAGCATGGTGTTGCAACCATACCTTGTTGGAAAGCTTTATTAGCTCTTTATTTTGTAGCCTTTTCGGTTATGTCCTTGGTTGGCCTTTGTTCTTGGGTATTACCTTCTCCCCTAGATTAGACGGCGGCACAATCCCAATCGTTCATATTTGATTGGATGGTGGCGAGAATTGAAGCGTTAGGGTAACGCGGCTACCATGGCAGGTGACATGTGGCAAGATCTGAAGCACACATTGCGGATTCGACGGCGCAAACGTGGTGAAGAGGAGACGTCTACGTGGTTACTTCGGTGTGCGACACATGGAGAAGATCACGGGATATAGCGGCACAACAGATTCGGAGAGGATCCAACGACACTGACGTGGCGCAATCGTGAGCATCCAAGCGACGACGATCTGATGGCTCTCATGCGCCAACAATGTGGAAGACTCTTGGCCATTGGATCAAGATCCAACGGTCGCACGGTTAGGGTTTCACGGCGGTGAGCTACATGGGCTGGCGGTGTGAGTGGCTGGGCTAGACTGGAGGGATTTCGACCTAAGCACTATTCACTGGATTTTAAATCATTTTCAAATTAAAATAAATTAGCAAAACAAAATAGCAAAAATACTAGGAAAAATCCAAAAAAATCATAAAAATACTTTAGGATATGTAGAACCCAAATAAAATACTTACAATGAAAGATCATTAGCACTTTTCATGAAATAAATAAAAGATAGCAAACGACTTAATTCCACAAATTCAAAATGAATTAAATAAAATCCCAGAATAATTCATAAATGAAGGAAAAGCATAATAAATTTAGGAAAAGTAAAATTTGGGATGTTACACTTGGCCATGTGATGACTGCTAAAAGAGTTGTTGTTGATCCAAGTAAGGTGGAAGCAATGTTGCATTGGGAACAACTGAAGTCTGTTACTCAGATTTATAGTTTTTTGGGAATGGCGTGATATTACCATTGATTCATAGAAATGTTTTCAAGATTGCGAGGCTACTTAGGCAATTGTTGAAAAAGGAGAAGTTTGCATGGATGCTAGAGTACTAAAAGAGTTTTCTGGAGTTAAAAAAATGTCTGATGACAGCACCTGTGTTAGTGTTGCCACATGTTTAGAATAGCTTTGATATATACTGTGATACTTCAATACAAGATCTTGGATGCGTGTTGATGCAGAATAGCATGGTTATTGCCTATGCGTCAAGGTAGTTGATGCCGCATGAAGGGAATTATCCTACTCATGATTTAGAGTTAGCTACCATAGTGCATGCTTTGAAAATATGTCATCATTATCTCATTGGAAATAGATGTGAGATATATACTGACCATAAGAGCCTAAAGTACATATTCACTCAGTCGAATCTTAACATGAGACAAAGGAGATAGTTGGAATTGATCAAGAATTATAATGTTGAAATCCATTATCATCTTGGCAAGGCTAATGTAGTAGCCGATGCTTTGAGTCGTAAGAGCCACAGTGAAATATGCTAGTATTGGATGATCAACCAGAATTGTGCAAAGAGTTTTAGAAATTGAAGTTGAAGTTGTGCCATAAGGATTTGTAGCTGTTTTGGAAGTAAAACCAACACTTGAAGATTAGATTAGAGAAAGACAGAAAGATGATGAGAAGATCAACAAAATCAATTTCAAGAAGGATGAAGGCTTAGCTGAGGATTTTTCTATAGATGAGAAAGGTACCATGTGGTTTAAAGGCTGAATCTCTGTACCAAATCAGAAGGAGCTTAAGTAGTTGATTCTTGAGTAAGCCCATGATTCCAAGTACTTGATTCATCCTGGAAGTGCCAAAATGTATTAAGATCTTAAGGAAAGTTTTTGGTGGCTTAACATGAAGCATGAGGAAGTTGAACACGTTGCTTTATGTGATGTGTGCCAAAGAGTAAAGGCCATACATCAAAGACCTGCTAGTCTATTGCAGCCGTTAAAAGTCCTAGAATGGAAGTAGGAGAAAATCGGTATGGATTTTATTACCTATTTGCTTAGAACTCAGAGAGGATATGATTCCATATGGGTCATCATTGATCATTTGACCAAGTTCGCTCATTTCATCCCAGTCAAGACTATCTATTCAGGAGATGGCTTGGCAGAACTGTATATGTCAAGAATTGTGTGTTCGTATGGTGTGCCTAAGAAGATTGTGTCGGATAGAGGTATCCAATTTATCTCAAGATTTTGGAACAAGTTGCATGAGGCAATGGGAACTTGTCTGAATTTCAGTACAGTGTATCATCCGTAAACAAATGGTCACATAATGCAATAAAAAAAGACTGCATTGCATGTGATTTTTTTGAAATTTTTAGGATGTTGAATGTAACTAGTTTACTAACGAGTTCAAACAAGTTTGAGCTGAAATTCAAGCTAGAGTTTCCCTTTCTAATGATAATTTGATTGTAAGTATGTGCTAATTATATATATAAATTAGCAAACCGTATTATCTAAATTTATTCAAAAATTTTGAATTCGAGAATATTTTTTCCAAGGTATATGTTTCATTTAAATTGTTATCGATGAGTATTTACACTAAAACTAAATTTTTCAAAAAGTATACCTGAATATGGCATGAATTCGCGCAATTGAAATCATGGTTCCATGGTGCCCTATTTCAGCGTCATATATATACACATTACACGTATATATATATACACACACGTACATATGTATATATACATACATGTACATATGTACGTATATATATATATATATATGTATATATATATACACGTGTAGAACTACTATTCTGTAGCTGCGTGTGTTTAAGCAATTCTACTTGTCAGTCGATTTTGTAGTTCGACCGAACCGAGCATTCTACTAATTAGCACTATGGAATTTATGTCCGAGCCTTGAATATTAATTGTCCAGAATTAATGCATGCATGTGTGTGACTGAGAGATGCAAAGACGTATACATGAATTTGATTTCTATTTGTTTTAGCCATAAGTTTTTATTTGCATATCTGATTCACGAACAAATTTCACCATTAGATACTGATGATGAGAGGAACAATATGATATAAATCTTGCCAATAAATGTCGCATAAATCAAATGTCAGTAAGCCAAATTTGATCTGTGCGACGTTTATTAGCGAGACTTATATCATGTTGTTTCTCTCATCATTAGAAATCTATTGTGAAATTCGTTTGTGAATTGGAGTTATGAATAAAAAGTTATGTCCAAAAACAAATAAAAATTAGGTTCATGTATAGCTAGAAAATGCATCTTTGCATCTCTCTGTCACAGACAAGTATGCAAAAATTCGTAGTTTATACATGAGTATGTTTTTTCTTTGATTTATCCCTAACATTTTACTGACAGCTCCGATTCACAAACCATTTTCACCAATATTTTACTGACGATGAGATCAACACACTAATATAAGAATTGGCACATAAAACATATTTTACTATCTATATATATAGATGTTAGTATTGGTATACATAAATTTTACTATCGTATTGTAGTAAATTGATGTACATTTGGCAGTAAAATCTAATTTATGCAACGTTTACTAGTAAGACTTATATCATATTGTTTCTCTCATCATCAGTAATCTATTGGTGAAATTTGTTCGTGAATTAGATATGCGAATAAAAACTTATGGCTAAAACAAATAGAAATCGGATTCATGTATACATCTTTGCATCTCTCGGTCACACACATTCATGCATTAATTCTGGACGATTAATATTCAAGGCTCGGTCGCAAATTCCAAAGCGCTAATTAGCAGAACGCTCGGCTAGATCGGATTGCAAAACCGACTGACGCGTAGAATTGCTGTAACTACTCGTAGCTACAGAATATTAGTTCTACATGTGTATATATATACATACGTATGTATATACGTCCGTATATATGCTTAATGTAGCATGAAAACGTAGATAGTAAAACATAGTATTATTAACCAAAAAAATTGTTGGATATTTTCATTAAATTTTTTTGCGTGATAGTAAAACGTAGTTTTTTTGAAACATATCTATTATGAAACGCAGTTGAAACCATGAATGGCTGAGAACGATAGTAACATATGTATTCTAATAGTGGTCTAAAGGTAAAATGTTACAATAATGATAGTAAATGGATGTGTAATTGGTAATTAGAATACTGTTTGATTGTTGTTAAGAAGACGCAATGATAGACATGTGTCGGGGAATTTTCAAATCTGAACCCTCTATTTATAACCTGTGCTAGTCCAAAAAAAACTAGCACACACAGTGAAAATAGTAAAAACAACACATCCATATCATGAATCAATTGATATTAATTAAGCAAAAAGGTATCAGCCTTATGGCCAACCATTACTAATAAGCAGCCTTAGGGCTTGAGTTCAATAAAGTACCAGCGGAAACAAAATAACAGCAACAAGATAAGCCCATCCATTTGCCCAACTATAAAATTGAGGATACCGACTAGAGGGGGGGTGAATAGGCGGTATTAAGAATTTATCTCCAAACATTCTTTGGCCAAAACCAAATTTATACACGAAAATAATAAACAAACGATTTTGACCAAATAAAGCCTAAATTATCTAATCTAAACTAAGTGCACTAGTTAATTATATCTCTACTCAAGAATATGCAATCCTAAAGACAATCAAGCAATTTCATTCTTGGAATGTAAATTACAACAATATAAATAGAGAATTACAAGCAAACATAAAGAGATACACCGATATTTTACCTGTGGTGTTCGGAGACTTATCGGTCTCCCCTAATCTATGTTGAGGCAAGCTCAAACCACTTTGGACTGGCTCCACGAATTAAGCACCCGCCTCGATTCCACTAGGGGTAGCTCTTTCCCCCTCCGAGTAGGTGAGCTCTGACCTTCATAAATTCGCCGGGGCTTCTCACAACCTTCATTGAGAAGCTCACCATGCACAACGCCTCCACACGCCATCTAGGTGTCGGTAAACACCAAGAGTAATAAGTCAAGCCCAACACATGCACAATGGCGATCACTAAGTGCAACACATGCACAAGGATTCTCTCAATTCAACACATGCACAAGAGGCTCTCAATCCTCTTCTAATTGCAACATGTGCAATTAGAAGCCCACTCTTAGCTCAAGAAGCAATAGGAAGAGAGCAACACATGCAACACCTATTACAAGACTCTCAATAAGTCTAATAACAGAAAATGCCCCCAAGGACCTCCTTTTATAGCCTCACAAAGAAAACTAGCCATTGGAGGTCAAAATGGATATTAAATGCACTGAAACTAGTCGTTGCTACAATACCCCAGCGCTACTGACCATGTAGGAGTGACAGTACTGGCCTTTAAACTCAAAAACAACTTCTGTGGCAAATAAAACGCTCATGTAGGGGCGACACTACTACTGCTACAGCCACTAAAACGCTCGTAACTTTTTACTCCGAACTCCGATTTAGGTGATCTTGGACTCTATGCAAAGCTTATCAAGAGGTATACAATTTTCACCCTTTTCAAGATTTAAGTAGCCATAGATATTTCTGAAAATCACAAAAACTCCAATGAAGTCACTCATATCTAAAATATGATTTTCTCAAAATCCCTCACACAAACTTGATCAAGAGCGTGACTACAAGTTAGCTAGAGTCAATAAGATCAAATCTTAAGCCATATAATGATCAACTCATGATTAAAATAATTTTGCAAAACATATTTGCAAATTCTAATCACATGCTCCAAGATAAGATTCAACAAAACCAATATTTTTCAAAACATTATTTTGCAAACGCAAAGCATAAACCTTTCTTAGCCTTGTGATGATCAATACATGATTAAGTCACAAGCTAAGATTCCGATGCATGAGCTCTCTATTTGCAACATATGCAAATATCTAGCTTCATGCAAACAACAACCATTAAAATCAAGTTGCATGAGCTCTCTCCTTTTGCAACACGTGCAAAACTTAGCTCCACGTAAAAACCATTTAAACCAAATTGTATAATCTATCTCTCTTTTACAACACATGCAAATCCATAGCTTCATACAAAAAACCAAATCAATTAAGATTCAAATAAGAAGCAAGCATGAGCTCTCTATTCGCAACACATGCAAATATTTAGCTCCATGCCAACAACCATTAAAATCAAGTTACATGAGCTCTCTCCTTTTGCAACACATGCAAAATTTAGCTCCATGTAAAAACCACTTAAACCAAATTGCATAAGCTATATCCCTTTTGCAACACATGCAAATCCATAGCTCCAAGCAAAAACCAAATCAATTAAGATTCAAATAAGAAGCAAGCATGTGCTCCCTTATTTGCAACACATGCAAATACTTAGCTCCATGCAAAAACCAAATAAGAGAATGAGCTAGAGTGAACCGACTTGACTTCATCAACACATGATGAAGCTCAAGCTAAATGACTCAACTCCTGTAACACCCCGGCGCCAAACGCACCGCGAATGCTACCAAAAACCCTAAATAACGAACGACACCCCGCGAAAAGACCGAAACTGAATTTAAACTCTAAACTCTTAACCCGGCCTAAAGCTAAGTCACCGAAATTTACAAAATTTCGGCATGACCTCTCTAGAACAGAGGACATCCACTCAGCAGACAAAAGAACAATAGCAGTCACAATATCATTCTAGCAGGTCCTTAGCTAATCAATCGCACATCCAACACATTTAATAAACACCACCGCGATGGACAACATATTACAACCGCATTAATTACATCCAACTTAATGAATCGATTAAGTAGACTGTTGGAGACCGAAGTCGTGCACGTGATTCTACTCCCAACCCGACAAGCCAGCTTCAAAGTACCTAAAACAAAAAAAACAATCAAGTGTGAGTCCAAGACTCAGCAAAGTGCAATCAAGTAAGAAAAGTAACGAATTCGACTAGAATACAACTACTGCAAGACATAAAGTAACAGTTACTTTACTTGACATCCGTAAATAAAGGAAACAGTTTGAATTCATATAACTTCAAAATGTACGAACACGATTACTTCATCATTTGCTATAACCATTACTTAATTGAAGTTATCTAGTAAAAGAAACAATAACTAACTCCACTTACCGCATCCAACTCGGAAACGTAAATAAACCTTACTCATGCCTCAATAATCATTTCAGGATGAGTTCAGGATTCAACCCTCAACCTGTCATTTCCATTCTCATCAAGTAACATTTAATAAATTCAACACACAATACAATGCAATGCAATGCTTCTACGCGTTCATGCTCCAAATGCAACCTTTTAGCCTATACCGGTATAGCTGAGTGCACACCCGTCGGTGTGCACCCTCATTCCCAACCATCCCGTGGCGGGCCTACTTCATCGACTCGCCCCATCCGTGGATGAGACTATGAGGTAGGACTTTTGTACTCACTACGCAGAATACAGAGGCCCGCATCAACATGGGTCGCTTCTTCAGAATGAATGCTAAATGCAAATGACATGAATGAACTACAAGTTTCATCCTATTTCAACTCCACATCGGTCATGGATATGATTATAAGCACGACATAAACATGAATATAAGCAATCACATTATCATTTGCATCAATATAACCATACTCATTTGTACACTTCATAATGCATTGCAATAATTGAAATTTAATAACTTACCTTCCAATTGCTAACATTCAACTATCCTCATCATCATTCTAAGAAGAACATCTAGATATGCTATTAAACATAACCAACTGATTATAATTTCATACTCTTACCGCAAGCAAAGCATTTAACACTGTAGTAACGCTCTAGGGGATGCACTTGACTTTAAAAGAAGACGAAGCGACGCAGGGTCGAGACCACCCCCCATCCCCTTTTTCAACATTTTCCAGCCATCTCTGCATTTGGCAGGTGCTAGTCTTTTAAATGTGTTTTTGTCTGAATGCAACTAAAAGGTTGGTAGCAGCACTTTTCATGAATTGAGTATTAAAATTTCCCAAATCAAGCATTGAATTTACAGCAGCAAGCAAATGGTAATAGCAAGTCACTGCAGACAACTCTATTTTATCCTACGCTTTAAAAAAGAAATTTCTAATAGCATGCTCTTTGCTGTGAGTCCCACCCACAAAAGAATCAACATACCCATATATATATAGATATATGACTTGAACATCATAACATTAATATATTTTCATCAGAACCTCGAAATCTTTACCACATACTGTTGCAGAACACACGCATCCATTCAAATCTCTCTGATTGGAGATCTCACAATCAGGTATGCATGAATATATACATAATTTTGCCAGCATGTAGACAAACAAAACCACTACTAGTTCATAGTTAAGAACATTCAACAATTATAAATCACAAAAATTATGTAGAGCAACAACACAAAAGTCGAACTGAAACAGAAACTCCATGCCAAAACAGTATCACATCCACAACAATCAATCAAACAGATTACCAACTCATCCAAGCTTAAACCCAAAGCGCACTCGCCCAACAGAACCCTTCACTAAAATAAAAACTCCCTACACATCATGCCATGATCTTGAGAAACAAGAGCCAGAAGTTCGCCCAATGCACCACCTAATAAATCAGCCATATCGGTAGACAACAACCAAGACTAAATTCCATCCTAACCCCGACCAAACTTACCATCCAAGCTTTAGTAATCATGCAAGAACACCCAATACATGCATCAGAAATGCTATGCACAAAAACATCGACAACAAATGTAAGTAATCATCGACGGAAGACACATTGAAAGCGACTACACATCACATGACGAAGTAATCATACGTATGATCCACAAAACAATTAGACCACACAAGTGCTCCCGGCACCATATCTTCTATCCACAAGCTCCTGTACCAAGATTTTCTAGTAACGGCAACGAAGAAACCACACACATGCAATATCATTTCCTCCTCGTGAAACCTAGTTAGGCATTTGATCAAACACCACACATGCAATCCAAATGAATCCCCACTTCCTAGGGTTTTACCTCAAAGAAAGTCCATGGAGGAAAGATGGAGGTGGGGGAGAGGCTACATCGGCCTGGGAGGCGCCGGCCAGAGGCGGCGATGGCCGGGAGAGGCGCCGAGACCGCCAGCGCAAGAGGAGGCCGTGGCGCCGCGCGGTGCAGAAGGGAGCAGGCATGCCTGGGGCGGCAGGAGGGCGCCACTGGCTAGCTCAGTATGAGGTGGCCGGGGGCGCAGGCGGGCTGCGCCGACCCGGCCAGGCGGCCAAAGGTGGCACCGACGGCTAGGGAAGGCCGAGGGGCGCTCGGGTGCAGAGTGTAGGCTGGAGGCGCGGGGCGGTCGGCCGGGGTACGGGCGAAGGTGCCGAGCTCACGGGGGTGAGGGCAGCTGGAGGTGGCGGGCGAGGACGCCAGAGGCGGCGCCAGGGTCCAGAGTCGGGAGGGAGGCGGCGCTGGGCATTTGGGAAAAAACTCAGGAGCTCGAGTCTAGGGTTTCACTTAACTCCTCTCTTCCTATTATACTCCATCAATTTGGGTACTAATAATAAAAAGCTAGGGGGAAAAATGTAAATAACACTACACAACCATTCTAAAGGCCACAAACCCTGGTAAAACGGTTGTGCGGTATTACACTCTTCCCCCCTTTAACAGAATTCGACCTCGAATTTGGAACACCTCAAAACTCACCCACAAGAGCAACAGAAACCGAATTGCAAAATCGATATGCCTAAAAAGAACAAGCCGGGTACTTTTCACGCAAGAGAAAACTCCACAACTCAAACCACGGCTCTCACCAAATAAAAGAAGCAAACAACTGAACTCATTTCATCCATCAACAAATCAACACTCACTCTAACTCCTTACTCGCATGGCACAAAACTCAGAAGTTAGGCCTTTCTCAAAGACCAATACTAAGCTGACAACTCAGACAACTCTTCTTTAACGCTTCAATACACAACCTGCAATCAACCAACGATTCTTCCCAGAAGATCATAATACTAACTCCCAAACTCAATTCTCATTTCTCCTCATTGATTAACTTTTCTAACCAAAGAGCCACACACAGAATTCTTTATTCCAACCAACTCCCAACCAATTCCGAACATATCACCATTTCCGACCATTTAACATCGGAATCCTCCAGGACACAAAACACAAATCTTTATCTTTTGCAGACAATTGCCTTTGGAATACAAGCGCCAACGTCATTCCTTACTATCAAAACGAATCGCCCATCACGGCACAAATCCCATTTCCATTACAATACCAAAATCATACTCTACCTTCTTTCGTACCTTTCTCGCACGATGAGATAACCACTCAAATAAGCAATTCATAACTGAAACATTGATTCCAACCTAGGAAACCAAGGTTGCCAACACACTTAGACCACTTACATTCACGAATCGATTCCAAATAGTCCACCAACAAAATAATCACACACGACCAAGAGACAACAACAACAACTAATCCTCCCACAAAGGATTTGGATCAAAATATGTCACACTCTTCATTACTCTCCATTCTGGATCCATTTACTATCCACCTTTACTCGGAAATAAATTAAAGAGTATAATCTTCTATTATACCCCACCAAAACTCACTACTCAACATTTTCTTATATCCCACTAGAGAACAAAGAGAATCTCGCTCCATTTAACAAAGCCAACCACTTTCCTCAACTTGAACTCAAAGTAATAAATTTCAAATTGAGGAAAAACTCAACCTTAAAAAGAAACATCACTTAAATCTTTTACAAACACGATCACAATGATCAAAGAAAATCAGCTCACTTTTACCAAAGCAAAACATCTCATACTAACCCTAACAACATTTCAGGAACTGAAAATCGATCTTCGAATCCAACATCTCTACACACAACCACCATCCTTTTTCTTAAGAGAAAGGGAAACTCAGCTTAGACGAGAAACACCGCACAATTCTTTCGTGTTTAATTATTAAAACCAAAGAAAACTGAATTTTCCTTATCAACAAAAATCCGTTTTCATCACCTTAAGTGTAACACCCCGGCACTCGTATGCCCAGAATGCTACACCACACACCACTTCTAACAAGACTTTAACTATTTAAAGCTTGATCTAAGAACAAATAAAGCACACATGGCATAAGAAGCTAATGACTCTCTAATTTCTACAAAACAAAAATTAGACATGACCTTCCCTAATAAAAGGACATCCACTCAAAGAGCAAAGAGATGACAATAATAATTTCAATCATAAACATCTAGGCATCTAATCAAGACATTCTAGTAGTTACCCTCTAGCAACCATTAATCTTTAACAACACAATTATTACAATGATCCGAACTAGTTATCAAGTGAACCATTTAACCAAACTAATCCCTTAACATGTCATGCGTGAGTGGAAGTGCAGCTAAGTCCTTCCCGACAAGACGCCCTCGAGTACCTAAAACATTTAAACAACAAGCGTGAGTTCGAAAACTCAAAGAAAGTGCATCAAATCAACATAATTAACCAATTAACACAATGAATCAACAACAAGATTAGAACTCATATGAATTGACCAATACATGAAACAAAGTATATCAATACATTTACCTCGTGAGTATCTCACATACATACCTCATTAAACCCCTTTGGATGAGTCCACGACTCCATCCCAACTTCTCACATTTTCATTTAACACACAAAGCTTTATCATTAACGATGCAAGGCAATGCACATGCTCATGAATGCATCTTTTGGAGCTCATATACTTCCTCACCACATTCTCATTTATGCAATGCAATGCAATGCATCATGCCTCTTTTCTTAGCACATACCGGTATTGCCGAGCACCACCCGCCGATGCGTGCCCTCAAACCCAACCATCCTGTGGAAGGGCCTCGCCGAACAGACTTGCCCGCTACCCCAGTAGCGGTCCTACGCTTATCATCGCTCCCATCCACGCCAAGGATGGGACTACGGGTAGGATCTCGAGCACTCAATTAGTCATATATTCCATATGACTTTCTCACCGACTGCTCGATGCACTTTTCATGAATGCACTTATGCAAATGCCATTCCCAACAGTCTTATGCATATTCTCCCATTTATATCTTTATGATCACAATTAACTTCTATACTCTTATAAATACCATATTCGCAAACTAGGCTCATTGGTTATACTTATTCATTACCAATTACATAAGCATCAATCACTTCTTTCATCCCTGAATTACCGTTCTTATTAGTCTAATCAAATTCAAGAATAAAGCAGGTAGCACATCATAATCATTTAACAATTCCTTCAACCTTAACATATTCACCACTTACCATTATGACTCACATAAACATTGGTATAAGGTTAGCAAGGAATCGTCATCCTAGCAATCATACTATGGATACACTTGCCTTAACCGCGAGGAGGGGGGTGGTGTGAGGAAGAGGCCACACCCGAAACTACTCCACTTGAAAGCAAATAGTATTTGCATACTCATTTGCAAAGGTTATTAAAGTTCACAACAAAAACAAATAACACTTCTACTCACTTCCCCAAAATAGCCCGGAACTCTGAATTTCAACCCCAAATTCTGAATTTCCAGAAAGACAGATTTCTGGACAGCAAGTTCAGAATAGCATAACTTTTGCTATACAACTCCAAATGGAGCAAACGAAATATTTTCTGAATCTATAGGAAGTTATCTAGCTTTATCCAGGCAAACGAAAAGACTAAATCTGCTTGCAACTAGCTCGAAACATCTGTTGAACAATTCAGCCTCCACTACAAACCAATATGGACAGCAAGCACTACAAAATAGCATATCTTTCAATTGGATAAATAAAAAATTATGTTCTTGAGCTCTACATGACCATAAGAGGATAACCTATGATTTCCCCACAGCCATTAGTTCAGAATATGAATTTTAAGCCCTCGAACTGCTCTCTGAATTTGGACCAAACTCTGAACTTTTCAGAAAAAACAAGTTTCTGGACAGAAACTTCATTTGAACATAACTTTTGATTCATTAACCCAAATCAAGCAAACAAGTACATTTTATTGATCTACAGGAAATAACCTAACTTTCTCTAGGCAATTGGAAAATCTAATTCGGCCAGAAACTAGCCCAAAACAACTGATGAACATTACATCTATCACTGACATCCAACACAGAGCAGTCTGCACTAAACTAGCCATAACTTTCGAATGGATGGATGGAATTGAGTGTTCTTTGGCTCAAACGAAACACAAGAACAACAGCTACAATAACTTCTACAGCCAAACATTCGTGAGACTACTCTAGCTACCCCAAAACCGAGCTGCAAAAACACCCAGATTTCTGCTCGAAAACAGAAAAGAGTTCCCGCCACTAGAGAGCTAGTTTCCCTCCAAAATTTTGACCCTAAGAACCCTAGAACTCCACCAACCAGTCAAGGGGCTCCAGATCTGAGCACACCACGAAAAAAAAGGGAGTTTGCTCAGCTTACCAAGAGATTGGGAGAGGGAGAAGGGGAGCTTCGGTTGGAGAGGGAGGAGCTGGAGGGGAGGAAGCCACCGGAGTTGGGGGAGATGGCCAGAGCTTGGGGAGATGGAGGCGCCCAAGGGAGCTCTCCTTGCTGCTGGTTGGAGGAGGAAGAAGCCCCCCTTGGAGGAGAACACGAGGTGGAGTTGGCTGAAATTTCAGATTTTTGTGTTGACTTGGGGGAGTGAGAGATGGAGTGGAGTGGGTGGGTGAGACAAAAAAAATATAGATGAATATTTTCCCTCTCTCTCCCACACCAGATGAAATACAACCACCCCATAGACAACCCATAGATCAAACACTCTCCCTGATGAGAAAGAAATCTAAAAGAAACTCGGAACGAAACTCCGAGTCGATTCTTTCTCGAAACTCCGCGACGTTACATTAAGATCCATGGTGTACCACCTCACACTGAAGAAAATTCGAATAAGAAACAACACATCCCATAACTTTTGCCCCAAACCACACAACTCGAGAAAGAAACCTGTTCTGGGACCCAAATCTCTTCACTCACAACCAACACTTGCCTCCAAAGAGAGGGAAATTTTCGTTTTCTAACCGAAAACCACTTTTAACATCAACTAAAGATTTCATCTTTTAGACCATTCCCAAAGATCATTCCCATTCAAGAACTTCCAACATTTTCCATACCTCTATTTATTTCCTTCATTTAGTAAGTCCACAAACTACCATCACATCAATTCATGATTAAACATTCTTTCTTCCTCATCTTCATTCATCCACTAACTTCGCAACTTGGCGAAACACAACGATTCTAGAAATTCTCCATTGCACACCAACAAAACGCCTTAACAAAGGCATACACCCAACAGATTACACTGGCAATCCAATTCCATAGATTTTAATCATAAATCCAACCTTTCACCTAAATACATCACCCTCGGATAGGTTACCACCAACATTAACCAATTCTTCCCCATGGTACTCATCACGGAAAGTAAGCTATAACTCCAACCATAATCAACCTACCAAATCAAAGTCCACTTCATAAACTACATTCAAGTTTTCCCTCCTCAAAGCAATTTTCAGTAGGTTTAACGTCTGCCATCCATACTTCTGATTTGTTAGCAATACGATCAACCGCTAGATCAAACCATTTAGGTCTCCCTCAATAAACAATATCTCCTCAAGATATAAATCGTCTAAAATGGCTATAAGACCATCCATTGCTAGCAGCAAACCAAGTTCCCACATACTCCATCTAATGATTCTTCGCATTTTAACTCCAATTCCATTCTAGGTCATTTTATCGTCACCTTGTAGAACTTATCATTAATCAACCCATTCCGAGCACTGAGGACACCTCTAGTCAAAGCAATCCCATCAACTTATTTAAACAAGTTCCGCAACCCAACTTGTTATTTCTTCTACCTCATAACCACTACTAGCCTTTCGCACACACACCATTACCAATCCTCCACTATAACCGTGGATCACCATAACCAACACTTTAATCCTTACCCTCTATCAAATTTAGGGTCAACCACCCTAACCACACAATCATTCTACTAATCACACAGAGATCTTCAACCAACCCACAATATACTCGATTGCACTTTCCTTTCTAGAAAAACCCAACCAAACTTTCAAGGTAGCTCAACTCTCAAAGAGTTAGAGAATGACAGACTCAATCTCGGTCATTCAACAAATCCCCAAATCATCATCAAACTCCCAAAATTCCATGAAAGAAAGGAGTTGTGCAACTAAATCCACGGGAAGGAAAAGTGGGTCAATCAAATAACACTTTTCCTTTAAAGCCCCAAATCTTGAGGTCGCACGACCTAAGTTTTCACAAAACTCAATAACTCCTTTTAAACCGAAGAAGGTTCAACACCGAATGAAACCTTGACTTTCTCCAAAAGCAACCAAAAAGGTGCAACACAAGACTCTCTTCTTTGTCTTAAATCCAAGAAGACCAAGGAAGACAAAATTCACATATGCACTCCATCAACTCTCCGATTTATGACAAACACAAGAACTCTCCTTCGGTCTGGCTCTAAACCGCCGCACCAAAGAACCACAACCACACAACAAGGCCGAACCCTTCGGCACAAAGAGTCCCAACAGACCCCGAAACTCCTCGATACAGAAATCCCAAAAGACCCACTAGACAATCAACACTTCATAAGCATAGCAATAAACACTATCATAGCCTTACCAAAACTAACAAATAACATAACCACAAGCATCAACATAGTATCAATAACACAATAAGCATTGTAACACAATGCAACGATAACCCATCCCTTTACTACTGTGCATCAGAGTGTGTCAAGTTTTAAATTATTTAACCATTCTACATCAAGTTTTAAGGTTATTGCCCTAGGGCCTCATTTTAAAGGTTCAATCTAAACCATGTTTCTACTTTCACACAGCAATTTTAATTTCACTCTAGAATAACTTTCTAGATTACAACACTATGGACCTAAAGCCCGCTCTGATACCAACTGTAACACCCCGGTGCCAAACGCACCGTGAATGCTACCAAAAACCCTAAATAACGAATGACACCCCGCGAAAAGACCGAAACTAAATTTAAACTCTAAACTCTTAACCCGGCCTAAAGCTAACTCACCGAAATTTACAAAATTTCGGCATGACCTCTCTAGAACAAAGGACATCCACTCAGCAGACAAAAGAATAATAGCAGTCACAATATCATTCTAGCAGGTCCTTAGCTAATCAATCGCACATCCAACACATTTAATAAACACCACCGCGACGGACAACACATTACAACCGCATTAATTACATCCAACTTAATGAATCGATTAAGTAGACTGTTGGAGACCGAAGTAGTACACGTGATTCTACTCCCAACCCGACAAGCCAGCTTTAAAGTACCTAAAACAAAAAAAAAACAATCAAGCGTGAGTCCAAGACTCAGCAAAGTGCAATCAAGCAAGAAAAGTAACGAATTCGACTAGAATACAACTACTGCAAGACATAAAGTAACAGTTACTTTACTTGACATCCGTAAATAAAGGAAGCAGTTTGAATTCATATAACTTCAAAATGTACGAACACGATTACCTCATCATTTGCTATAACTATTACTTAATTGAAGTTATCTAGTAAAAGAAACAATAACTAACTCCACTTACCGCATCCAACTCGGAAACGTAAATAAACCTTACTCATGCCTCAATAATCATTTTAGGATGAGCTCACGATTCAACCCTCAACCTGTCATTTCCATTCTCATCAAGTAACATTTAATAAATTCAACACACAATGCAATGCAATGCAATGCAAAACTTCTATGCGTTCATGCTTCAAATGCAACCTTTTAGCCTATACCGGTATAGCTGAGTGCACACCCTCATTCCCAACCATCCCGTGGCGGGGCCTACTCTTACTGACTCGCTCCCATCCGTGGATGAGACTACGAGGTAGGACTTTTGTACTCACTACGTGTGAATACAGAGGCCCGCATCAACATGGGTCGCCTCTTCTGTAATGAATGTGCAAATGCAAATGACATGAATGAACTACAAGTTTCATCCAATTTCAACTCCACATCGGTCATGGATAAGATTATAAACACGACATAAACATGAATATAAGCAATCACATTATCATTTGCATCAATATAACCATACTCATTTGTACACTTCATAATGCATTGCAATAATTGAAATTTAATAACTTACCTTCCAATTGCTAACATTCAACTATCCTCATCATCATTCTAAGAAGAACATCTAGATATGCTATTAAACATAACCAACTGATTATAATTTCATACTCTTACCGCAAGCAAAGCATTTAACACCCTAGTAACACTCTAGGGGACGCACTTGCCTTTAAATGAAAATGAAGCGACGCGGGGTCGAGACCACCCCCATCCCCATTTTCAACATTTTCCAGCCATCTCTGCATTTGGTAGGTGCTAGTCTTTTAAATGTGTTTTTGTCTGAATGCAACTAAAAGGTTGGTAGCAGCACTTTTCATGAATTGAGTATTAAAATTTCCCAAATCAAGCATTGAATTTACAACAGCAAGCAAATGGTAATAGCAAGTCACTGCAGACAACTCTATTTTATCCTATGCTTTAAATAAGAAATTTCTAATAGCATGCTCTTTCTTTGTGAGTCCCACCCACAAAAGAATCAACATACCCATATATATATAGATATATGACTTGAACATCATAACATTAATATATTTTCATCGTAACCTCGAAATCTTTACCACATCTTGCTGCGTAACACACGATCCATTCAAATCTCTCGATTGGAGATCTCACAATCAGGTATGCATGAATATATACATAATTTTGCCAGCATGTAGACAAACAAAACCACTACTAGTTCATAGTTAAGAACATTCAACAATTATAAATCACAAAAATTATGTAGAGCAACAACACAAAAGTCGAATCAAATGAAACTCCATGCCAAAACAAGATCACATCCACAACAATCAATCAAACAGACACCAACTCCACCAAGCTTAAACCCAAAGCGCACTACCAATGTAACCCTTCACTAAAATAAAACTCCCTACACAAAGATGCCATGATCTTGAGAAACAAGAGCGAAGCTCGCCCAATGCACCACCTAATAAATCAGCTATCTCAGTAGACAACAACCAAGACTAAATTCCATCCCAACACCGACCAAACTTACCATCCAAGCTTTAGTAATCATGCAAGAACACCCAATACATGCACTGTAAAATGCTACGCACAAAAACATCAGACAACAACAGAAGTAATCATCGTACGGAAGACACATTGAAAGCGACTACACATCGCATGACGAAGTAATCATATAGAAGTGATCCACAAAACAATTAGACCACACAAGTGCTCCCCTAGGCACCATATCTTCTATCCACAAGCTCCTGTACCAAGATTTTCTAGTAACGACAACGAAGAAACCACACACATGCAATATCATTTCCTCCTTGTGAAACCTAGCTAGGCATTTGATCAAACACCACACATGCAATCCAAATGAATCCCCACTTCCTAGGGTTTTACCTCAAAGAAAGTCCATGGAGGAAAGATGGAGGTGGGTGAGAGGCTACATCGGCCCGGGAGGCGCCTACGGGAGAGGCGCCGAGACCACCAAAGGGCCGGGTCCGGCCAAGCGGCGGGCGCAGCGGGAGCAGGCGAGCTAGAGGCGGAGGGCGCGCCAGCAGGCCTTCGGCGGAGACTACGGGAGGCGCCGCTGGGCTGACGGCGACCCCAAGGCGTGGGCGGCCAAGGTGGCGCCGACGGCCGGGAAGGCCGAGGCGCCAAGCGCAGCGCAGGCGGGAGGCGCGGGCAAGCCGGGCACGGCGGCGCCGAGCTCACGGGGGCGAGGGCAGCCAGAGGTGTCGGGCGAGGACGCCAGGGGCGGCGCCAAGGTCCAGAGTCTGGAGGGAGGCGGCGCTAGGCATTTGGGAAAAAACTCAGGAGCTCGAGTCTAGGGTTTCACTTAACTCCTCTCTTCCTATTATACTCCATCAATTTGGGTACTAATAATAAAAAGCTAGGGGGAAAAATGTAAATAACACTACACAACCATTCTAAAGGCCACAAACCCTGGTAAAACGGTTGTGCGGTATTACAACTCCTCTTAATAGTACGGCACCTAACTAGCAACTCAGTCTCCCATCCAAACACCGAGACCAGTAAAAGACTACGAACACATCTTTAGCTCTAACTAGTTATACCTTTGCCTTTAGCAATCCCTCTTGGAGCTTTATGATTGTCATCATCTTCTTTCCAAGCCAGGTCCTTTATTCTCATTCATCAACACATGATGAACATCCTTTCTTCTTTTCTTCACTTCGGGATCTCCTTCTTGAAGCTCATCAAAATATGATGACTTCTTCTTTCTTATTCTTTATTCTCTTGAACTCAACCTACTTCACAACTCATGGAAGATTATTAGTCCAACAAACACGATTGCCTCAATCATCAATTGCGCTCTATTAACACATAATGGATGCCCCTAAGATCGATTGAGTACAACCCAAATCAATTTGAATAATAAAATGTGTCTTGAGTACTTTGATGCAACTAATGCTTCATTATACTCAAGGACCTTTCGTTTGTTCTTAATCAACAAAGAACACCATCAATACATGATTGGTTCTTTAAATGATTGAAAGACAACTAAACACAATTAAAATTCCATTTAAATTGATATGAGTATATATAACTACACAAGTTTCATATACTCAATTTGATGGAAAGTAATGATTCAATATATTAGAGTGATGGAAAAGGATCAATACTTTTGAGACCATAACTATAGAATAAACTCCATTAAATATATGCATATAAATAATTGAGCTAGGAGTCAATATGCACATAATCAATCCTTGATAGCATTTGAGTTTATCTTATATTAATATGAGTATACTACAACTACACAAGTTACATATACTCAAAGGGTTGTTTCAAAGTCTTGATCCTATATATTATTTGGCAAGAGAATATGGATCAATACTATTGAAACATCAAGTTAAATTATAAAATCCCCTAGATGTGTGCATTCATATAATATATCGAATTGAAAACATAATGCACATCTTTAATATAAAAGCAATAGAAGAGTTCATCCTTTAACTTGAATTCTATGTATGCAATAGGATAATAAAGTAAATACGAGTGCGTTCCTTGGGTTTTCCATTTTCCATTCAAATTTGAGTCTCTTATAATGATTAGATTTGTCATTAAATAAAGATTAAGCATTAATCTAAAACCAATTACTAAAACTAATAGAGCTTGAACTTACACCAACAGGCAATCAACTGGGGTACGCATCCTTGTAATCCAGATCGTCTTCATTGTAACCACAAGCAAAGAACTTGTAGTCACCTTCAGCTTCTACACATTTCTCATAGAAAGTTGGGATGTTGCAAGGGTGAGCACAAAATGTACTCCACAAGTCTTGGAAACGTAATGCATGTTAACTATATGCAAGGCTAAACAATAGAAGGCATAATATAGCTCTTTTAGCATAAAGAAAAGTTTAACTTTTAAATATGAATAGTAATTTCATAAAGCATCATTTGACCAAAATATAATTGAATAAAAATTGAATTTAAAATAACAACTAAACAGGCTCTGACCACCTGATTGGCTCCAACCACCAAACCACAACTTGGGAGTTCCAACCACTCACAGATTCCTAAACATCATTTTCATTTAAAAAAAACCATAAAATCTACAATATGCAAGTGTACCTCGCCTGCCCTTAACTATAAGCATGACTACATAAGAAGTTTTAAATCTGCAGAGTATATACAGCTTTACCCACATAAAATGATCGACTCTTGTTGCCATGCAATTAACACACTTTCTTTGGAGTGTCAGTAGAGAGATCATGGCACTAATATGACTTGAATTCATGCAATTGATATATATATATATATATATATATATATATATATATATATATATATATATCTATATGCAAATGGCTATTCAAATGGCTATTAAAATGCTAATATCCATCGTGGGCCATCATATCTATTATGTGCTGCTCAGATTGAGAGTGGTGGAAGCCTCTCATGGAATGAGGAGAGAAATAGAGGGGGTTTTTCGCAAAACCGTTTAAGTGACAAGGGGTTCTACCACTATCAATCTGAGCCACACATGATAGATCAGATGGCTCACGATGGATATTAGCATTTTAACACTGAATAACCATTTGCACTAGATATTTCCCCATATATATATGTATATATATATACACACACACACCCCATGGGGTTTGGGCACCATAATTTTTAAGTGCATGAATTCAAGCCAAATTCGGGTCTATTTTTTAAAACTTTCAATTTTAGGGTATATATCATCTGTAACAATTCAAATGAAACACATACCTTTGAAAAAATATAATCAAATTCAATGATTTTAATGAATTTAGATCACATGCTTTGATGATTTATACATATAATTAGCACATACATGCAATAAACTACCATAAAAAAGTAAACTTTAGTTTGAATTTCCGTTCAAACTTGTATGAACTTGTTAGTAAGCTGGTTAAACTAAATATTTTAAAAATTAGAAAATTTTTCAAATAGAAATACATAGAGGAAATACCCGTATTTGCGCAGCCCAATTGCTCAGCGTCACTGGTCCGTTAGCTAGGTCAAATGTGAGCTGCTGATCTCTGATCATGTAGCTAGGATTAGAAGAAGAGGATCATTGTTTAATCTAGCAATGGTGGCCATCGGATTGTGAACAAGTGGAGTAGATTAGATCATGGCGCTTTGGGTCTTATCTTATCTGGACCATTAATCTGTTGCGAGTGGTTAAGATCGTGATACGATAGGAGTAAATCGTGGCCATTTGTTTGTGATCGGATAGTCCACAGCTATTGTCTTCGCTTTGGACTCGGAGCGCCACTACCGTGTTGGATTGGGATTGTGCCACCACGTTCAAGATGGACTCCGCTGTGGGCATGGATGACGAGAGGGCTATTTAAGCCACAGACCCCGCCTCGAGGATGACCAAACTGCGCCGCTTCTTTTGCCCGTCTCATTGTCGCTAGAACCATCACCATTTGCTTGCAAGAACTCATCGGAGGTTGTTGCGAGCACAGCTGAAGGTCTTCGCTGGGTTTCATCGCTATCAAGTCATATTTCGCCGCATTAAGACCAGGTTCGGACTCATCGTCTTGCGCCGGACCAAAACTATAGTATCATCTCGTCGAGGAAGCACCGGAGCACTATTGACCAAATCTTCTTCCCCACTGCTGATGAAGATTTGCCGCCGTGCCGCCATTGCCAGGATCGTAAGTTGTTAACTATTAGATGCGCTATGAACGGCTTAGGTCAAGCCACGTATCTCACAACCATGGTCGTTTGATCTTGGGTTTACGGTTTTGATCTCGCCACATCTCTAGCTAGTCTCGTCGTGACACGTGTCGAGCGCAGCAGCCGAGGCATCGTGGACTGAGTCCACTGTGGACCAGCGCTGCACCATAGACCATGTCCATAGACAGATGCCACGTGTCGCGCTCTAATTGGTCCGAGGTGTCGCTGATGTCATAATTGAAGTTTCTCCATTGAAAAATAATTCAATTAGAAATCCAACATTGCTGATGTCATCATGAGGTCATGCTAATGCAATAAATCAGTTTTTTAGTTTAAAAATAATTCATATATTTATTTGATTTCAATTTTCTGATTTTTTAGAATTTTTTAATCTTCGGAGAGCCTGTTCTCCCTCATATGAACTCCGATTGAGGTGATTCAAATTTCTAAAAATGTGTAAAATTAAGATATATCTAATGGTGGATTTTATTTGATTTTTGAATTTTATTTACTTTTTATTTTGGTATTTATTTGGTATTCTCTCTTAATTCGCGTAGACGTTGAGCTTGCGACACAACGGAGGACGATCCATCAACTCAAGACCAAGTTCTAGAGAAAGACCAAGACCTTTGACAAGGCATGTTGTGCTTTGATCATGTTGAACCCATGTTTATAAAATCGCTATGTTGTTTTACTTATTGCATGTTATTTTATGAATACAATGGTTTCAAATTAAATTGGGCCTTAGTTAATCTACCTATTTGATCTATACCCTACCTTGCCATTGTATGTCATGATCTATTGTCACCCTAAATTGGTTCACTATAGTTGATTAATATTAAAATCAACATAGGATGGTTAGAACATACTAGTATGCTTAGCCATGCCACGTCATCACATGTACTTGAAACATTAATGTTTAATTTTGACTAATGGAATATGGAACAATGTTATGAACTTGTGTGTCATGTGTGGTCACATGATGAGATTGAGTTATTGTGGCAAGAGGAGGTCACACTATGATGTTGAATTGTTGATGACACGTAGTTCTTGGTAATCAACTGGGGTGGTATTCACTTAGATTGGAGCAAGTGGTAAGAAGCAAGTGGCAAGTGTGCCAAGGTGGGCCCGATGGGCAGAGGGTATGTGGAAGTATTGTTTCAATCATCCTAAGGACTTAATCTTGCAAGCCTTTGACCCGAGTCAATCATGCAACCACATTTCTGGTATGGGACAACCTAGCTGATTAATTTGTAATATCTTAGCTTTGATACTATCAATGACAGTGTGAGTCTCAAGTTATGGTAAACTCACATGGTGCGAGAGGGGGGCCCTAGATGTGGTAACCAGACTCACCAGTGTTGAAACCTTAGCGGATAGTATCGGGGTAGGGTGGTGCATTGTAAAGGCTTTGTTATAATCACTCGCCTATGTGGTGTATGATTGTAATCATGTGGGAAAAGTGCATAACCTTTGCAGAGTGTAAATCTATTCAGATAGCCATGCTCGCGGTATTGAGCATAGCTCAAGAATTATAGTCTAGGGTTAGTTTAATAAAATGAAAACTGGATGGGATGGCAGGTTGCCATATGCAAGGTTGGAAATTTGACTTAGGAGTGGAAAATTTGATTTATTTGGAAAATCTGAAATTATTAATTATTGTTATTTATTTTACTATCTTTTCAATCTATTTGCTGTAATTGTTCATCAATGCTACTTTGCTGCAAAATAACCATGATAGCCTTTCTTTTAGAATAAGCCATGCATATAGTTATATAGAATTGCATTTTGTGCACAATTTGTTGAGTGCTTTCGAGTACTCACCTTTGCCAATAATCCACAATCAAAAATTGAGGAGTCATCATCTTTGATGGAGGAGGAATTCAAAGAGAATGCGAGTCGCTAGGCCCAAGTCTTGTCAGTCGCCTGTGGTGAACTAATGAGTCACTAGCGTCTTCTATTTTTTTGCTGCATTCGTCTTAGTCTTTATTTCAAGTCTAGCCATGCATGGCTTAAAAATGTAAGTTAGTCGTAAGATCATACACTTAGTTATATCAATAAATGGAGTCCCAATATTATTATCGTTGTGTATGATGTGATATTTGCCAACGTTGAGCTATATGCACTAGCGTTGATCCAGGGACTAGTGCGGTAAACACAGTGAGTTCGAAGTGGTGAATTCGAGTCCCGGTAGCATACCTAGAGAAAATTTGCTAACCTAGATCAGTTCTATACATGGTAAACAACGAAAAATGGTTCTACACATGATTCTATCCATGGAAGTTATGTTTGCCATGAAGATTTTGGCCTATCTCTTATATCTTCCTTGAGAAGAGGCTTATGTATATGTGGTATGAGATTATAAGAATTGCTAAATCAGTGGGGCTAAATAAGGGTGAAAATTAATGTCTCGAAGCTCATTTCCAATAGTTTGCACATATTTAGTGCTAGGAGTGTCATTATTCAAGAAGTCCGAAGTTAATTGCCCTCCTAAAATACATATATTACTTTAGTTGATGTTAATAATACATTTCTCAAAGTGATTTTTTCCCAAAACATAATAAAGCTTAAAGTGATAATCGAAGTAATAGTCATCATTTGGATGATCTTCCTTCTTTTTCTATGGGGAGCTTGAATTTGTGTAGCCAAATGTGCTTGGCAGATATTTTTAAGGATTTTGAAGAAACAGATCGTTGTGATCATTTGCAAGGCACATGGCCACACTATCCTAAATGTATGTCTCTATCTCCCTAATCTGGTTCTCTCATGGACAACTCTATATCGCACTCTCACAAGCTACTTCTATGAGCAATCTTAAATATTTGCTGTGCTGCAATGGATGGATGCTTCAATTCAGATGAGATGTTTACCAAGAATGTCATCTACAAAGTTCTTATATTATAGATATCTTATAATACAACTGAAAGTTGTTTTATTTGTATTCATGTTAGACGAGACTCAACATAAAATATTTTATTTATAATCTGTTTTATTTACTAGCTTATTGAGACATGCTCTGCTTGATGTGTGTATGAAAGAAATTGTACTTTATTGTATGACTTCGGATCCTTTCTACTTATATGTATCACACTTTTTAGGATTCTGTTGCAACGCACGGGCACCGTACGTATGTACGTACATACATACATACTGTCAACGTTTGGGAAACTGGTCCCCGTCGAGCTTACTTGTTGAATGAGGGATCAACATGGCCCATTTTTGATGAAGGGTTTGCATCTAGAGAATGCTCTTAGGATGATGAGGATACTCGAAAGATGGACAGAGGATTTATATTGGTTCGGGTCTCTCACAGCAGAGATAATAACCCTACTCCAGTGATTTTGCTATTGCGGTGGAACTCTTACAGAAAGGCTCGTGTATGTCTGTGCTCTTGTGTCTCTCTTCGTTCACCCCCCTTTACCGATCTACCGACGGGGGGTTCTTATAGCTTACAGGATAATTGAAATATCTGCAGCCGAATAATGCGCGATTAACCGTGGCCATAACTGCAGCCATGATTCTTGCCACGTTTCCATCATAGGCATAACAGCCCTAGATCATGGCGTAATTATTGTGGGGTGAACACGATCTTCCGATCATGCTCAAGGAGTCCCCTGGCTCTGACCGATTTTTGCATGTCCCCGAGCTTGCTTGCTCGGGGATGAGCTGGTATGCTCGGGGACGAGCTTGTATGCTCGTAGGCGAGCTTGGCTGCTTGTTTTGGTCGGGTGAATGCGCTGGCTAGACTATCCAAGGGTCCTCCTTAGGGACACCATCCAAGGGCATAAATGGTCGGCCAAAACTGGCTACCAGGGTATAACAGTCCTTATGGAGATTATCCAATCCCCGACAGTTAGCCCCCGAGGCTCAAGTTGCAAACTACTTGGCAGGGCTTTCCCCTTGAGCCTACAGACTCAACGGAAGGATTGGAATCTTGCAGCGAAGTACTATTGCAGCATTTGGCAGGTCCTGCTCGGGGACGAGCATGGTTGATAAGAGCCGAGCTACCAGCTCGGCCTTCGACCAATAGAAACTCAGGCAAGAGAAGATCAAAGGGTTTGCGCCACTTCCTTCTCCGTGAAGCCTCGTGGTAGTGATTTGGACAATCTTTTGAGAACCGCGCCTTTACTAGACGGTTTCAAAAATTGCACCTCCATGCGCTGGCTCATGAACGGGTGGGAGCAGTTTTTAGATGGTCGTGTCCGTTCGGCTTCTCTGCCTCTTTTAATAGGGCAGCAACAGCAGTGAGAAACTCTTCATCGGCATTGTGCATCTGGGCTCTTAGGAATTCTCAAGTCTTGTACTCTTCTGCGCTTGCATCCTCCTCCACCGAATCCTTGGCGACGTTCAAAGTGAGCAAGATTAGCAAGGAGAGGCTCCAACTGCTCGTGAAGCTCGGCTATCTTGACGAGGAGTCGTGGCGCGCACCCGACGGTGATGAAGCTCCAGTGCCGCCGGAAGGAGAGATCGTCTCCTGTGAACTTTACTCCATCAACGGGCTGCGGACGCCCGAAAGTGAGTTCCTTGAAGCCGCACTCGCCTAGTGCGAGTGCGAGATCTCCAATCTCAATCCTAACTCCATTCTTGTCTTGGCGATCTTCTAGCATCTTTGCAAAGGATACGTGGGCACTATGCCCACGACAAGCCTTTTTTTCCATTTTTATTCCTTGTTCCGCACCGGAGGGACTCCCCCACCGGTTGCATCTATTTTTGTCTTCGGTCCAATCGACCATACGAGTATCCGAGCTTCACGCTCAAGGACTCGATGTCGGGCTGGGCCGACCATTGGTTCTACTTGAAGAAGGTGGAGGGAAGTACTCTCCGCTACACCAGAGCGGCAGCTCCAGAGGTTGAGACCCCGCGTCCCCCCGTGCAAGCTGAGGAGGAGCGGGTGCTGATGATGATCAGCTATCATCAGCGAACTCACAAATTTGGGGCTCACTGGTCGGGACATCGCCCAGGACTTCCTCAGGAACTGGGTGACTCCACTAAGGAGGGAGCTTCCCTTCTTCGAAATCACGGGGTGGTAGGACTTCACCCGTGATACTGATTCGGGTAAGTCTCCGAAAACTGTCCAAGCAATTTCCATCCTTTAGGATTAGCTTACTCGTACTAATACTTGTATTGGTCGGGTTGCAGCCCCAAGCAAGACCTAGGTCGAAAAGCGGGTTGCCGACATGTTCGGTACCCCCAAAGGCAAGGAGCTCGAGACCGGGCGACAAGTTCTGAGCAACGTGCTCGAGAGGGGTGACGTGGTAAGCAAATCCGCGAACCATGCTCGAGGGAAGACATCTGAGCATTTCTGACATTCCATGTTCCTTTGGTCAGGAGAAGATAGCCCTTGCAGCCGCGGTGGCCGAGATCAAGCCACTGACACGCGACCAAGGGAAGGTTGTCCCCATCGCCAAAACCAAGAAGGCGACGCACAAACGGCGAGCGCCACCACCCCTATCATCCCCTGCCCGGGGTCTTAAGAGGCGTGCAGCTCCAAGCAGGAGTCCCCCCACGGCGGCATTTAGAATATGCCGACAAAGTGGATGTAAGGGAGTTGAAGTTGTGGTTGAAGGAGAACACCAAGAAAAATCCAGACTTGATGGCTCATCTGTACCAGCTCGCGAAAAACCGAAGCGGGCAAAGGCGACAGTGGAGGGCTCCGCGCGCAAGGAGTAGCTAGAGGGGAAGATCGCCACCCTCTAGGCCAAGTTGGAGCGGTTAGCTTCGGGCCCTACGGTAGAAGGGTCCGAGGAGCAAGATTCGATGGCCTTTGTCGTGAGGTGCCGGAAGTCGCCGGGCGTAGTATCGAAGAGTCTGGAGTGGACTTTGAAGGCGGTCGACCTAGACGAGGTCGACCCCTTGATGGCGAGGGCTAGCCACGCAGCTGCGGAGAGGTCCAAGCTTGTGGTCAGGGCGCAAGCTTCCACGGGCAATACCTCTGTGGCAGAGGCCAAAAATACCGAGGATGACGGCGAGAGGCTTGGCAAAGGTAACTCTACGGCTTCTTCCTTTCCATTTCCCCCCTCTTTTTTTGTTTTGTTTCGAGTGTGCAAGCTAACCCCACACTACTATCGTGGGTGAAATAACTAATCGGGGAGCCATGAACAGAGGGAATGGCTGACGAAATCCTCAACTCTGTAATAGAAAAGGAGCTTGCCCGCCTCGCCGGCGTCGTGGTGGCCGAAGACATCGACGAGGCTCCCCACGACCAACAAGTCGTGGAGGCTCTTGCCCTGGAGGAACAAACTCCCTAGGAAGGCCAGCAGCTTGAGGCTTTGAAGCTAAGCATGGCTGAAGACTAGGGTCAGTCTCCGAGCATGTTGACAACTCACGTGCCGGGCCCTGATGCCCTAGAGGAAGAACATCCCCAGGAGGATCCCGCCCCGGTGGAACCAACTCTGTCGAGGCAATCCCTTGAGCCACTAAGCATGACAGATGCTTGGGGTCAAGAGGAAGGCAACACTCCCCTGAGCGAAACGCATGTTTGGGAAGAAAATGAGGAGCCCTTGAGCGAAACGCCTGTTGGGGGAGAAGGCGAGGAGCTCCCAAGTGAAATGCTTGCTCAGGGAGAAGGTGAGTTCTCCCAACTAGAGGTCACCGCGAAAGGACTCGCTGACCTTCGGTCAGAGGACATCATCAAGCAAGTTCAGGAAAACTTGCATGATCGTCTCCACTAGGTAAGGTTACTTGTTTTCTAAGTCTTTTTCTTTTACAACGAGCAAGAGCTAAAGTTTTCTGCCTTGCAGGTGCTCGACGCGACCATGGTGGATTTCAAAGCAACGACCGTACCTCCCGAGATCATGTCCAAGCACAGCGCCGAGCAAGACGTTAAGATAGTGAAGCTCGAGCAAGCGCTGGCCGAGCTAAAGGCTTCAAACAAGGAGATGCGCCGTCAAAGTGAAGATTACACCATGGAATACAGAGAGCAGATCTTCCAGGCCAAGACAGAGCTTGAGTAAGAGCTACAGTGCTCTGTGGCCCTGGAAGATAAGGTGGAGCTGAAGAAATCTGCACGGGAGGCCACCGAGTTGGTCAACCAGTGCAGAGAAGAAGCGAAGCGGCTCCGCCAAGAAGCCCGTGAGGGGCACGATGCCCGGCGGCAGGTCCTCGAGCTCAAGACTGAGCTTGATGAGGTGAGGGAAGAACTCTCAGCTATCAAAGAGGTGAAGCTCGGCAGAGCATAGCTCCTACAGCACACCTTTGTAAAACACTTCATATGTAATCATCTTTAATGAATAAAGAAAGGCTTTTTCTAAAATGACTTGTTTCCCTTGCTTGTTTTGCTTGGATTATTTCTTGCCTGTTGCCGATGAATGGCCTGCAAAAATAGACAAAGTAGAACGAAAAAGACAGTATACTCAAATAGTAAAAAAAGAAGATACGAGTGCGTGTTTTTTAGGAAAACACGGTAGTTTGTCCTTACTAAGCCCCTGCTGTGAATGAAGTTTGTGCACCTAAGTTGTAAGCACGAGCTCGTTCACAGGAGAGTTAGAAAAAAATTGCGCATGTTCTTCCCTTAATGATCTAACACCACTTCTCCGAGTTTCGAGCATGGGTTAGGTCGGGAGAAAGAAATACGCGCGCGGCTTCATCCCCTCCGAGTGTCTTGACCCATGCTCCTAAGTTGCGAGCATGGTTTCGACAAGAACGGGAAAGACATGTGGTTGCCCGACAAAGCGAACAACGACCGAGCATGCGTGAATCGAACTAGAACTTTGGACCATCCGAGAGGGTGTCTGTATGCGACTGTACACTTGCAGCGAAGCACGACTGCTAACAATAATCGGCTTATGTAGACTGACGCCTCTGGTGGCGAGTTTAGTGGTCCAGCGCTGGTCTCTGCACCTTTGTCGTTCTTGCGCACGCTAGCCAAACCTCAGGATAATGCAATTGGAGTGAATGTTCCTACCCACACGCGCTCATCCCATCATCAAGATCACGAGGAGGAGAGTGTGCCCTTGTGCGAAGCTGAGTCGGCTTACCAAAGGGCAGGGACTTCAAAGACATTCACAAAATCTTGGGAAGAATGGGAATCACAGGGGTGAAAGAACCGAATTTTATAGAAAAAACTCGCTGGTTTTGCGTAGAACAAGCAGTAACGAAAAAACTAGACAAAGAACTTATGCAGTTGGTCGACGTTCCAGGTACTGGCGAGCACCCGACCATCCTCCATCGCTAGTGAACAGCTCCTGGGCGTGTTGCTGAGATGATCGTGTACGGACCTTCCTACTTGGGGGTCAGCTTATTAGCTTTTGACAAATCCTGGACTCGACGTAGGACGAGATCGCCAACTTGCAAGGTCCTTGGTCGCAACCGTGGCTGTAACTGCAGCCTTGATTCTTGCCACATTCCCATCGTGGGCATAACAGCCCTAGATCGTGGCGTAATTATCACGTACACGTTGTGGGGTGAACACGATCTTCCGATCATGCTCGTGGAGTCCCCTGGCTCTGACCGATTCTTGCACGTCCCCGAGGGATGAGCTGGTATGCTCGGGGACGAGCTTGTATGCTCGTAGGCGAGCTTGGGTGCTTGTTCCGGTCGAGCGGACCCGCTAGCCAGACTATCCGAGGGTCCTCCTTGGGACACCATCCAAGGGCATACATGGTCGGCCAAAACTGGCTGCCAAGGTATAACAGTTCTTATATATATTATCCAATCCTCGACACATACATATACATATACATATATGTATGTATATATACACACATGTGTATATATACGTATATATACATATACACGTATGTATATATAGATATGTATATATACGTATACATACACATACATATATATTTGTATGCATATGTATAGCTATAAATACATACATACATATATATATGTATGCATATGTATAGATATCTATATATCTATGTATATATACGTATATACATACACACACACACATCTCTACTACTTCTAATTAGGAGTTGGTGATGATACGTTCGTTCTCCACACCACCAACCCACGGCTAAACCGTGAAAAAAACCAACCAACGAAAAAAAACCTAAACCGTTTTTCGCTCCGTTCCTCATGATATGCTCACCTCCCGACTTCTACATGAACACGACAGCCGCTCCATCTGCGAGTCCAGATACCTTCCCCGGTGCATCACCGCTCCTCTAATCGGGAGAAATAGATGCTTGATCTTGTAGCACAATTTTCTTTTATTGCTTGACCTTTATGTTCCGTTATTAATTTTATTTATCGTAGCAACGCACGGACATTGAACTAGTATATACATATATGTATATATGTGTGTGTGTATACACACATATACACATATATGTATATATATGTACATATATATATGTATATGTATATATGGACAGATATATATGTATATATGTGTATATGTATATATGTATACATACATACATATACATATATATGTATGTATGTATATACCTAATAACTGAAAATTTCAAAAAATATACCGAATTTGGTTTGAATTCATGCATTTAAAATTATAGTGCCCATACCCATGGTGCCCCATTTTGCCATTATATATATATATATATATATATATATATATATATATATATATAAAATGGGGCACCATGGGGTATAGGCACCAATGTCATACATATATATATATATATATATACATATATATATGATGGAGAAATGGGGCACCATAATTTTAAATGCTTGAATTCAAACCAAATTTGGGTATATTTTTTGAAATTTTCAGTTTTAAGGTATATACCCATCTATAATGTTCACTTTGAATGTACAATGGTTAAATGTTTAAATCAATTCATCGAAGCATACAAATTCCAAGCACTTGTTTACAAACTCAAGCTTAAAATTATCTTTAATTTCACAAACTTAAATAATAACATCACAACACTTGGCATTGTAAGTTTGTAACGTTATAATTTGAGATCGATCAATCGATCGAAAGAGGCATCACTTGCTGCTCATAGCAAAGGCATTGAAGAGGTAGGCGTCATCCGTATTTGCCTGCCACCATCAATGGTGTGCGTGGCTTGTACGTCTTGCTCCAGCCATACCATAGCCCCACCTCATCAACCAACTCCACCGCCTCTTCGCCTCCCCCCGTGAGTGCCTCCCTCAACCTATTGATATCATCCACCACACGCGAGCTCTAGCAGCGTCACTAGCCTATCTCGCCGCTCACCACCGATGACCTGCCCCTGCGCTGCATCGACGAGATCAAAAAGGCCGCCCATTACCTTTACTAACGGATAAGCTCAACACATCTACAGGAGAGGCAAGAAGCGGTAGGGTTATATAAATTCAGTAACTGAGGAGATATCTATGGAATCTAGATTAAGAAATCGTCGAATAAAGAAGGCAACAAAAGAGAAAAAGGCAAGAAGATACCCAACTCTATGAATTGGAGTTCTACTTCCTTCGGAAGGGAATCAATCAATCCAATCCAAAAAGTACTAGGAGCAATCGCCGCCGATTCGAATGCTAGATCAATGGAAGAAAGGAAAGCAATAAATGAGTCATGCATATTCATTTACCTCCCACGACGAGATAATCCAATCCAATCTACTAGGGTGGCCACTACCCGTTTCTCACTCAGCCACGCTGGTGCGCACACATGTCGGGGTGAGGGTTGAGAACGGACGTACCACCACCAACTCCTGATTAGAATTAGTAGAGATAGAGATAACAAACTTATCTAGTCGCATCATGCATAGCCATGCACATGCTGCTAGCCGGCTGGAATCAAGTCCATACGTGATTAGATAAAAAGAAAAGATGATCTTTTCTACATATGCAAGTAAATATTTAATGAAAAGGATGCATATGGCAACTCAAAGGCACATGGTAACTCAGAAGCTGTATGTGTGCAGTATATGAAAAAAGAATCGACCGTGTACTATTTAGAAATAGAATCAGCTAATTGAAACAAGAGTCTGATATGCCGTAGATCACACATGCATGCATATCCAACCGAATTAAAACTTTCTACATTCGCCAATGTATAGAAGATCGGGACAATAACGGTTTGGGGGGAGGGGAGAACGAATCACCGCCACCAACTCGTAATTAGAAGTAGTAGAGACTCGAATTCAAAGATTTGAACACATTTTGATCACATGCTTTGTTGATTTATATATAAAATCAGCACATACCTATAATCAAACTATCATAAAAACAAGAAACTCTAGTTTTAATTTCAATTCAAAATTGTTTGAACTTGTTAGTAAATTGGTTAAACTCAACATCTTAAAAATTTTAAAAATTTTTGAATGCAAACACATAGAGGAAATACCCATTTTGGATCAAGGTGCCCTAGTTAATTGTACTATGTATATATACATATATATGTACAACGATGTATACATACATATATATACGTATGTATATTTGTGTATATATGTACATGTATATATATATTGTAAGGAAGGCTATTTTGTACTCCGAGGGGTATGTACACCCATAACTAATTTCTCTTGATTCATGATGCATATGATGAAGCAAGCTGCATGCAGATTGCAGTGCGGAAAATTTTGGTCCAATTTTTTCTACAAAAAACATAATTTCATTTTTCTCGGTAGTGTTTTTTAAAATTGGCTGGCTAGGAGTTGTTGGTGAATTTACGTAACAATGGTTTTTTCTGTATGGACCCACATGAAATCTCCCAGGTTTAAAGAACTGGGTTAAAAATTGGTTGGATAGTCTGGGTTTAAAGAACCAATGGCTGTGTTGAATTTGTGAAACCACGATTTATTTTTAAAAAATAACCGGACCTAAATGTAATTCCAATGCTTCCAGATCAAAAGAACCAGTTCCCGTGTTGAATTTGCAAAATCATGGTTTTTTTCCAAAATAACCAGACCTAAACGTAATTCCAAATCTTCTAGGTCGAAAGAACTAATTCCCGTGTCAAATTTGCAACAAAAAAATGTTTTTCAAAAAATAAATGAACAGCAATTATATTTTGGTCAGATAGAGCTACAAAGTTCCTAAATCTCAAATAATAGCATTATCTCTACTGGAACAATTGAAGTGTGTACTACCTTAAAAGCTGCTCGGATTGCATCTGAAACAGTTAGCACCAACCTAATAGTTGTTGTATTGTACAACTACATATAACATTGTCATACATTTAGTTGAGATATATCATTCATTTCATAGAATGGCAGCATCATGTAAAATCCAGAGAAATTCTAGTACGGGTGACCCATTCTTAACTGCAGATTAGGATTAGTTTGCATAGGATCCATAACTACAATTCACAAGATGGGCTTAACAAGCACAATCTTATATGGAATCAAATAATGATCATGCTTTTTCCATGATATGAACTATCAAAATGATGGTCCAATTTTTGACACCATCAAATCCAATAAAAAATGCAAAGAATAGTAGTTTACTCTAAGCTGTGAAAGCATGAGCTTACCTCGTGAGGGCATCCTGGTGAAGCAGGCACATGCCCATATTCCTTGAACTTCTTAATGCTAACTGCCTTGTATAGCTCTGCATTTGTGACAAACGCCAGTAGATACCTTCCCATGAAAAAAATACATGCATGGTCTGTTCAGGGTATAGATATTGTAAATTGTTTCATTATTCTTAGAAAATTGAGCATTGGAACAAAATATCGTTACAAGCTGGTTCCTGAATCACAGATATAGCATAATATCTCCATAGGACGAATCATGTTCGTGATTGGAAACCCTCAAAAAGCTTGGAAGCAGATGACATGCCAAATTTACTTCGTCATTTCTAGGATGTACTGTCTAATCAGCCAACCTCATCGGCATACCACAAACACCTTGAGCGCACCAACACTGAAGCCAATCTAATCAACAAGGGGGAAGGGCACGTACCAGATAGGTGTCATGGTATGGTAGGTATGCATGAGGCGGTGGCATAGCAGCATGTCCACTCCACCTCATCAGCGTCCGAGCCGCCGCCATCATGAGATCCTGAGTCGCCAACGTCGCGGTTGTCAGAGAGTTCGATCTCGCCCTCCTCCTCTTAGCAATCAGTAGTTGGAGTTGAATTTGTGGGGACTGACGACGAGCGGGCCCCGTCAGAGTAGAGGCGGTGGCCATGGAGGTGGCATTGAGGCTTTAGGGTTTAAACATTTAAGATGTATAAGATGGACTTGGAGGAGGAGATGTGGGGTGTGTGGATTTGAGATGGAGGAGATGACATCATGGCAGCAGGGCTTCGCATCAGCTAGGGCGGGCGAGAAAGGCGGTGGCGGCGGCAGCGGCAGGCTATGCGGCGAACACGCCTTGCAGCCGAGAAGCATGGGGATTCATTGTCACTAATATTCGACCATGGTCGGATCATGGCTGGGGTCCTGGGGACAAGATCTGGCTGTTCGAATCGAAACATTTCGTAAAGCAGAAGCTAAAAAGTGCCATGAAATGGGTAAGACAAATTAGACCAGGCCATCTGGGAACCATGGCAAGACGAAGATCTCAGATTCCTAGAAAATGATGGGGGTCAAGGAAAAAGTACCGTAGCGCGAACAGAGCCGGGGCTTGACGCCGGAGCACTCGCCGACGAGAACAGGGAGGGAGAGGTTCTGGGCCTCGATGTTTCCGTAGTTCTGCACGAACTCCCTAAAAACAGGCACATCACAAATACACTAAACATCACCGCATATAAAGTGAGCAAGGATCGGGTAGATAACAAAGAAAGTGGTCGGTGAAGCTCGATGCGCCTAGAAGCCCACGCGAGAGGACGTGCGTCGGAAACCAAACGAGGCAGGCGAAGCGCGAGTGAGGCACGCAGGCAACGGTGGCGCGCACCAGGCAGGGTAGGCGAAGCGCGCACGGGGCACACGATGGACGGGGGCGGAAAGGAGTGAGGGAGGCTGCAGCTGCTGGACGTGAGGTCAGGACGATGTGTCTGCGAGGGTTCCGCACTCCTGGAGGCCGTGGTTGGCAGGAAGGACGCGAAATGCATGACGCGGGAGGACGGCGGAAGCTTCGCGAGGCAGCACGCGTGGAGCGAGGCACAATGAAGCGAGCAACCGTCGAGTGAGAGCGAGGAGCCACACGGGAGGGCGCGTGTCGGCAGGCAGGCAGAGACTCGTAGCGGGGCGAGAGGAGGTCGCGGGGGGCGCGCGTTGCGCGAGGAGGCGGGGAGACGGACGCAAGAAGGAGGTTCGCGAGGGCCTCTCGGCTTGGCTGGCCGACGTGGCATAGCTGGGAAGCCGGAAATCCTTCCATCTTTAGTATAGGTACTAGGATAGTTTGCGCGGCGTATACGCCGCGTGCGTTGTTTTTTTCGCAAGAAAAATTCTTTTTTTTTCCGTTGGCATTTTTTAAAAAAATCCTCGAGGAAACGCGCGAAATGGTTGAAAAAACAAAAGTGCATCTGCGTTTGTGCTAAATCGAAAGGTCTTTTTCATGTAAAACAGTCGGAATGATCCAAACGTCAGTACGTTTTTTTTGGTATCTATTTAGGGTCCTCTCACAAAAGATCCAAACGTCAATACGTTTTTTTAACACGCCGCGCGTGTCGTTTTTTCATAGAAAAAATTTCTTTTTTTCGGCGGTGTTTTATTTTTTTAAATCATCAAAATAATGAGCGAAACGGCTGAAAGGACACAAATTTTTTTCATGGCGTAACACGCCGCGCGTGTCGTTTTTCATAGGGAAAAATTCTTTTTTTTTCGGCGGCATTTTATTTTTAAAATCACCGAAATAATGAGCGAAACGGCTGAAAGAACACAATTTTTTTCGCGGCGTAACACGCCACGCGTGTCGTTTTTCGTAGAAAAAATTTCTTTTTTTTTCGGTGGCGTTTTATTTTTTACATCGTTGAAACAATGAGCGAAACTGTTGAAAGAACATAAATTTTTTTGCGGCATAACACGCCCTGTGTGCCTTTTTTGTAGAAAAAATTGTTTTTTTTCGATGGCGTTTTATTTTTTAAATCGTCGAAATAATGAGCGAAACGGGGAAAAAATAGAGAGATAGAGTTGTAGAAATATCTCTTTCGATGAAATATTTGGAAAATATTGGAGACCGAGTGTAACACCCTGGCAGCCCATGCCCTGAATGTTACACCCTCACGAACCCAACACATAGCACAAGGCACTAGAACAATTTAGCCATACAACTAAATTGTTTAGCAACATACCGAAATTATTAGAAATTTCGGCAGTACCTCCCCTAAATCTAGGACATCCACTCAGCAGACAGAAGATAGCATTTAACATAACAATATCATAAGCCGCTAAAGGAACCGACCAAGCACAAAATAACTCCCACAATTTAATTATTACAAAACATGAGCTCATTAAGTTTGAAAGCGCAAGGCTAAAATGAAACTATAGTGATGAGCCGTGACGTGCTACTACTCCCATCCCAGCATGTCGACTTCAAGGAACCTACACACATTTACCAAAAAAAACGTGAGTCGAAGACTCAGCAAGTACAACAAAGTAGCAATATCAATATCAATTAACATATGTAAATCATAAACATGTCCATATTTTGGAATAATAAATTAACACGTATAACAAACAGAAGAAATCACTATTAGTTACCTCATCAACTACCTTGTTCATGAATTTCACATACCTCAATAGACAACATTGAACGAGTCCACGACCCGATCCGTTCTTAACCTGTAATTTACCCTCAACCCAAAGGTCATCTGCTGCCATTCACCATTAGCTTTACCATGCAATGCATCCAACAAAACATATACAAGGAATTTGGCACGCAACTTATTTAATCAATTTTGGGGGAGTTACCTCCACACCTTACCATTCACCACAAGAGCCATTAAGTGCAACACTATGCAATGCAAACATGCTGGAATGCTCAAGTGCAATTGTCATGAATAAAAATGCAACCTTCATTCATTTCCAATCATAGCATAGTCATATTTAATTGCAGAAACATCAACTAGTTCCCACATACATAACTTAATACTTACTTTCGCTTATTCAAACTCATGAGTAAATAAAAGAAAGGGTACAACACAATAAGTTCTAAAAGCGAGGCGAGTTCACACAACGAGTAATCGTATGGGTCACACAACATGCATCGCAATCCACTTGCATCATCGTCTCATATTTAACATTTTAGACCTATTGCGATTATAATCATACTCCTTAGCACAATCAACACAATTGCTCTTACGCAGCATCAAGGTAAGGAAACTAATCACATGATTAGAACGATTGGACCATACTCATGAACCGGACTCAAGCCCATACTAGTATACTTTCTTAATCAACGACCGGGCAAAAGCCCGTTCTCAACTAAAATTTCCTCTAATTACACGAATAATAATTAAAAATAGGAAGCAAAGACGTAGTAACACACAATCTTACTTATAACAAGACAATTTAACCAATAGTATTAGCACAACAGATCAAAACAAGAATGATCACTTAAAGACATTGAGTAAAATATTGGGTGCTTTCAATATCAAATACCGCCGATTCGCTTATTGTTCTACCATTCACTTTCCAAAAGCCCACTCTCAACCACAGTTCATCTAAATTTGCAGAGCAATAAATGAAACAGGAAGCATCATTTATTATAAAACAGGAAGTATCACATATTATAAATCAGGAAGTATCACCTACTACTCACGCCCATATCCAACCCCACGATGTACTTGCCTTTAACCGTGGGAAGAATGGGTAGCAAGAGGTTGCAGCCACCCTCTGAGGTCGCTGTCTCTTTTCTTCTTCTCCAGTCAACTAGCAGGCCAAAAGGTGCAAGGCATTTTATTCACCCTTTGATAAGCAGAACAGCAAGTGGAAGCTACACTTAGCATTTTTTTAGGTATGCAATAGGAGTAATGGCAGCCACACTTATTGAGTTAGTGCATAGAAATGCTATATTGATCAAGGCTACTAATAATCTAAGCATCTAACTTGGTTGGAAGAAAAGAAATAATTGAATAAGCAGGCTCATGAGCAAGCATTTCAACCATTATACCTACAACAAAAACACCGAGCTTATGATCAACAATCTACAAAATTAGATACTTTAGCACCCTCATTTGGGTTGATCATAACAAGGGGATCAGACTATATGCACAATATATATATAATTTCATTCATCAATTGATTCAAGAAAATCTGAAAGGCATGATGGGTCAAAGCATATTGACATCTATTCATATATGATGCTATGATCCCAGAATAGCACATCACAACACAACTGTAATCACATATACAATCATGAACATATGAATATCTCTAGATGCACACAAAAGTCTGAAATGTCATGGTTCTTTCAACCAAAATCCCAGCATAAATCGATTTCCTCAAACGCAATCGTACTGAGCCTCAAAGTGAAATCTCATGCCAAACTTAGAATGCAAACATGTCAAACAAGTACTCATATACCAATACTCAAAGGAAACAACGAAACTATATTGCGAGTCTTCTAGACATTTCATCAAACACTTGATATGCACAAAGAACCAAACCCTCCTTTCAACTACACTTGAGTACTCACCACAAAGGAGAAGGCAAGAGGGAGGGGAGGGCTCATCGGCCATGGGGAAGAGGCGCCGGTCAAGGAGGGAGGAGGATGCGCCGGCAGGGAGGGAGGAGGATGTGCCGGCAGGGCCCGGGGAGGCGACGGCAGGGACTGGCACGGGCGTCTGCAGGTTGGGGAAGAGACGCAAGCTATGCCGGCCGGGGGAAGAGGCTTGCCCAGGGCGGAGAAGACTAGCAACACCGCCGTGCAGGGGCAGGGGATGTGCCGATCGGACAACAAGCCTCGTGAGGCGAGCAACCACCGGCAGGAGCTAAGGGAAGAAGGTTGTGGATGGGAGGACTGGGGGACGCCGCCAAGGCTCAAGGGGCCGACGACGCACCGAGTAGCGGCGAGGATCAGCAAGGGGAGGCGCCGGCCAGGAGGAGGCGCAAGGGATGCGGCAGGGCTGGCGCCTAGGAGAATGCAGGGGCAGCTCAGGATTTTTTTTTGTGCTGGGAACAAAGTGACAGCCAGCCCCAATCCTTCTCAGCCACACACAAGGGGAGATGGAGGGTTAGGTGAAAAGTGGGTGAGGAGGGGGAAAATCCGAAAATACCCCTCCCACTTAACACCCTCAACCCAACCACTCCCAAAACAGGTCAAGAACCCCTGAAATTACCTGCCATATGGGCCTGTGATCACCCGGCTAAAATTTCGAGACTTGGGATAAAGTTCCGCAGTATTACACCGAGCTAGAAAACCGCGGTGGAGAAAAAGTATAGAGGCGGTGGGGAAAAAGTCTAGAGGAAAAAGGGCGAAAAATTATTAGAGATGACAACCTTCTTTTGTCGAGGCTAACACTCTACGCGTTCACCAAGTAATAACACATGTTTTAAAAAATATCAGAAACCGAGATGGGAAATCGAGGTGGGGAAAAGTCTAGAGATAGAGCTGCACAAATTTTTCTGGCGACGAAAACATTTATAATATCATGCCAAATGGTTGTGAGAGTACATGCTCCCAATAGTACACTTTCATTTTCCTCTATAGTAAAATATATCTATTATAAGATATTACTACTGTACATACTATACAAATTGCTAAACCCTCTGGTATGATAGTAAAATCTATATATTCAGATAGTAAAATCTACATATACAGATAGTAAAATTTATAATATCATGCCAAATGGTTCAACAGCATGTAGAGTATAAGCGATAGTAAAATCTTACAACGCATTAAGTAATTAGATGTTTATTTGGTAGTAAAATCTGATTCATGTGGCGTTTATTCGTGAGGCTTATATATTTCTGTTCCTCTCGTCGTCAGTAAGTTACTAGTAAAAACCATTTGTGAATCGGAGCTACCAATAAAATGTTTTGTCTAAATTAAAAAATATATTCTAGTACAAACAAGGAATCATATTTATTAGTTAGTTGGCCACATAACTTATAGGCTTAGTCAACCTACAAAGTGGATGTACTTGGGATGGTTTGGATGCACTTGTTGAGCCAACACATAGAATAACTATTGTGTTATACTCCCTTGTCAATTTCAGTATACTTCAATAATAATTTTATGTTACTCGAAAGAGATTTGGTTGAAATCATTTCACTAAAATCCTTTATTTTTTTGTTATATACCATTTTCCATGTAAAAAATAAGTACATACAAAAAATTATGCTACAAATAGTGAATTTTGATGAAATTTTTCATTTAACTCAGTTTGGAGTATCTTGTAATTATTATTAAAGTATACTCAAAAGGATAAAAAGATATAACAACATCATTTAAACTATATATTGAAAGTGGGAGTACATACTCCTAAGAATACTCAAAAACATTTTCACACACACAGGCACCCCGAGTGTACAATAGTTATTCTATGTGTTGGCTAAATGAGCACATCCAAATCATGGAAAAATATCACTGCCGTTCTGACAGTGCGATTCTCTACACGCGGGCCCCACACATCACGGGCCCCACGTGCAAGGCGAATCGCCTCTACCGTAACGGCATAGGATGCACGTCCCCAAATCATCCCACGTACATCCACTTCATGTGTTGACTAAGCCTATAAGTTATGTGTCCAACTAACTAATAAATACAGTTCCTTATTTATACTAGAATATATTTTTTTAATTTGACCAAAACTTTTTATTGGCAGCTCCGATTTACGAATGGTTTTCACTAGTAGCTTACGGACGATGAGAGGAATAGAATAATATAAGTCTCACCAATAAATGCCACATGAATAAAATTTTACTTCCAAATGAATACCAATTTATTGATTGTGTTGTTAAATTTTATTGATGCACTTGCTCAACAGATTGCTGAAATCACATAGAATATCACCAGAGAATGAGCTGCTAGCATAACAGTAAAATCTAATAGCACATTTAATAAATTAAAGTGCACTTGGCAATAATTTTGATCCATTTTATATTGTTGCTATCACACGGCCACAATGCACAGCGGTGGAGTTCAACAGTAAAATCTAAAGAAGATTCGGCCGTAATGCGCCAAGGTGATTAATTGATTATTGTCTTTCAAAAGGATAAATAATATGATAAGTAACGCGACAAGTATAATTTCAAGAACAACATCGCGCCCAACAGCTGGTTCATTACTAGAGATGAGAAAAGACTTAACAAAGAAAATTAACTAGTATTAAGGTGGAGCTAATAATTGTTGGAGATATGCCCTAGAGGCAATCATATAGATGATTATATTTCCTTATATTCATGATTTATTATCTCGTTCCTTGAATAATGCCATTATTATTTATTAGCAAGTATGTGACTTATTTGTGAAACTCTATATATGACCTTGCGATGATTATTCTAAAGTGATTTCTAGTCGATAAATATATAAGGACACATATGAATAGACTAGCATACGTATTTGTTGATGACTATATTTCACGGGTCATGGATATGGAGATATCAAACTAATGAAATGGACACATATTAGAGAACATGAAGTTGGATTAACCCACCTTGAGTCACTGCGAGAATGTTGTAATCTTACTTGTCATCAATTTGTCTCATATACAATATGTATGTGTTATCCTTAGACTTGAGATTGATGCATATACTCGAGATGTATAATGACTTACTTAGGGGTTGCCAAATGCTACTCCGTAACTGGGTAGTTATAAATGTGGCTTTCGGGTTTATCGTGAAGCATGCTACGAGGCATGGTCGATCAAGATGGGATTTGCCCCTCCATACAATAGGAGAGATATCTCTAGGCTTGTCAAGTGGTCGGTTTCTAAAAATGCATAGCCATGCTACTCGCGGTTAAAGAGTTAACCATAGTCGGGGATTCTGAGTCATGTAATCGAGAAAGAGTGGTCAGGCTAATTAAACAAGGATGACACATACTCGCCTTGAGTTTGATCGATATCATGAGGTAAAGGGAAATACATATAACTAAACATTGTTAAGGTTTGTTCGATGTGATCTTTATATATACTCGGGAGTCAGCATATCTCGCTAGGGACCGCTACCAATTAATGGTCGAGAAAGAGTACTTGGGTCATGTCCAAGTATATATGAACCTATAGGGTCGTATACTTAAAAGGTTGGGACTTAATTCGGTTGATGATATGAAATTTGATGGACTTCAAGTTTCTGATAGACCTCTAATGTAGAGACCCATTGTGGGATGTCTATATAAATGGAGAGGGTGGTAGCTTTAGGCTTGAGAGACATATAAGTGTGAATTTGTTTGTACATTTCCATTTAGTTTTGCGTTTTCATTATCGAAATGACCATTATGTTTTGCAGCCCAAGAAGATAGTGGATGGAGTGAGGGACTTTGTCGTGCGTCACCATTTTGAGGCGTACCTATTTTAGTTCTTCGGTTGAGTCATGTTCTGCTCGTCCCACGGTGATAGTGTGGACAAACACATGATCTAGCACATAAGGACGATAGCAGACGTGGACCTGGAGGAGATCTCGTAGCTAGCTTAGGGCCTAGCTACATTGGCGTGCACGTACCGTGCCCTTTTTCAATGGGTGTCATCGCATGACGGATGACTCGACTCTCATCAGATGCCCTCTACTTCTTTAGCTGTGATCGTTCAAGCGCTTTCAGATCAGATGCCACAGATCGAGTTGTCACCTTATGGGTTAGCCCTCTATGGGCCCTCAGGGATGATGTGGACCATCCTACCGTGCATACGTTGTGGTGCCGCCGTCGAGTTAGTGCTTTCACATTTGTCATCAATTATACAATAGTTTGCCATCTACCATGCTAATTTTCCCCTGCCTTGCTTTTTTTTGCAGCCGACTTTCACCCCAGTTACATCACACGCATCATACGCCGAGTACGTCATGATGTTCGACCAACTAATGGATGATCATGTCATGTAGAGGTCGTACATCCCGAAGGTTGTCACCATCCGAGCACCATAGGGCCTCTCCATGTAGTGCAACTATCAGTCCCCTTCTGGCTCACCCGACATCACCTAGTATATGACATCTTCATTGAGACCTATGTCATATACTGTGTGATGCAGCACTTTGGTCTCCAGGAAGTTTTCCCAGTCCCCACTGGTGCTATCATCCCGTCTACCATGCGCACGTGAGTTCTCAGCACTTCACTTTCAATTGCAACACACATTGTTTGTCCTTATTAATATGGTCATCTTTTTCTGCAGGCACACACAGAAGGGCGTCATTAGATATGAGGGCTAGGCAGCACACATGTTGCCTCACACGTAGCAGTGGGCGCATGCATTGGCAGATGTATACCAGGAGACTATGCCTTACGACCACATGACGTACGATGAGTATATCTAGTGGTACTCAAGTTCGAGTTGTGTGTGTCATGGACGATCCTACGAGGCATGTCCCCTCTATGGCAGACACCTACTCCACATTGCCAGACTCCGCATTTCATCGCTCGATTAATACTTATGTTCACATGTCATACAATATACTGTTCGTGCATTTTTTACAACTAACAACTACCCTTTCAATGCGTGGGCAAAACGACCTTGCCAGGGAGGCTTACAAGAAGGCTGCTTAGCGATCAAGTTGGCACAGGATCAGGTTGGAGGTGACCATGGACTATCCCAAAGGGATGTTGCAGCGTTTCAAGGAGAAGACGCTGCACATCGTCCACCTTACGTCTTGCTAGAGCCTTAGGGAGGACGACGTGCTACAGTTCCATGCCTATTCCTCCACCATACATGGTTGACATACACCGCACACCACAGTTGAGACATCACACGTGTAGTGCGCCCTCCTCTCGACATGCCGGGGGGCTCCAATTGGGAGCATTCGGCACCGTATACCCACATATTTCCAGTTACACCTTCACATATCACCTCTACTATTACATTTGGAATATTCTATTGTGTACTAATAAAAAAATTCTTCAACAGGTGACGGTGCACCACAAGAGGACAACACGACCCACTCCGGTAACCTGAACTACATCGATGACCTAGTAGATGCTTGGCTCGCCGACATCACCTACCAGTCACTAGCTGTCGTACTTGGTTCCTCGTAGCTCCCTGATGTGCTTGGACAGAGCCAGCCATCACAGCCTGGCTTTGTTACTTCACCAGTGCCGATACATCCTACTAGAACCACCCGAGAAATGCCACCAAACCAGTTGACGTATCCATCAGGGCATATGCAATGCCGTTGGGCAAGTAGGCCTGGCACCACAAGGGGAGTTGCATTGTGGAAGAACCATGAGTAGTACTTGTTTTTCCTTTTTAACTATACTTTTTATTATGGATGAGTACATGCGCACGCTCGTGACTTTTGTTTCTTTGTTATTTCTGTACTTTTTCTTTATTACTGCTTGTTTTTCTCACTTGCTCTACCACATCGAACCGACACCATGCTATGACAATTCCACTGTTAATCGACAAAATAGCTAGGAATTTTTCAATGCTTTTTCCGAACGTAGGCGATGTCCTCCTCTATTGCATTGTACATCAATATTTTCAAACAAATTACTATTTCAAAAAAAATCCCTCTCTATTTTTAATGAGACAGCAATAAAATTTGCATAAATAATACATCGACAATTCTCAGCACAAAAAATACACAAATAATTTGCAACAAAAAATTTCCTCAATTTGGCAGATACAAGTATACAACAACCCAATGGTGGCAGATTTCAGCCAGAGGGTTGAATCCCATTTCCCACATATAGTAATCTTCCTTCTCTTCCAAAAGTATTTTGTTCCCTAAGTACCATGATTGTGTAAGTAGAAGATCATGACAAGCTCGAGAAAATAGTAGGAGGACTCTCCTTATCAAACTCTAGATTGCCTAAATTGATCGTCTTAAAGAATGATCAATGTCACACCATGCCAAGCTATTCTATACGGTTTTGCTCCTACGATATATAGCATTAAGGATTGAAAAGAGAGAACAATACAAACCAAGTAGTACCAAACGTACCTGCAGGCAAGGCACATTATGCATGTATCCATTGTTGTATATATACAGCGTTGCTTCAACGACAAAGTTTGTTTTGAAGCACCATCAAGGCAATTTCCAACACTTTCAACGACGAAGTTGAAGCACTATCAAAGGCATCCAGAGTCCACCGTTGCCATCCTCGTATGAGATCTGTAGCTCTAGTCTAGTACCTGCATTCACAAATCTCTTGCACGGGATCGAGTTTACTACAGCAACCCGTAATTAGTCCAGGGTAACGATAGTAACACCACCAATACTATGAGATAATTACATGAATCTCGGTATATTAGCTAATCAAAACATCGAGCGCACGCAACATTTTATCAATTAATATACCGTGTTTATAGTATTGCAGCAGAACAATAATTAGAGAGTGAAATAAAAACTTATTACAATCCATTACCACGAAAGAGTACAAGTCCAATATATTAATTATATATATGATCTAAGTATAATAAAAATATAATATAAAAGTAACTACTCCAAGAACCGACGAAGTCTATGTATGGTCTATCCAACCATCTAGCCCTCCTAGTAGCCCACCTCCTCGTAATTCTGATCTTGAGGGTGCCTCTCACCCCATGCCTCATAAGCGAGTTGTCGGTGTACTTTGCACCGGGGTACCCTCTCCGTCGTAGAAGCAATAGGCCCAAGGAGTGGCCTGGCCTAGCTGGGCGAGAAGCCCACGCGGCTCCTTGGCGAGCAGCCGGGCGATCCGAGGCGCCCTGGCGGGCAGCCGGGCGATCACGCCCTACCCCTCCTAGCGAGAAGCCCACGTGGCCCTCTGGCGAGCAGCCTAGCGATCACGCCGCTTTCGGGCGGCGGCGTTCGTGGCGCTTTGGCGGGCAACCAGCGATCACGCCTGCCGTCGGGCGAAAGCCCGTGGGCCTCGGCGGCGACTGGCGATTACGCCGCCACTCGCGAAGCGGCGGCCGCGTGGCGCCTTGGCGGGCGGCGGGCGATCACGCCTGCCGTGGGCAAGAAGCCTGTGACCTCGGCGAAAGCAATGGGCGATCACGCCCTACTTATCGGCAAAGCGACCAGCGTGGCGCCACGCCGGGCGAAAGCCCACGTGGCCTCGGCGAGCAGCACTGGTGATCACGCCACTTTCGGGCGAGCGGCGGCAGCGTGGCGCGCCGGCGGTAGCGAGCGATCACGCCGCCTGCCGGGTGTCGGCTTATGAGGCAGCCTGACAAATGGGTCTAGGCCCCCCTTGTCAGGCTACGAAGGCAACCAAATGAATGAGGGGAAGGCTTCACCTCGAAAATTCCCTCCCCTGGCACCTCGTATAAGGGACATTAATTGTGAAGGATTCAGCTATCGACACGATGATGGTTCATCCCTCTGACGCCTCTTACCAACCCACCGCAGGAGCGTCCTATCCCGGGCGGACCGGGCGAGGTCTCCCACTGACATTAATTGATGTTCGAAGGACAAGGCCATGGAGGCGTATGTAATAAGTGAGTCGTGGGTCGACGTGGAAGCTGGAATGATGGGTGTAATTAATGTGTTGTAGATAAGTATAACGCTTCCTTCTCCCCTGCCCGAATCGACTCCCCTATATAAGGGTGCCTCGGTGCATGGAGAAGGGGGCCAGCTGGTCGACTGAAGTGGAGAACACACAGAAGTAGACATAGAGGAGATCCCTTGTAAACACTTCCACCTTTGTTCAACAAAGAACTAGCAGGACGTAGGGCTATTACCCAAATCGAGGGCCTGAACCTAGGTAAATCGTGGTGTCCACTGGTTTGTTGATCCCCAGAATCCATCGTAGAGAGACGCTAGGGTTTCCAACTATGAAGATGCCCTCTACCGAACCATATCTTCCATCCAGGGAGTAGCTACTCTGTTCGTTAACGGGATCTTGTCAGGCGAAATACGCCGACAGGGGCACGCTAGGTAAGGGGGCTAGTGGTTGGCTCATTCGGCCATTTCTCCGGCGGATTTCGGTCTTCCGTCTGAAAGGACCTCGCATCCGGTGATGGCGGGTTCAGACTTGCAACGACAAGAGGTGGCGGAGGCCAGCAGCACCCAGAACATGTCCCGGCACTCTCACCGGACGAGGGATCACCTCACGTCGCCCCCGCAGGAGGGTAGTGGTGCCCCCATGGCGGTGGCCGAGCTTCCGGTTCGGCGCCGACTGGCCATGGAGGCTGCCACTCCAGCCCAGAACCTGCATGCGGTCCGTCTCCTCCTAGACCTCCCTCGGTGGAACTCGCAGGAGACACCCCGGCCGCGCCGTAGCTGCGGGATATTGCGGGCCTTGTGGATGCGGCTCAGCTTTGCGTAGGGATGCCCGACCGGTTTGGGACCGTCGGTTCCCCTCGACCAAGGGTGCCCGTTGATCGCACTCAAGCTTCCAGCCGCCCAAGCGGGAAGCGCTCTGGCCAGGTGGGCTAGAGTAAAGGCAAGGGCGTGCAAGAAGAAGGTCCTAGCCCCGCGAGGAGCCGTGGGGACCTGAGGGCCCATCTGGAGCTCCAGCGCCGGTGGCGCGGCGGTGATTTGCATGATCACCTGCAGCGTCGCCACGCTCGCGACGGACGGATGGCCCTTGGGGGTGAGAGTTCTCTCGACTCTCACCTTCAGAGCGAGGAGGAGGTCCGTTCCTCCGACTCTTTGGGGAGTCACGGTCCACCCTCCCCGGCACGGCTTCCTGGCCGGGGTCAGGGCGGATGGCAGGATTCCCCATACGGCGTTGGATGCCAGGCATTTTCTCGACGACTGCGCTGTGTGGCGTGGCCCGAAAGGTTTCGCCCGGCCTCCATCGAGAAGTACGACGGCACCACCAACCCAGAGGAGTTCCTCCAGGTCTACACCACTGTGGTGCGTGCTGATGGAGGGTCTGGCAAGGCCATGGCCAACTATTTCCCAATGGCCTTGACAGGGTCCGCCCATTCCTGGCTGTTGAACCTCCCGTGAGGATCAGTGCACTCGTGGGAGGAGTTGTGCGGCCTCTTTATCACCAACTTCCAAGGTTCCTTTGCACAGCCGGGCGTGGAGGACGATCTCCATAACCTTGAGCAGGAAAGAGGGGAGTCGTTGCGTGACTTTATCCGACGATTCTATCACTGCCGCAACACGATTCCTCGGATTTCGGAGCAGTTGGTCATCATCGCCTTTCGAAGAGGCGTTCGCGACCGCAAGATGCGGGAAAAGATGGCGACCCGTGACATCGCTACCACCTCTGAGCTCTTCTCCTTGGCGCACAAGTGCGCGTAGGCAGCACAGGCTCGGGGGCCGATATCTGGCACTGCACGAGGACGCGGCGGCGATGAAGTCGGGACCTCGAGGGGCCCTGGCCAAGCAAGCAAGAAGCCGCAGAAATGCGAGGCGGTTGAGACCAGGTGGGTCCTGGCCGCTGAGCGTGAACGCGAAGACGCCCGGCTGCAGAAGCGCGACCACCGTGACCGATGGGATGATCGCCGAGGCTAGCGCGGCGACCGCTGCGGTCGTATGAACGACCGCCGCGTGGAAAAGGAGGGCGAGCCCTTCTGCCCGATTCACCAGACCAACTCTCATGGCCTGGATGATTGCCGGGTTGTAAACAAGATGGTCAAGCGGCGGCTCCAGAAGTGCCGCCCCACGACGACGACCAAGATGAAGACCCCGCCTCGCTGGCTTTCCAGCAGGTGGACCGCGCTGTGGCATACATTCATGGTGGCTTGTCCACCTATCCCTCCAACGCGTCATACAAGCGGTTCAGGAGGGAGGTCTGTGCCACGGCGTCGAGTTGAGGGGCGTGTCGAATGCTGAAGTGGTCGGAAGAACCGATCACCTTCAGTCGAGCTGACCACCCTGAGAGCACCGCCGGCACAGGTCACCTTCTGATCGTGGCTTCCCCTATGATCCGGAACGTGAAGCTCGGCCGAGTGCTGATGGACGGAGGGAGTTCCATCAACCTCCTGTCCTTTGAAGCATTCCGGGCGCTCCAGGTGCCAAACCAGGAGTTGTGCCCTGCTCTGCCTTTCTACGGCGTAGCCCCGGGGGCTAGCATGGTCCCCTGGGCAGTCGCCTTCCGTCACCTTCGGGAGGAAAGCAACTTCCGTCTGAGTAGGGTCGACTTGACCTCCGTAGATAACGCCATACTTGGCCGACCCGCCTTGGCCAAATTCATGGCGGCCACCAACTATGGTTACATGGTGGTGAAGATGCTAGGGCATGATGGCCCCATAACCATCCGGGTGGACAGGCCAGAGGCTTTGCGCTGCCATAAGTACGCACTAGACCTGGCCGGTGCCACCTGCGTGAAGCCGGCTGATGCCGCCTTCCCGGGAGCCCCTCAAGCGCAGACCTGCGCCTCGCCCAGCGAAATAAAGGTGGTCACCTTGAGTGCGGGCAAGCCCAGGAAGTCCGTCTACATTGGCACCAGCCATAGCGCCAAATAGGAAGACGCGCTCGTCACCTTCCTCCGGTCTAATTCTGACGTGTTCGCCTGGCAACCGTCCGATATGACTGGGGTCCCCAGGGGGTGATTGAGCACCGACTGGCTACGCTCCCTGAGGTGCATCCGGTTCGCCAAAAGATCCGGCGCCAAGCACCGGAGCGCCAAGACGCCATTCGGGAGGAGGTAGAGAAGCTCCTGCGCGCATGGATCATCCGGGAGGTCTCTCATCCTGAGTGGCTTGCCAACCCTGTGCTCATCAAGAAGTCCAATGGAAAGTGGCGAATGTGCGTCGATTTCACTGACCTCAACAAGGCCTACCCGAAGGACCCTTATCCCCTGCCGCGCGTCGATCTCATCGTCGATTCCACGGCGGGATGTGAGCTACTGTGCTTTCTGGATGCGTACTCTGGGTACCATCAGATTAGCATGGCGGCAGAAGATGAAGATAAAACTGCCTTCGTGACACCCATGGGCGTTTATTGTTATGTTAGAATGGCTTTTGGGTTAAAAAATACTGGTTCTACTTACCAACGCGCCATGCATATCACTTTTCGTCCACAGATAGGGTGCAACCTTGAGGTGTACGTCGACGACCTGGTCGTGAAAGTGAGAAAGAGCGAAGAGCTGATTGAAGACCTTGAGGAAACTTTTGCCAACCTCCGGAAGAATTGTTTGAAGCTCAACCCTGAGAAGTGCGTATTCGGCGTACCCTCCGGAAAGCTGCTAGGGTTCCTCATGTCCAGGCGGGGCATTGAGATCAATCCTGACAAGATAGCGGCCATTGAGCGCATGAAGCTGCCTGTTCGACTCAAGCAGGTGCAGTGCCTGGCTGGTCGCCTGGCCTCCCTCGGGAGATTTATCGCTCGACTGGGAGAAAGAAGCCTGCCCCTTTTCATGCTGCTGAAGAAGACGAACCACTTTGAATGGACGAAGGAGGCTCAACAAGCGTTTGAAGACTTGAAGCAGTACCTCTCCTCCCCACCAGTACTGGTCGCCCCTCAGCCTAGCGAATCGTTGCTCTTGTACATCGCTGCTACCCGGCGATGGTGGCGCAGATCTTGGTGGCGGAGAGGAGGGCATCGAGCTTGACCTACACATCGAGAAGGTGCTACGAGGCGAGACCAGATATCCGCAAGCATAGAAGATGTTGTACGCCGTTTTGGTGGCGTCTAGGAAGCTGCGGCACTACTTTCAAGGGCGAGAAATTACAGTGGTCACTGCCTACCCTCTGCGAGAGATTCTTCACAACCGGGAAGCAAAGGGTCGTATCGCCAAGTGGTCGGTGGAGCTGGGGGAATTCTACCTCAAATTTGTACCCCGCACCACCATCAAGAGCCAGATGTTGGCGGAGTTTATTGCCGAGTGGACTCCCGCCGCTCCTGAAGCTGAAGAAGCACCCGCGCCTTCCCCTTGGACCTTGTTTTTTGACGGCTCTTTCAAGCTCGAAGGCGCGGGGGCTGGAGTGGTCCTGGTCTCCCCGACTGGTGACATCCTCCAATACGTGGTCGTCCTCGACTTCAAGGCCACCAACAACATTGTTGAATACGAGGGCCTGCTGGTAGGGCTGCGCATCGCCTCGGCATTAGGTGTTCGGCGCCTCCAAGTTAAAGGCGACTCCCTGCTGGTCATCAATCAAGCGCAGAAGGAATTTCAATATCCTAACCATACCATGGCCGCCTACTTGGCGGAGGTCAGGAAAATGGAGCGCCATTTTGAAGGACTAGGATATATCCACATCTCTCGATGCGACAACCATTTGGCGGATGAGCTTTCACAGCTCGCATCCTCAAGAGCCTCTGCTCCGGTCGGAGTCTTTGAAGAAAGACTCACACGACCGTCCGTCGTTGCCCCCGCTCCACGCGAGGAGGACGGCGGTGCCGCCAATGCGGCACCCGGGGAAAAGCTTGGCCCAACGGAGTACCCAAGCGATCACCGTGTGATCTCCACTCTTGGCCAGGAAGGTCAATGGATGGACCCCATCCTAGCCTTCCTACGAGACCGAGAGATCCCCGACGATGATGCTTCTGCTGAAAAGATAGCACGAAAGGCCAAGTGCTACACTCTGGTGGATGGGGACCTATACCGCCGAAGCAGAAACGGAATTCTTCGAAAGTGCGTCACTCGGGAAGAGGGGAGCGCCCTGCTCTCTGATATCCATGGAGCATGTGCGGGAGCCATATGTCCGGCCGGACGCTTGTCGACAAAGCGTTCCGCTAAGGATTTTATTGGCCTAATGCCCTCTAGGATGCTTACGAGCTGGTGAAGAGATGCAAAGCATACCAATTCTTTGCCAAGCAAATCCACCGGCCTGCCCAAGCTCTGCAAACCGTCCCGCTCTTTTGGCCGTTCATGATGCAGAAATTTGGACATCTGAGCTGTTCTGCGGGCCCGTGGGCTTCACCCACTTGTTCGTTGCGACAAATTCACCAAGTGGGTCAAAGCCGAAGTAGTACGTGCCATCACGGCTTCCGCTGCTATCAAGTTCATCCATGGAAGCTTCACCCGCTTTGGAGTCGCCAATCGCATCATCACCGACAATGGCACTCAATTCACTAGCACGGCTTTCTTGGAGTTTTGCGAAGAGATGGGCACCAAGGTATGCTTTGCTTCGGTGGCCCATCCCAAGAGCAAAGGCTAAGCTAAGCGTGCCAATGCGCTGGTATTGAGAGGCTTAAAGACTAGAGCATTCGATCGGCTCCATAAGCGAGGGGCGCGGTGGACGGAAGAGCTCCCAGTTGTGCTGTGGTGGCTCCGAACCACACCCAGCTGGGCGACTGGCGAAATGCCCTTCTTCCTGGTTTACGGCGCCGAAGCTGTCCTCCCATCCGAGTTGTCGTTCGACTCGCCACGCGTCTCGGTGTTCAGCAAGGAAAGGCAAGAAGATCACCGTGGTGAAGACGTAACCTTCTGGAGGAGGTACGCGATCGAGTGGCTTTGCGTGCCGCCCGATACCAGCAAAGCCTCAGACGGTACCACGCGCTCCCGGATCTGTGAGAGAACACTGGCAGTTGGTGACCTGGTCTTGCGTAGAATCCAGATGCACGCTGGGCTCCACAAACTGTCTCCCCGCTGGGAGGGCCCCTTTAAGGTGGTCTCAGTATCTCGACCCAGGGCGGTCCAGTTGGCTATTGAGGATGATCAAGAGCTGGCCAACTCCTTCAACATGGAGTTGTTGCGAAAGTTTTACCCCTGAAAAGCTATAAGTTCCCAGTGGTTCGCTTTGACCGGTTGTGTGGATGAGTTTTCCCCCGGCTGGTCGACGGCTGCTGGTGGTTAGCAAAGTTGTTTACCTTAAGAAATTTTGCTTTATTCTTCCTACTTGTCCCCTGGCGGGAAAGGTTGCGCAGAAATGTTATGTGTCCTGATGGTTCGGCCGCTCATTGCTGATCTGCGATAATACCCAGCATTCGTGTCGTGCCCGGATGGGCAACCAGGAGCGCGGGTCTGGCACGGTGACTCAAACGCGGCCCGCACACCTCAGTTCGCCTCCATGAAGCACCGACGACTGTCTCCGCGAGCACCGCAAGCCCAATACCCCTCCCGGGAACCTGCTCCCATGCCACGCAGGGTCGTGGGCTAATTCCAAATCACAAGAGCCTAAGTCCCCAAGAAAGGGATCATGACATACCTGCGCAGGACCTTACGTCTCTTAATATGTTTTCTGCATGTTTTGTTCAATGCTTACTTGTGTTTTCAGTAGCCATGTGCAACCGCAGATGAAGTCTTTGGGCGCTTTGTAACTCAGCAGTAGAAACAACCCGTGTAGTAGCCGGGCGGCGGTGGGCGACCACGCCACCTGCCACAGACGAGCGCCCATGTGGCCCCAGCAAGCAAAGCGAGCGATCATGCCCTGCTCGCCTAGCAAAAAGCCCACGCATGGGCCCGGTGGGCAGGCGGGCACCCACACCCTGCCTGCTGGGCGAGCAGGTGGGCGATCACGCCCCGTTCGTCAAAGTGTTGGCCTCCGTGACCAGTTTAGGTACTGGTCGCCTAGTGGCCTATGGCAAAGATAAGTTGTTCACTTTAATAGTACCAACTTATTTTTCGCATTTGCACCCTGTTGGGTTGAATTATGCGTGGTTGTCACTGCCTCTCATAACCCGATGGCTCCTTGCTGATAAACGAAAATGCCCAGCGTTTGTGTCGCAAAAACGTGTGAGTGGGAGTGCGAGTGTGGCACGATGACTCAAACGCGGCCCGTACACCCGGGTTAACTCCACGAAGTCCCGCTGGCTGTCTCCGTGAGCACTGCAAGCCCGTTACTGCTCCTGTAAGCTCACCTCCTTGTTGCGCAACGCTGCAGTCAGGTTCCAAGAGATCACAGGAATATAAGTTCCAAAAGGACAAGAGTCAGTAACACCCTCATGCATAAACTGAAGACTTTGCTCGTCTACATTCTGCATGCTTTGCACAATTCCTGTTCGCAATATTGCAATCACTCAAGGAATGCCTAAGTGTCGACCTAACCTGAGTGCTTAGGTTCGCATTATGACAAGGCTGGGGGCTGATCGCCCGAAGATTGAGTTGAGCGGGCATATCAAAAATGCGAACAGATGAACATGTCTAGGTGAAACTAAAATGTACCAACTTCATTTTAGTTGTTGATATTGTTCTAGCGTACAAAAAATAGGAACAGAAAAGAAGCGAAGAAAACAAAAGAAGGCGGCCCGGGCCATCAGTCACCATTGACAACTTCGATGCCCCCGCCATCATCTTCGGCCTCCGGCTCCATCGCCGCCGCGCCAAGGTCTGGGGCTTCCACCGTCATCATGCTGACGATGTGCTCTGCGGCCTCCTACACGTCTGCCTGCGCCTGAGCCTCGTCTACCTCGATGCCGTCCTCGACGGTCATTGGGTTGAAGGCGGCGTCGCGGCTGGCGTAGCACACAAGCACGAAGGTGGCGGTGGCTCTGGCGACCTGCTGCCCTTCCTGGATAGAGCGGGCAGCCATGGCGGCTGGCAAGCTGGAGAGTACCTCGGCGACCCGGGTGGAGCAGTGGGTGTACTGCATTGCCGTGGGCTCAAGTGGCTCGCGAGGGTCCACCCCTAGCGGCGCTAAAACCCGCGCCATGGCCGGTATGATGACCGGAGCATGGTCGCGATGTTGTGCAGCATTCGCCGCTGCTCCTCTGCTGCTTCCCTCTGCGCTGCCTCGGCCTCCTATGCCTGGCGAGTAAGGTTGCCCTGGTGGCCATCTCTTGGGCCAGCTGCACCTCTGTTCTCTCCAGCTCCCCGCGTAGCGTCTCCACTTGCTGTGTCACGTGAACTTCGCGTTGGGAGGCTACCGTGAAGAGAGTGCTCGCGGCCGCGAGTGCTTTGCCAAGCTCGGCGAGCAGCGCATGCAGGTCGGTGGCGCGGGCGGCAGGAGCGATCGAGGCCGGGAGAGCGGGAATGCTGGTCCCAGCGGTGACGATCCGGCCGCCGAACCGCCAGTTGCTCTGGACGAAGACCCGCCACGCTGTGTCGGCTGCGGATGTTCTGTGGCGGGACGCTTTGGTGGTTCGCCCTCGAAGGCGATTTGAAGCTGAAGGAGGTGGTTACCACCGCAAGTCCGCTCGATTTGGCACCAGCGGTGGTTGAACTTAACCTTTGTTGGAGTTAGCATCGGCGAGTCGTGCGGCGACGGAGACGACGCCGTAAGGTAAGTCGGCGTCGATGTAGCCGACTCGAAGGAGGCGGCGCCGCCGCCCTAGAGGAAAACATCGCCGCTTCGGGTGCGCTCGGCGGAGTCGCGGAAGCGGCGGCGACGGAAGTTGGGCTCCCGGTGCAGACCTTCTTGGGGTCCGCGCTAGGAGCGTCCGGAGTGATCGGCTGTTTGCCTGCGCTCCGGTCAGTGGCCCGGGGCTGGTCCCTAATCACCAAGGAACCGCGGACCAGCACCACGGCGGGACCAGTGGAGTCCATCACTGGGAAGGATTGTATGATCTGGAGGTGTTCTAAGGACTCCTGATCACAGAGCGGTCGGGCCTCGGCCGGAAATTGCAGGCCACTCGGCACCGGCGGAATCAGTACAGATAGCCACTTGGAGAGGGTGAGACCATCCAGGTTTCCATCCCCTGGCACCAGAAGAAGACAGAAATGTTAACTGATGGTGACCACGAAGAAGAATATGCATTCAAAGGGAAGAGTAAGGAGACTTCTTGCTTGGAGTGCGTCTTGGCGTCATGTCGCCGTCCCTCAGATATTGCCATGCGAGCGAGCACGACGACGCAGGGGGCTGATCCTCCAGGCCACGAAGTCCCGGACTACCAACGCCCCAATCAGGCTGGCGCCCCGCAATCGATCAATGCGGGCAGCCATTGCCAGGAGCTCCGCCGTCTCCTTGACGGGCGAGCTCCAGCTCTCGCGGGTTTCCGCCCGTGCGTAGGGTACCCCCAGAAGGTCGACCCCGCTGTCGTCGCCAATGTAGAGCCAGTCGCTCCGCCAGTTCTTCCAGTTGGAGCGAGGCTGGAAGGGAATGTAGCGGGATGCCGACCCATCGCGGAACCGGAAGTGGCAGCTCCCGGTGACCCCGCTATCAGAGGTGATGTGGCAGGTGAAGAAATAGCGAAAGAGAGGGAGATTGGGCATTACCCCCACGAACATCTCGCAGAGGTAAGCGAAGGTGGAGAGAAGGACGATGGAGTTGGGGGAGAGATGAAGATGGTGGATCTCGTAGAAGTGGAGGATGGTGAGGAAGAACTCAGAGAATGTCGGCACCAAGCCCGCCATAAGCCCCCAAGTGAAGACGATAATCTCCCCTGGCTCGTAACCTGGCACGACCGTCCCCTGGCGAGGGCGAAGGGAGCCCTCAGGTGCCATCCCGGTGGCGAAGTCCACCCGGCTCTAGCCAGTGGTGGAAGAGAGAAGAGGCTGCGCCATCGGAGTGAAAACGGTGTTCTTCAAGCAAAGAAGGCGAAAAGGCAAAGAGCAAAGTGTGAAGGAAACCAGAAGGCGTGAACTGTTGCGTTGGGGCGTGCATATATATAGATCCCCCACGAAGACGGTTCATGAACAGGCAGAAGGCATGGCATTTCGGGTCCCAAGAAAAATCAGCAGAAGTGGAGAGAACCAAAGCGGTTGCATACGCAAAGGTGGTGGGCGCATCTAGGAGCGCACTAGCATTAAATAAGGTATGAAAAGCACAGACGCGCTTTTTGGGACGGCCCTATGGGCTACTATCGGTGTACTTTGTACCGGGTATCCTCTCCACCGTAGAAGCAATAGGCCCAAGAAGTGGCCTGGCCCAGCTGGGCCAGAAGCCCACGTGGCCCCCTGGCGAGCAGCCGGGTGATCACGGCCTGCTCGCCGGGCGAGCGGCCCGCGTGGCACCTGGCGGGCGGCCGGCGAGAAAAGCCCACGTGGCCCCTAGCGAGCGACTGGCGATCACGCCTGCTTTCGCTAAGCGACGACAGCGTGGCGCCAAGCGAACAGCAGTCGCGATCACGCCACGCACGGGCGAAAGCCCACGGGCTGGCGAGTAGCCGGGCGATCACGCCACTTTCGCCCGAACAAGCGGCGCGTGGCGCCTGGCGAGCGGCCGGCGATCACGCCACCGAGCGAGAAGCCCACATGGCCCCCTGTCGAGCAGCCTAGCAATCACGCCCTGCTCACCGGGTGAGCAGCCCGCGTGGCGCCCTGGCGGGTAGCCGGGTGATCACGCCCCGCCCGCCAGGTGTCCGCTTTTGAGGCAGCCTGACAAGTGGGCGGGCGTCTGGGCCCCCCTTGTTAGGCCATGAAGGCAACCAAAGGAATGAGGGGAAGGCTTCGCCTCGAAGTTTCCCTCCCCTGGTCACCTCGTGTCAGAGTCATTAATTGTGAAGGATTCAGCTATCGACACGACAACGGCTCATCCCTCTAACGCCTCTTACCAACCCATCGGAGGAGCGTCCTGTCCCAGGCGGACCGGGCGAGGCCTCTCACTGACATTAAATGAAGTTCGAAGGACAAGGCCACGGAGGCGTATGTAATAAATGAGTCGTGGGTCGATGTGGAAGCTGGAATGATGGGTGTAATTAATGTGTTGTAGATAAGTATAACGCTTCCTTCTCCCCTGCCCGGATCGGCTCGCCTATATAAGGGCGCCTCGATGCATGGAGAAGGGAGCCGGCTGGTCGACTGAAGTAGAGAACACACAGAAGTAGACATAGAGGAGATCCCTTGTAAACACTTTCACCTTTCTTCAACAAAGAACTAGCAAGACGTAGGGCTATTACCCAAATCGGGGGCCTGAACCTGGGTAAATCGTGGTGTCCACTGGTTTGCTGATCCCCAAAATCCATCGTAGAGAGACGCTAGGGTTTCCAACCATGAAGATGCCCTCTACCGTACCATATCTTCCGTCCAGGGAGTAGCTACTCTGTTCGTTGACGGGATCTTATCAAGCGGAATACGCCGACACGAGTCTATTGGGATCTATGTCCCAACCAGATACTTAACCACAGGAGCCATTCTCTAAGCAAAGGGGAGATTTAGCAAGAGTGAGTACAGAAGTACTTAGCAAGTATGAATAGCAAATGCAATAGATGAATTCCTCTCGTATCCATCCAATGTTCACCTCCCCCTCAAAATCCAACTATTACAAAAATTAGGTTTTGGGTTTTCTTTAAGGGTTACGTATTTTAATTATGAAAATAGCTACTAGCACTCATAGATGAGACAGACTTAGCTTCCGTAGCCTTCAATTAAGAGATAAGTATCAATTCCTGATTTGATCTTACATAGGTTTGTACCACTTTACTTATAGTGACCCAATCCTATGAGGCCCAAGAATGTTTATCACTAATTTAGTATTAGATCTCCAATCCTGTTGGAGATACTCCATTTTAAGCTTTAAAAATAGTGCCTGAATCAACCACCTTTGATTATGAGTCCCTCACTGGGCCTTTCTAGCATTTTTTCAGCTTCACACTTCCTAGTTATCTACCCTTACCCAATGTGGAGATTATAATACCTTCATACGACAATATTTTCTGACCGATTTCACACACTATGGTTGGTACTGTGATTATGGCTCATTGCCCAAGTGCATTTGTTCGACCTTATATTATAGCCTATGTAGAGAGCCCCACCGACATGACAACCCTTCTCATCTACGCCCTCTACTCACTATACATATCAATAATTTAAACACTGCCTCAGTAGCAAACTTCCATTCTACATAACCATAACCAACCACTACCGTGTCGAGACCCAAATATGCAAATCTGAATCGTCTGTATACATCACACTAATCCAGGATCACGCTAGTGCTAACAAGCTCAACATAGATGAATATCATAATCATACACAGCGGAATCAGAATAAAAGACTTTATATATTAATTATTAACTATTGACTGACCTTATGATCGACCGTACATGACTTTGCCACGTAGGTCTAAACTTTAGATGACAAATTAAATTGTAATGAAATGAAAATAGTATATCATAGGCAACTGACAAGACTCACACTCTAAATGTTAACCTTTTTTGGACACTCATCTCCAAAGCTGGTGTAGACTCCTTCTCATCTGGTGATTTTGTTCTTAGCAAGGATGGGTACTTAAAGCACTCAATAAGTTGTGCACAGAATGCAATTCTAATATTATATGTAAGGCTTATTCCAATGGAATGACTAATATGGTTGTTTTGCAATAAATCAGGATTTACAAATGAATACAGTAAATAGATTATAATGATAGTAAAACAAATAACAGTAGTAATAACTTTCAAGTATTTCTCAATTAAGCATGGCTTCCAGCCCTAAATCATATTTCTAACTTTTCAATTGCATCCAGCCTCCCTTTTCAAGTTTTTATTTTATAAAATCTATCCCTTGACTGTAATTCTTGAGCATTGTTTATAACCATGGACACAGCTATCAGAATAGATTTTACACTCTACAGAGGTTATGCGCTTTACTCACACAACATGATCGTCTCTTGTTACCATGCAATTAAGACACTTTCTTTGGTGTGTCGGTAGTGAGATCATGACAAAAACTTTCATAAACCTTTATCCTAACACTGAACCTCCCTATAAGCCATACACTATCCTTTCCATCAATAGAGGTGAAGTATAGGACCGACAACCGTTAGACCGACGTGAGACTGAACTACACCACATCGTCCGCCATAACCACACTTCCATGTGTTTATCCACCGGAGGTATCATATGTCAAGATATCGGTAATCCTACTTAGTTAGGTCCGTCCAATACCAGACATGTGGTTGCATATTTGACTCAGTTCAAATGCTTATAAGGTTAAGTTCTTAATTGACCGAGGTGGGCCAGTAGGGCGGTTGCATATTTCACAATCCAACCGCCCTACTGGCCCACCTTGGCACCCTGCCCCTTGCCACTTACCTCAATCTAAATTAGTTTCCACCCCAGTTAATTATCATTTACCACGTGCCCTCAACAAGGCAACATTGTTTCATGACACAAGTCATTACAACTCAACATCATCGTATGACAACACTTGACACACCTTTTCATAAACATGTTCCATATTCTATTAATCAAGATTGATTTTGATATTCCAAAGATATGAGTTTACGGTGACATGGCTAAGCAAACTAAGCACGGTCTAACCAATCCACATGGGTATCTATTAGCAACCAACCAATAATGAACCATCTTAGAGTGATAAATAATCTTGGCATATAAATGACAAGGTAGATTTCATCCAGTTGGGTTGAATAATTAGATCCCAAACTATTTTGGAAACAATTCTACGCATAAAATATCATACATAATTTAAATCAACATAGCAATTTTGCAAAATAGGGCTCAACTTGATCAAAGCACAATTTGCCTTAGAAAAGATCTTATTCCTACTCGGGACCTTGGTCTTGAATCAACTCTTCACTCTCATGTGATCCTAGCACTTCGACAACTATGCAAATCGAGAAAATATAAAATAAATACTAAACCAGAGAGAAAACAAACTAAAAAATCAAAAAAATTCACCATAAAATGAATCTCAATTTTACAATTTTTAGAAATTTGAATCGTCTCAATCGGAGCTCGTATGAGGAAGAATGGACTCTCAAAAAATTTAAATAAAAGAAAAATTAGAAAAATAATAAATCTATAATTTCCTAAATTATTTTTATATTGAAAACCCCTAATTATTGCGTTAGCACGGAACCGAGCCAATCACACGTTGACACGTATCTCGGCCTATGGATGCGTTTCACCACCTGGCTCTAGTCTATCATGGACCCTTAGCACTATAAGGTGCACCAGTTGATGTCAGTGCTAACGTCGCGAGGTGATGTCAAGCTAACGCTAGCACACACATGCGATGCAACATAGACGTGACATGCGGCATGACACAACAGTGACACCTGGCACAATCCGAACCACACGCGATAGATCAAATGGCAACGGCTACGTGAACACCACGAGAGCGCAATAGACATGCGATAGATGGAGGCGGCATCTACGCAGCGCAATCTAGATGGTTAGCTATAGATCTGACGGCTGTGGTTGATCCCAAGGTCGGCAATGGCGCGACGACGAGCTCTTACAGAAGATGAAGACAAAGACCATGGTGTGATGTTCTGGTGATCTCTCGATGACGTTATCACCTGGATCTAGAGCATCTCGACACAAGGCCCTTAGATCTGGGCTTGAATGCGACGGAGCGACGTTGGATGGTGGTGGAAGACAATGAAAAAGATGACGACGGCCTCACCAACTTTGGCGACCTCTTTCGGATGCATGGCGGCATCACGAGCTTGGCTGCTAGGGCAACAGGGGCGACGTGATGTGGGGAATTCCGCACGGGGGTCAAGCGCATTAAATAGGGCTCTCGGCTTCTGTATATCGCACGATAAATCACGAAAAATCCTTGGCAGCGGCGGAGTTCGGTGGCAACACAAAGAATTCAAATAAATTCCAAATATTTGAAATAGATTCCAGAAAATTAACAAAAAATGCATAATAAATCCAAAAATTGCAAAAATTGGGATGTTACATGCCGCAACATTCATCATCATAACCTCCTTTCCAACCATAACTGATTTGGGGTTTTACTTTTAAAAGATATTTTCCATGCATTGAGGATATCATCTAAAATTTTGAAATTATTTGAAAGAAATTTCTCAAATATGGTCAAGGGAAACTTGTCTGGATTTGGTATAGGTATTCGTCCTCACCTGCCGTTGTTATAGAACGTCGATCTTATTTAGGTTAATTTCTAAAATTATAAAATATCACATCTCAAGTTATTATTAAATTTTTGACATATTTTAGTTTGCCCAAACCCACATTATATTGATTGTTCTATTTTCTTATAGGTCATCTGAAGAAATTTTAACTCTTTTGAATTTTTAACATTTATTTAAAACATGTCATCCTGTTTATTACACTTATTATATTTTTAGACAAAATTTGAAAATTTGGATGTTACCATGGTGATGAGTACATTTTCTCTATTTTTAGAGATTTTTTCTTTTTTCTTTTCTCTTTTTCTTAACCGGCCAACTCCTGCATTATTCGATCCCCTCACTGATCTTCCTCTCCTCCCTCTCACTTCCTCTTCTCCCTGCCACTAACTCCTCCCCGATCACTCCCCCACTAGTGCTGGTCGCAAGCGCCTCCTCCCCTCTGGGTCAAGCCCCTCTTGTAGCTTTGGGCCACGCTGCCTACGCCTCAGCCAGCGTGGGCCACCTTCCCACATATACACCCGTGCCGTGAGCTCTGCACCTTGGCTTGCTTGACCATTGCTGCTTCTCTGGTCTTGTGCCCATACCCTGCCATGGCCTTAGCTGCGTTTTGGCCCATGGTTTGCTCCCGCGAGCCCGAGCCCATGTGTCATGGGCCAGACGGCCTGGGCTACCGCCCTCAGGCAGCCGCTTGTTCTCCCCTTGACTTTCTCTTGGCCGTCGTCCACTACTTTTCTTCCCCCATTCCTACTGAGCCTTCTATGGCCTCCCATGGCCGAGCTCGTCCATGTATAGGGTTTGGATAGAACCCTAGCTTCCCCCTTCTTCCCCTTTTGTCTTTATAGAGAATGATATTACGATTTTTGTGTGCATGTTGTGATGTGAATGAAATGTATGAACACTATCTGGTTTGGGTCGATGACGAACACAGGGATTTTCCAAGATTTAGCGGTCTTGTGATGATACTTGAGGGTTATGCACATGCTGGGGAGTGCTGGGGAAACATCAAGCACATGCAAAGCCGCCTCTACGGCAATCCTGGCTGAAACTATTGGCTCACCTATGGTCCTTAGCTATTCTACTGTGGTCTTTGCTATTGTCATCTTTGTCCATTCTATGGGTATGAGTATAGGCATTACCCACGATGTTGGGGGGGAGGAGAATGAAACGTAGGCTGGAGGTGATGGCGTTTGGGATGTGCTGGCCTTGCTTCTTGCTCCCTGGTGGTATTGTTCTAGGGGCTTGTGCTTGCTTGGGCTTTGCTTCTTGGCTGCCTCTTGGGCTTGTTGCTCCTCCTGATGTCTTCTTGCTCTAGCAGCTTGACCTCTTGGTGGTTGCTCCTGGGAGCTTGGTTATGGTGATGCTTGGTGGTTTTGCTTGCTCCTGGAAGCTTTACTCCTTCCCTGGAGTTTGGCTTGTGTGTGTGCTTGAGAATGGATAGCTTGGTTCAGCTGGCTCCTTTTACTGAGGCTTGTGAAATTTGTGGCCTAGGAATGTGTTGTCTGGGGGCGGTTCCATTTCCTTTTTACTGGGGCTCTTTACCTTTCGACTATGCATATTTTATCTTCTTACTAGGGATATTTTGGCACTAGTTATGCAATGTTACGGTTACTTAACAACTAAATATTTGTTTATTGCCGAGTGATTAAACCCAGTTTAGTAAGAGGTGCCGATTTGGCCCTGAATGAATTTGGTATCTCGATGAGCGATACCAAATCATACTGGTCTGACGGCAAGTTCAAAAGTTCTAATTTTCTGCATCTTGACCTATTATTATATATATGTATGTATGTTAATTATTTGTTTTCACTACCTTGAAAAAGGTCATCAGTGGCGGTTCATAACTGCCATCAGTGACGGTTTTTGAACCACTACAGATTTATTGCCACTAATAATCGAGGATTATCAGTGACGGTTCTAAAACCGCCACAGATAACATTATCTATGGCGGTTTTTGGTTAGAACCGTGTGGTGTTTCGTATAATCGGCAAGTAAATTTGTAAGTATAGGGGTCGCGCGCTCCCTCTCCCTGAATGGTTAGACTACGGGAGTCCAAGATGTATATTGGTTCGGGCTGAATGTCCCTACGTCCAGTTTGTGGTGGTGGCTTGTATTACCCAGGGTGCAGTAGATTACAAGGGATTACAAGCGACGGCTAAGTACAAGCCCTTAGCGCTCGTCCGAGTGGGGGAACTCGGGAGTGCTGGTCTGTATGTTTGGCTGGCTAGAGGTCGGATATGTCTTCTTGATTCGGAAGGCTCGAACTGAATGAGAAGGCCCGGGTTTGAATGCGAACGTGAATGCCCTTCCCTGAGGGCCCTGCCTTCCCTTATATAGGCGGAGGGGGCAGGTTACATGGGTGTTTGGAGAAAAGAGGTAGGGGTATGCTACGCCCGGGAGTCCCGGTCTTCGGTCTTGATGATTGACAGGTTCCTGTGTATCCCATGCTGGGTTAGTAGACGCAACGAACTGCGCTCCGTTGGGAAGGTGCGCACCTGCCCTTGCCTTCGGTGCACCTGTTAGGCTGTGGCGGCACGAAGGGACGGGTGCTTGACTCTGGCGGCCCCCTGGCCGTCTTGGGAAGGAGCCACCCGTCCTAGCACGACCGTCATGTCCGTGGTGCTGGTGATCGGCTTGTCGTTGACTGACGACGTGGCGGAGGTCGCGAAGTTGAAGCTCGTCGGGGCCCCGGCTTGAGGCCAGGTCAGAGCCTGCGGAGGTGTCGGACCCGGGTCTAGGTCGGAGCCTGCGAAGACGTCGGGCCTAGGCCTAGGTCGGAGCCGACCGGGGCACCTAACCCGAGGTCATGTCGGAGTTCTCCCGGTGGGCTCGGCCGAGGCCAGGGACCCTTCGTAACCCGATGAGGCCTTTGACCAGAACGTGGCCTAGAACGGCCCATTTGGTGTTCCATCCGATATTCAGTGAGAACCCCATCTTGCTGTGAGGGACGGAGACTTTGGTAATACCTTCTCCAGCACCCTACGTCACTGTCGGTCCTGCTGCCATGTACGATTGAGAGGGAGATGTCGAGGGTTGTTACCAACAATAATTAAAAGGGGGCTAGGCGCTGGATCGGGAACTCAATGGTAGCATAAGACATAGGAATTATACAGGTTCGGGCTCTCACGGTGGAGATAATACCCTAGTCCTGTGCTCTGGGATTATGATTGGCTAGCTTATTTGCTGATGACCTTGTCCATTCTTCTTCTGTCCCCTCCCTTTATATAACAGGGCGGAGGTGTAGGGTCGAGGATGCGCCTAGAGGGGGGTGAATAGGCGTTTTACAAAATTCGATCGCTCACTAAACAATTTGCTCTAATACACCCCTAAGTCAAAACCTAATCAAAGATATATGCGGAAGCGATAAATAGGTTTTGACAATTAAAGCCTAAATCAACTAGGCTCACTATGTGCACTAACTAAATTATGTCTCTACACTAGAATTGCTAATTTGAACAATCAATTAATACTAAGCAATTCTAATTACAATCAAGCAATTGAACAATATACAATAAATGTAAATACTTGAAAGTAAAAGAGACAACCGATATTTTTTAAGTGGTGTTAGGAGACTTCTTTGGTCTCCCTTAGTCCACGTTGAGGCAAGCCCAACCACTTGGACCGGCTCCCACTCGAGCACCCGCCTCTTTCCACTAGTCGTGGTTTTTCACGCTCGCGCGTAGGCTCAACCCGAACCTTCACAAACTTCGCGGGGCTTCTCACAACCTTGAGAGCTCCAAGCCGACGCCTCGCTGCCTAGGAGTCGGCAACCTCCAAGAGTAACAAGCCGCTCCTTCGCTCGAACTTCACCGAGCACAACGAATGCGCTCCCGGTGATCACCTCGTGCAACACATGCACAAGAACCTCCCTCAAGTGCAACACATGCACAAGAGGTCACTCAATCCACTCCTAATTGCAACACATACAATTAGTGCTCACACTTAAGCTCAAGAATCAAATTGAGGAGTGCAACACATGCAACCACCTCCCATAAAACACACAAGAACACCAGCACCTTGCCCCAACACCCCAAGGCCTCCTTTTATAGCCACCAAGCCAAAACTAGCCGTTGGGGGTCGAAATGGGCAGAATCAGGAAAATTCGGTCCGACCGGACCTCGGTCGGTCCGACCGGCCCTCACAAGCCAACGGTCGGAAAAATGACCGTTACATGGCCGGTTGGACGCTCCGGCCGCACCGCGCACGGGCGGTCAGATCGCCTTGCCCGTCGGCCACACCGCCCAAACGAGCGAAAAACACGCTCTGGAAAAATCAAGCGCCGGGGCGGTTGCACCGCACCGGCCGTCCGACCGACACAAAGCGGTCCAACCGCCCGGCCGGTCCGACCAGACCGGGCAGTCCAACCGCCCATACAAAATCAGCAACAAAAACACTCATAACTTTTTACTCGAACTCCGATTTGGGTGATTTTTGATTCTATCTGAAAGCTTATCACGAGGGCTACAATCTCCACCCATTTTCATGATTTAAGCACCCATAGATATTTTTAAATATCACCAAAATCAACTTGCAAAAACACATTTAGCAATCAACTCCAAATCCATTTGCAAAAGCGTTTTAAGCAAATCAAACCGAGATTATGAGATTAATTCCCTAGCTATGTGAAGGTCAACACGAGACCCAGTCAACTTGCCAACACCGTTGCAAGCCCTACTCACATGCTCTCGAATTTCGGACTCATAAACCTCGGTTTATTCGCTGTGAACTTGCAAATAACTCAATAAACACAATTTCATGCTTGAGCACTACTCTTTGCAACACATGCAAAAGTCTAGCTCCAAGCAACATCAAATTAAGGTGCATGAACTCTCCAATTGCAACGCATGCAATTCTCTAGTTCCATGCAACACCAAAACCAAACTTCAATTTCATACCGAAACCAATTCAACCATATGAGCTCTCTACTTGCAACACATGCAAGCCTCTAGCTCCATACAAACACACAAACATCAAATCATGCTTGAGCTCTCTCCTTTTGCAACACATGCAAAAACTTAGCTCCAAGCAACCACAAGATTTTGAAAGATTGTTTTGAAGGAAACCAAAACATGAAGCTTCAACATTCGCAACACATGCAAAAGTGAACTTCATGCAAAAGCCAACGCATTAGCTTATCCTATTTGCAACACATGCAAATTAAAGCATTATGCGAAAACCAAATGCATATACTCTTCCTCTTCGCAACACATGCAAATCAGAGTATAAACCAATAACAACCAAGCATAAGCTTAACCCATTCGCAACACATGCCAAATGGTTAACCCTCATGCAAAAACCAAATCAAACTATGATTTGAGCTTGAGTGAACGCGGATTGAGATCATCAACACATGATGAAGCTCAAGCTAGGAGACAACCCCTCTTAATAGTACGGCGATAAAACCTTAGACACAAAGACTACAAAGTCCTTAGCCTATCTAGTTATACCTTTGCCGCCGCACGCAAGCAATCCCCTTTGGGGTCTTTATGATCATCACTTATACTTCCCCCGGGATCATCACTCGACTCCTCTTCTTTATCATCTCATCCATCTTTGGACCTAACTCAATCACAGCTCATAAAATAGTTAGTCCAAGATGCATGGTTGTCTCAATTATCTCTTGCACTCCATTAACACATAATGGATGCCTTTAGATCAATTGAGCACAACCTAAATCAATTTGAATGATTTATATGAGTCTTAAGTACAATAATGCAACTCATGCTTTATTATACTTAAGAACTATTCATTTGTCCTCAATTAATCACGGAGCACCATCAACACATGATGAAGTGTTCTTTAATGATTAATAAGACAAATGAACTCAATTTAAATTATCATTTAAATTGATATGAGTATATATTAACTACACAAGTTTTCATATACTCATGTTGATGAGAGGTAATGATCCATTATGTGTAAACTATATGGAAATGATCATTACTCTAAGTCATCGACTATAGAATACACCCCACATGTATATGTGCATAAGTATGATTGACTTGAACATAATATGCACATATTTAATTTGATCGTATTGGAGTATATCCTATATTACCATGAGTATACTTATAACTAGGCAATTCAAATATATACTCAAGGATTTAGTTTCTTTGTCTTGATCCTTATATATATCAATAAAGAATCGATCAATACAAAGAGACTTTCAAGTTAAACTACAAACTCCCCCTAAGTATGTGCATCCATGTAATATATGGATTGGGAAACATGATGCACATTTTGTGGTTAATATAATAGGGACATTCATACTTTAACTTGACTCCAAAGTATGCAACTAATATTAAGATGAATGCGCACACATACCTTGGGTTTTCCATTTTTCAATGCGATGAGACTAATCAAGAATATTCTAAACAAACAAGTTAGTCTCGATATAAGATTTGTCATTAATAACAAAATCACATTAATGGATAATCTCAATATTAGATTTGTCATTAACACCAAAACCATAACTAATGAAGGTTGAACTTACAGGAGGTGGTTTACAAAAGAGAGTCCTACTCGGATTCGAGGTGGAGTTTATATCTTTACATCTATTCCGACTTCATATTAGTTTGGATTACAATCATCCCTTGCCTAATACGACTCGGTTTCCTTAACCAGGATTTGTCCTGATTCTTCACGCCTTGCTCTTGCTTGCCGCCTCCGACCTTTGTAGTCGGCTGGCCTAGTTTACTTTGGTTGGGCCTTGCGAACTGCCTTGTAGCCCCTGGGGTATACATACCCCACAGTAGCCCCCGAGTGCTTCATGATCGAGTGCCTTCTTGCGGTCAAGTCTTCCCGAGTTCTTTTAGCCGAGTGCTTGTCGCTTGGCGAGGAGGTCACGAAGAACTCGATGAAATTCTTTGTGCAATTATTCTGAGCTGTCTTTGACCCGGTTTTACCAGGCCGACTCGTTACTTGGTATGTTTCCTGTGCGCACCTGTATTCAGCAGAGTGGTATTAGCGCATTCGGGCGCATAACCCTTGGCCTTTTTACAGAGCGCATCTCAGCCTGCCCGTCGGGTATCCGTCGCCGCCCTTCCTGGGGTCACACGATCCGCATACCTTGTAGGCATCTATATTTAGAGTCATCTTTACGGTACCTGACTTCATTCTCTGAACGTTATCAGCTTACGGCCTATCATGAGGCATACCATAAGAGGATGTTATTCCTTGGGTGGTACCCATAATCCCGTGTGTCACGAACCGGCTTTGGCCCATCTTGGGGCATACCATTTCCCAATTCAATTTTTTGGGCGTTGGCGTTGTGCACGACGTGCGTGTCCGCGACCCACCTCAAGTGCTCCCTAGGCGGCTTCAGACTTAGGAAGGGTGATGCGGTTTCCTTCCGGCGAGAGTCGTGCGCCGCTTCCCTATCAATATGGAGCAAATGAAGTGGCCTTGCACTGTTCCCACTTGCCCCTTTGTTCTCCAATCTTTTTCCCTCGCGACCTCCGCCGCTAGGGTTAACTCTTCTTGTCACCCTAATCCCACGTGATCGCGAGGCTTCTTCGTTCAAGGATGTCATCTCCTTCTCCCGCAACCGTTCACCCGTCCGCCTCGACCAAGGGCTACCTCGGTGACGACGGAGGGGCGGCTGGAGGATTTAGTAAGCGTCGGTGTTTTTCCGCCATTGGTGATGCTCGCTGCCCGCCCTGCTGCAGGTGAATTCTGCCCTACCCCTCGTGTTGAGGAGGTGGTCATCTTTGAATCCTTCTTTATATGTGGGCTTGGTCTCCCGGCATCCCCTTTCTCCGCGGCATTCTTGAGTTCTATGGGATCGAGCTAACTCATCTTAACCTCAACTCCATTCTCCAAATTGCTGCCTTCGTCAACCTCTGTGAGGCCTTCCTTGGTATTCTCCCCCACTTCAATCTCTTTCACCACCTTTTCCTTCTTAAGCCTTTTCCTAATAAGAACTCCCCCAAAGTGGTTAGGGGTGCCGGGTTCCAGCTGAGGGATGGCATGAAAAAGCCTTACCTTAACATTCCTTTCAAGTCCTCGAATAAGGGTTGGCACCAAGAGTGGTTTTATTGCGCCAATCCTGATCCTCCATTGCCCGCCTTTACTGGGACGCCACCCAAGCCTTCTCCTGACTGGACATCGCTTCCCAGAGATGATGGGATGGACCAAGTGATTGACCTCATGGGGCTGATTGTTGAGTTGAAGGAGAATGGGCTCACTGGCATGGCCGTCGTTGCCAACTTCTGTACCCGCCGAATTCAGCCTCTCAAAGATTGAGTTCATCCTGGGTACGAATATGAGGGTCCCAACGATCCTACACGGGAGGTTTCTGAGGAAATTACCTCGGCGGCGTTCTTCGGTTGTGCCGCTGATTTCTTCACCCCGAACGAGAAGATCGTCGTTCCCAGAAGCCCGAGACCTTTTACAAAGCTCAATCCTGCACCTCCGATAAGGGATCTCCATCGTCTTCCCGTGCTGAATCTTTTGACTTTTGTTAGGACATCGATCCGAATATGTGTCTTCTTTTTCGTATTTGCAGGGACGAGATGCCTTCTTTTTCGATGCGCCGCTCCCTGAATTCCCCGTACATAAGGGTGACAAGCGAAACTTCCCCGCCCGTGCTTCTTCCGTGGCCCCGATTGCGAAGCGGAGCAGAGTGAATGAACCTGACGATGATCCTGTCAGGAAAGGGAAAAATCCGGTTGTTCGCAAGGCTAAAAGGAAGCAGTCGCGAAAGATGCACATCCGACTGGTGGTCCAAAGATCCGGGACCCTACGACCGTGCGGCCTCCTCCCCCGACTTCTTCCTCTTCAAGCCAGTCTGTGGGACCCGAAGTGTTTAAGCCCCTGGCTCATCCAACGGTCGACAGTGTGCCTTCGCCTACGCGCCCGACTGGAGCTCCCTTGTTTGCCGTGCAAAGTACGCCTGTAGGGACTCCTGCTGGTAGTCCTTCCGCCCGGAGGGGTTTGAAATGCAAGATAACAAGATCCAACCGGTTGGATTTTCTTGCTATCCCTTCCTTGTTCCCCTGGACCGTGTTTTGACTGCTTCTTCTCGTAGGGATCCTGTTGATGAAGTCCTTCATGAAACACCGCATCTGGAGTCTCCGACGGTTGTTCACGGGGGTGACTCTGGCATCGTGGAGGCTGAGAGGTTGGTTGATGCTGCGTCCGCTGCTTCCAACGTTGCCGCGGAACCAGTCGGAACGGTCCTCCCGACAGCCCCCGAGGCTACAAGCACCGAAGCCAATTTGGAGCCGAGTGGTTCCCAGTCGCCTTTCCTTCTCGGACCGACTGTCCGCGCCGCGTCCCCCGTCAATGCTGTTGTTCCTCCTTTGACACCAGAAGATCCTACCACCCCCCTTCGCCCATCACCACCGCGTGAAGAAGTCCCCCCGCCTCCTCGCTCGAAATCTCCGATGCGGGCTGCATTTGTTGATGATGATGGTGATGTGATCCTTTTGGATGGCGAGGACGAGGATAAGGATTGGGAGTCGTTCTGTGATGCCGCCTACACCTGTTATCGTCTTGGCAATGTGAGTTGTCTGCGCTGCGCTTTCTTTAGGAGTCTTCTTTTTGTTTTCTTCAAAGCTTATCCTTGCTTTGTCGTCTTCAGCGCCTGTCATCTTTCACCAAAGATCGTAATTTCCTTCTTCGAAAATTGCTTCCGAGGATGAAAATGAGGAAGGATTATGCTGCCGAAGTTGAGCAGATCCGTACTGAGCTGGAGGGGGGAGCTCACACGCACCCGCGTTGAGAATCGAGAGGAACTGGAAGGGCTTCGAAGTCGAATCCAGTCTCTCGAGGCGGAGAAATTGAACCTGATTAATTTTTCTGACGGTATTCTTTTTGTCCGAGTGCCTTGAGCTCCGACTCTATTCTTCATCTTCTGATGCCTCGGTCCTCGCCCTTTTTCAGATTTCCGGGAGAAACTCGAGTCCCCTCTTTCCCGAAATGAGGAACTGAAGAGAGATGAAGAAGATGCCAAGAAAGAAGTGGCCAGGCTGACAAGAGAATTGGAAGGTGCGCTCTCGGTTTTGTCTTTTGCCTTGTCGTCCTTCTTTTGGCAGTTCCGGACTTACCCGACTGGTATCCTGCAGTGCATCGGGTCAACTCGCAAGCTCAGTACTAGGTTCTTAATGATAAGATCAAATGTACTGAAGCGCGAGCCGATCGTCTCCAAGCGGGTTCAGAGAGGATGTTGCGAATCCTGAGTCCTGATGAAGTCGGCACCAGCGGTGTCCCTTATGACACCGATATCACAATTCAGAGGCTGGAAGAAGCCCCTAAGGAGCTTACTGCGCATTTGGAGGACGTCGCAATCACGAGCGCCTGCCAGGTGTTGGCGATCACCAAGTCCTTGTATCCGCGGGTGGAGCTCGAGGATGTCAAGGAGGGGTTTGCCCGTACTGTCGATGACGATCGAGCGCTTGCCCTTATGGATGAGGTCAAGGACTCTACTGCTGCTTTAGTTAAAAACTTGGACTTGGGTCCTGTGTAGTCTTCTATTTGTACTGAACTTGCCCTGCGATTTTTGTTCCTTCGGGATGATCATTCCAATGTAGAAAAATTCCCCCTGGCCTGAATTTGCCTTGTGAAAATGTCTAATTCCTGTTTTGATGCATTTGTTAGGCTTGGGCCCATTAAGAGGCATGCTTGGCGTTTTGGCTCGTCTTGAAATCTTCGTTCATTATGGCGCCTGACTCCCCTCGAGACACGCGCAACGTCGCGTCCGGCACATCCAGAAGGTGAACCGTTTCCCGCCTTGATGACAGGCGTCGTCTTGAGCAAGAGCGAGTCTCTCTCTAGGGACAGGCGTTGCCCCGTATAAGAGTGAACTCTGCCTTGGCTATTGCGATTTGCAGCGCACTACCATTCTCCGTCGGCTCGTTCCTCTTCTTTTCTTCAAGAACTTCTTATTTCTTTGAAACACTCGTCCGTTCGCCTTCCTCTTTGCTTGGTTTCTTCGTTTTTCATGCTTATGGAATTGTGACCGTCGGTTGATCGTTCGTCTTTTTTGCAGGTTCCTTTCTTCTTTTTCCTCATGGATTCTTCTCCTTCTTCTGAGGATCTCTCTCCCTTGTCTCTCCCTCCAGAATCCCCGAGTCCGCCGGTTCAGTCGTGGATCAAGAACATGGTCTTCAACTTTGGCGATGACGCCCCTGCGGAGCCTGAGGACGAATTTGCCGAGCTCTGGGCTGAATATGATCTCGCCATGGCGGAGGTTGCGGAGGAGCAGGCTGTCACCCAGGATGCCGCCACCGTCGATGTCCTAATCGAGGTCGTTCCTAGGCTCATCGAAGCTAGGGACGCCCTCATCGAAGCCGTCGGCCGCGCGCGCCGGGAGTAGTTTTTTTATCTCTGCAAGGAAAGTAGCACTTTTGTTGTCTGCAAGAAAACATTTAGATAGTACTTTTGTTGTATATATCTTTTATGGTCTCTGGACAATGCTGGACTTTTGTAGGACTGTTTTAGTTGCAGCTTGCCTTTTCTTTTTTCCTTGTCTAGATCTTTTTTACTTTCCCGAGTGGTTTTCATCCTCCCTTATGTTTAAGCGCCCCGTCCGATTAGTCTAGCCCCCGAGCATCGCGAGTTGGCGCTTGGCCTTTTCCCTCGAGCGTGCTTTTCATCAGGTAACTAGACTTTTTCGTCCGGGTTTCTGTCGAGGGTTTAGAGCACTCGGATTTAGTCGTGACCGTGAGGGAAAGGAAAAAAGATAGGAGTTGGTTTGCAAGCGGGGTTGCACATGTGCAACACTATTAGGTGTAGCCCCGACTTCTTCGCTAATTGAGAAGCAATTGAGTAGCAAGTCAATTGAATAAAAATTCTGACACATGGAATCTCTTGAAACAAGTAGTCCTCCCAGCCGAGTTGCGCGTGCGCAACACTATTAGGTGTAGCCCCCGACTTACTGCTTAATTGAGTAACAATTGAGTAGCAAGTCTAGGGAAAGATTCAACAGTCATAAAACATTTTAAGAGTAAAAACGGCGTAGCTGCTCTATGTTCCATGAGTTACTGATGATGGCGCCGTCTTCTCGCTTAAGCCTGTAAGCTCCCGGACGTGTCACCTTGTCGACGATGTAGGGGCCTTCCCAATTTGGAGATAACTTGTGCTCGTGCTTCTAACTCTTTATGAGGACCAAATCGCCCTTGGAGAACGCCCGGTTTCGGACGTTTCGATCATGGTAGCGGCCTTGAGGCTCGGAGGTATTTGGCCGGACGACCGCGACCTCCTTGCCTCCTCTAATCGATCGATGTCTTCCGTTCTGCTTTCCTCCGACTCGGCCTCCTTGAAATTCCGGACCCGAGGGGATCCGAAGGTCAACTCGGTGGGTAGGACCGCTTCTGAGCCGTAGACCAGGAAAAAAGGTGACTGCCCGGTTGCCCTGTTGGGGTTGGTTCTCAGCCCCCAGAGTACCGAAGGCAATTCTTTTACCCATCGGGTGGCGTATGGTTTGAGACGGTTGAAGATTCGCGCCTTTAAGCCCTGCAGCACCAAACCGTTTGCCCTTTCTACCTGACCATTGCTCTTTGGATGAGCCACGGAGGCAAAGCAAACTTTGATGCCGAGCTCGTCGCACCAGTCTTGGAATTCTTCTCCTCGGAATTGGGTTCCATTGTCCGTGATAATCCTGTTTGGCACGCCGAACCTTACCACGATCTCTTGAAAAAATTCTTTGGCCTTGGCCGCTGTGATTGTAGCCACTGGCTTTGCTTCTATCCACTTGGTGAATTTGTCGACGGCGACAAAGAGGTGAGTGAAACCGCCTTGAGCCTTCTTCAATGGGCTGACCATGTCGAGCCCCCAGACTGCAAACGGCCAAGTGATCGGAATTGTCTGCAGCTTCTGAGCAGGCACGTGTATTTGGCGAGCAAAAAACTGGCATCCTTCACAAGTTCAGATGATGTCCTCCGCATCAGTCACGGCAGTCGGCCAGAATAAGCCTTGTCGATATGCCTTGCCCACCAGTGTGCTTGACGCCGCGTGATGCCCACAGATTCCCGAATGGATTTCTCTGAGTAGGTTTTTTCCTTCTTGCTCTGATATGCATCGCCTTAGAACTCCGGAGGCGCTTTTTCGAAATAATTCTTCTTCTACTACCATGTAATTCTTGCTGCGTCGCGAGATGCGTTCTGCCTCTGTTCTATCTTCTGGAAGTTCATCCCTTAACAAGTAATTGAGGAAAGGAGCCGTCTAATCTGCGTTGATGACTAAGACCTCTTCTTCAATGGGTATATCTTCTGATTTGCTTTGTTCCTGCTTTTGGCTTATTGAAGGTTTATGGAGCTCTTCGACAAACACACCGGCCGGTACTGTTGCCCGAGTGGAACCCAGCCTTGCCAATTCGTCTGCCGCTTCGTTATCACGTCGGAGCACATGGATAAGCTCCAGCCCATCGAACTTGCCTTCCAGCTTCCGTACCTCCTGGCAGTATGCTGCCATGTTGTCTTCGACGCACGACCAATCCTTTTGTACTTGATTAATCACCAACATGGAGTCGCCCCGAATAGTTAGCCGCCGGACACCAAGGGATATCGCAATGCGAAGCCCGTGGATGAGTGCCTCGTACTCGGCGGCATTGTTTGACGCCGGGAAGTGGATCTGAAGGACGTATTTCAGGCGCTCACCTATTGGAGAGATGAGGACCACGCCGGCTCCTACGCCGCTGAGCATGAGGGACCCGTCGAAATACATTGTCCAGTATTCCAGCTCTTCGATGGTCATCGGAGTTTGTAATTCTATCCATTCGGTGGTGAAATCGGCAAGTATTTGAGACTTTATTGCCGTTCATGGCTGAAGGAGATTTCAAAGGCCCGAACTCGACCGCCCATTTGTAATCCTCCGGTGGCCTCCCGACAGGAGTATGTCCCCAGCGGGAAGGTGGTGACCACCAAATTGAATGCTCTTGGAAGTAGTGCTTGAGTTTGCGAGAGGCGAGCAATACAACAGACAATAGTTTTGTACCTCTGGTAGCACACCTTGGATTCTCCCAAACCTCACCGATGAAATAGGCGGCCTTTGGATTTTTCGAGGTGCCCTTCTTCCTTCCGCTCTGCCACGATTGCGTGAATCGACTACATGAGTCGTTATGCAATGTAGAGCAAAAGGGTTCTTCGGGCATTGGTGGAACCAAAGCAGTGGAGATGCGAGAATGTTTTCAGCTCTTGGCTTTGTTGTGCCTCGGTGGTCCATTGAAAGTTACCCTGCTTCTTCAGAAGTTTGAAGAAGGGCATTCCTCGTGACCCTAGCCGAGACATGAACCTGCCGAGTGCTACCATGCATCCTGTGAGCTTCTGGACGTCCTTCTGGCTGGTTGGAGGTTTCATTTTTAGAATTGCATTGATCTTTTCTGGGTTCGCCTCGATACCCCGTTGTGAAACAATGAATCCGAGTAATTTCCCAAATGGGACTCCAAAGACACATTTTTCCGGGTTGAGCTTCATCTTGTAAGCCCTTAGGCTTTCAAAGGTTTCAACTAAGTCAGATATGAGGTCTTCCTTTGCACGAGATTTGACAACAACGTCATCAACATATGCTTCCACGTTGCGCCCGATCTGGGAGTGAAAACATCGCTGTATTGCGCGTTGATAGGTTGCGCCAGCGTTCTTCAAACCGAACGGCATCGTGACGTAGCAGAATGCGCCAAACGGAGTGATGAATGAAGTCTTGATGCAGTCCTCTTCTTTTAGCCTGATCTGGTGATATCCTGAGTAGGCATCTAGAAAACTGAGGAGCTCACAGCCTGCCATCGAATCTACCACTGTCAATCTGAGGCAGACCCAAAGGATCTTCGAAAGGTGCCTTGTTGAGATCGGTATAATCAACGCACATGCGCCAGCTTTTATTCTTTTTGCGAACTATTACTGGGTTTGCCAGCCAGTCGGGATGATACACTTCTTTTATGAAACCTGCTGCTAAAAGCTTCGTGATTTCTTCCCTAATAGCTTCCTTCTTGTCTTGAGCGAATCTTCGAAGCCGTTGCTTGATGGGCTTGGCCTTCTCGTCCACGTTCAAAGAGTGCTCGATCACCTCCCTGGGGACACCGAGCATATCGGATGGTTTCCACGCGAAGATGTCCCGGTTGGCCCGAAGAAAGGTGACGAGCGCTTCTTCCTATTTGGGGGTGAGATCTGTCCCGATTAGAGCTGTCTGGGTGGAGTCGGACGGGTCGAGGATTACCTTCTTGGTCCCCTCATCAGGTTTCAGGCTTGTCTTGGTCTGCTTCTTGGCCGGTACTTCTCCTTCGTCTTCTTGGTGTGTGGCCGCCTGCCGGATCTTCTTTCTGTCGTCGGCCATGTCTTGAGCTTCGGCCATCTCGCAGCTTTCTCTGTCGCAGACGAACGACTGCTTGACATCGCCACGGACAGAAATGATGCCCTTCGGTCCTGGCATCTTCAGGACGAGATAAGTGTAATGAGGTACGGCCATGAATCTGGCCAAGCCGGGCCTTCCCAAGATGGCATGATATGCCGTCTGGAAGTCGGCCACTTCAAAGTTGAGGTACTCTGTCCGAAAATTCTCCTTGGTTCCAAACGTGACCGGCAAGGTGATTTGTCCGAGTGGGACCGAAGAAGTTCTGGGAATTACTCCAAGGAATGGTGATGAACCCCGCTTTAGCTCGGAGCGGGGAATCTTCATATCATCGAAAGTTTTGGAGAAGAGAACATTGAGTCCACTCCCTCCGTCGACCAGCACCCTCTTGAGTTTAACATTGCGCACCACCGGACCCAACACCAGCGGAAATCTTCCGGGATAAGGGATGTGGTCCGGATGATCCGAACAGTCAAAAGTGATGGGGACCTTGGACCATCTGAGGTACTGGGGAGCCACTGGCATGACGGCGTTGACGTCCCTGGCCGTGAGTTTTTGCTTTCGCTTTGACTCGTAAGGTATTGAGCCTCCGTAAATGTAGTTGAGCTCACGTTCCATCTTTTGATATTCGCCTTCATCATCTTCAGGGGGATCTTGTTTTTTCTTCTCTTCATCTCTTGCATCGCCTCTGGTCGGTCGTTTTCTAGATTCTTTGGCGAACCTCCTCAAAGTGAAGCAATCCTTCGCAGCGTGTTTACCTTTGGGATGAAAAGGACAAATAGCTTCCATCACCGTATCGTAGTCGTCGGTGCGTGGCGCGCGATGCCGGCCTTGCTCAGCTGCTACCACTATTTCTTCAGGCTTCCGCTTCCTGTCTCGTTATCTTGATGACTCGGCGTAATCCTTCTTATCTTTATGTCGTGGGCGATCATCTTGCCGTTCGGCCAAAGCATCTGAGGCCGTCGCATAACGATCCGCCAGCTCGAACATCTCCCTTACGGTGGTCGGTGGCTTTCGAGACATCTTCTTGATCAGGTCGAGGTCGTTGACGCCCTTCTGGAATGCCGCGATGACTGCCGCTTCCGAGATATCCCTGATTGTATTCTTCTTTTGCATGAAGCGCCGGATGAATTCTCGGAGCGTCTCATTCCTTTTCTGGCGGAGCTGGTACAGGTCCCATTGCGTTCCAGGCCACTCGTAAGTGCCTTGGAAGTTGGTGATGAATTGTTCACAAAGATCCTCCTAGGAATCTATGGAATTTGCCGGAAGGCCTATGAGCCATGCCTGAGCCGAAGAGGTGAGCATGACTGGGAGGTAATTAGCCATCACATTGTGATCGCCTCCGGCAGCCATGATCACAAGAGAGTAAACCTGGAGCCAAGCTTCTGGATCTCTTTCTCCGTCAAATTTGGTGATGCTTTTTGGATTGAATCCTTCGGGCCAAACCACTCGGCGAAGGCGAGGGGTGAAAGCCCGGATGCCTTCAATAGGGTCGTCGTTGCGCCTTCGTGGAGAACGTCGACGAGGTGATCTAGCTCGGCGGTCTTCGTTTTCCCCTCCATTATGGCGGAGGTGATTTCGGCGATCGTCCCGGTCGTCGTGGCCAATGCCAAAACGTTCATAGTCATCTCTGCGCCTACTGCGCTCTTCATCTTCCCAGTCACACCGTCTGGCGTTTAAATCCACGCGAAGGTCCCGGCTGATGCTATGCCAAGCGTCTTCCCCCTGTTGAAACTCTCGCCTGTGACGACTACGAGCCGTATTGCTGCTAGCAGCCTGTGAGTTGAGGAGACGAGTACGAGATGGCTCCTTTTCCCTTGGCTCCTCCTGGTGCTGCTGAATCATCGCCGCCGCCACCATAGCCTGAACTTGGGCTACGATCGGAGCGGCCGGGATGTCAGGACCAAGCAGTGGTCCTAAAGTATCAAGAAGCATCTTGGAGGCAACGATATTCTGCTGAGGAGTATGGAAAACCGATTGGTTCCCCATCTTCGTCTGCAAGATTTCTTCATTGACATTGCGGCCTCTGTTCTGGAGGAGTCTCGCGCAGCCTTCTTGTCGTTGACGCTCTTCCTCTGCTGTGTCCTTCTGTTGCTGAGATTCCGTTCGCAGCTCTTCGATCATGAAAACGCCGCGAAAGTTCTGGAAATTTTCCGCCTCATCTTCTGAATCGGAGGAACAAGAAGATGAGTAGTACTGACCTTTGGATCCGAGTGGTTTTCTTGCATATTTGACCACTCGGGGTTCGCCATTAGCCGGTTCCAGCTCAAGACGGGGTTCAGGCCTTTGGCTTACCGTCCAGGGATAGATGGCCATGCCTGTTCCAGATCCGAGTGGTTGTCTGGCTAAGAGAACCTCAGAATTTCCTCCAGATTGGAACTGATCCGAATCCAAAAGGGAAAGATGACCAAAATCGTCGGCGATGAAATCTAGACTTCCGAAGCGAAACGCCTGGGCCGGCGCGAAGGTGGCCATGTTTTTGCTGAAGATCGCCATCGAGCTTGCTGAGATCGATCCTAGCGCAGCCCCTATCTGGTGCACCAACTGTCGAGGGTTGTTACCGACAATAATTAAAAGGGGGCTAGGCGCTGGATCGGGAACTCGATGGTAGCACAAGACACGGGAATTATACAGGTTCGGGCTCTCACGGTGGAGATAATACCCTAGTCCTGTGCTCTGGGATTATGATTGGCTAGCTTATTTGCTGATGACCTTGTCCGTTCTTCTTCTATCCCCTCCCTTTATATAACAGGGCGGAGGTGGTTTACAAAAGAGAGTCCTACTCGGACTCGAGGTGGAGTTTATATCTTTACATCTATTCCGACTTCATATTAGTTTGGATTACAATCATCCCTTGCCTAATACAACTCGATTTCCTTAACCAGGATTTGTCCTAATTCTTCACACCTTGCTCAGCCCAGGCTACCTCCGGCCTTCTGTAGTCGGCCTGGCCTAGTTTCGCCTGGTTGGGCCTTCGCAGGCCTGCCTTGTGGCCCCCTGGGGTATACATACCCCACAGGAGACGATCTTGAAATAGATGTGTACTTTGTTGTGGGGGTACCCCTGGTATGAGTATTCGTCAAACCGTCACTGATAATCGAATATCAGTGGCGGTTCTAGCCAAAAACCACCACTGATAGTACAAGTATCTGTGGCGGTTATTGGTTACAACCGTCACTGATAACCAAATATCAGTGACGGTTCAAACCAACAACCGCCACATACACTAGTACTATCAGTGGCGGTTTTTGGCTAGAACCGCCACTGATAATCCCATACAGGAAAATAAAAAACTGGCATTTGTGGCTAGCCTCAGGCAGCGCTAGCCATGCCCTTTGAGCATAATGAAAATAGCATACATAAAATAATCACAGACTGGAGGTAGTATTATATGGTTGCTTGCTTATTTTATCTTGTGCCAAAGTGGAACTAAATACAAACACATCATATATCAAAGAATTACAAAAGCATCTGCACCCACCCTCCCTCCCTAGCATCAAATAGCAATTAGTTACAATGTTACATACCTCAAAATTGCTCATGAAGCCGCTTTTGAAGTTCCAACTGAGACGCAATGCTTCAAAGAGATCAAAACTCCTACAATAGAATACAAAAACCTCAGAACCCCATAACAACCAAGTAATTTGTGGATGCCCATACAACTTGGCTAAAACAGTAGGCCATCCCATATTTGCAATTAGAATAGAGCAATTGTAACAAAGGCCAATCCTGCTGACCAAAAGAATAGAGCCAATCCTGCCGACCTCAATGGAAATCTTTTGACACACTTAACTCGACCAAAAGAAATTATTGGATTTCATACACCAAGTTTAAGCTTAGAACTCATGGGGTTATCAACAAGATAAATGGAGAGAGTAACATGTCGTGATCAAAGAGATCAAAGACTACTATTGGAAACAACTTTAGTATGCCTACCTAAACACTTTGCTTCAACAAAGATGCTTTGTAACAAACAACAAGATGAAGGCCCATACCAAATAACCATAAAAGTAGCACTAAGCAAATGATTCTTTCAGAAATTGAAGGCGACAATATGTCATTTTTTTCTTTGAAAGTATTGGAGAACAATTAAATATGTTCATCATCACAAAAGAAAACACGCTTAAGTAGTCATAGGAAGGAAATTAAAGGAGCACATTAGGAATGCATTTCAAGAGGCATGGCAAATAAAAATTGATCACACCACAATAAGAGCATCTTATGATTCCTACCCTTTCTAAGGCCAGCGGTCATCCAGATCGAGCTTCTTGACAAAGATCTGGTCAGATCTTGTGGTCGTGACATCTCAGAGGAAAATTTATTCAAGAATTAGTGTAAGACAAAAATTCCACGAAACCCGTGATATAGCAAAAATTATAAATCAAACTACACTTGTTGGTTCTGAGGTAACTACTAACTTATGGGCATTATTTGCTACTGAGCCATATCAAGGTAATATCTAAGTCTCCATGTCAAATTATCTGGTTGATAGGTTCACGGCGATGCATAAGAAACATAATATCTCCACCATTAATGGTTTTGATTTGAACAGCATAGTCTATATAGTAAAAAGCATCTACCATGGACCAAATGCCACCTTTCTACCGTCAATCAACACTATCACCTAAACAGAATCAATGAGTTTCATGAATGTCTATTGGAAATAATGAATCTTTTCTAAGCTACTTTCAGCAAGGAACATAGTGTTATAATGAATAGCAATGCCACTATCACATAAGCAGATTGTCGCTCAACAAAATACCTTTAATGTTTGATCTATAAACTATTTGTACTTTTGTTATTGCAAGCAACACGCTTTTTCATTGTCCCCATTCACTGAACTACTTTTGCTGACAATATGATCGCATACATGTTTCCAGATCAGACATTTTAAATAAAATAAAACACAAGAGTGCATTCATTTTTCTCATGACCTGTAACATCAGCGTTATCAAGACAAGGTAAATGAGTTTCATGTAGGTTGCAAATTTACCCTTTCAGGTCAATAGATGGTATATCCTCTTTTGAGGCCGCCTTCTTTTCTGAAGAACCTGAAAATCTCAAATTGATGAACAAGGCATTGTATTAAAGGAAACTATGACAGAAGAAATATACGTAATATAGAATACATGAGAAGTGGAACATGGCGACCTTGAGATAATTACAGTCTCAGACGAGTGATTCAGATTTCGCAAAACAAAGTTAACTCAAAATCAAATAGAAGAATATATTTTCTTTCATTTCAATAATATCCACAATAGAGCCAATTGACGGACACAAGATGACTTTTTACATGATAAATGGTCAAATTATTTGCCTTCATTAGCTTCAGCACACCCGAGTAGCTTCTGCACAAATTTAAAATAAATGTCAAAAATTATAAGTTCAATCATGGGAAGGAAACAATGTATTAAAACTATGTGATAATCATTATGTTTACTATGAAATATCCAACAAGTTAAGAAAAATTGTTGCTTCAAGATTCAACATATCACTACCTTGCAGTAGATCCTTCCCATTGATGACGATGAAGATGTTCTTTTGAACTTGAGTGATGCCTGCCTGTCTGAGTTCAAAAATTGATTCACTGGCTCAATCTCAATTGCAGCAATTAACATTTTTCACTTGGTTAGTTTATCAAACTAACCAAGTAATTTTTTCACTTGGTTAGTTCATCAAACTATTACAAACACATGAAATAACTTCATATGAAAAAATAACCATGTAAGGCAAACACATGAAATATTTAGAAGTGTCACTCGCATGTGTGTGTTCCTAAAGAAGACAAACATACATGCTACACTAGCACAACCACTGACAAAAGAAGTGGCATTGACAAAAGAAGGGGTTCCCATTTCAAAGGAACAAAGAGTTATTTACACTTTGTAATGAAACAAAATTGAAGTAACAAAAGCCTAAATTAGTTTTCTAAACTAGAAGCCTACGAGTCTTCGGAGGTTGGAGACACGTGATGTGAGACATGAGTATGGAGGACTGGATCGTTGTTGTCTTCGTCATAAAACTTGCCTTTTTTGTTGATTACTTCCCTCATGATGAAGTAGGCGAGCAGGCCCTGAATGGCTTGGATTTCAGAACGAAGCAGTCCTACCGTAGACAACTTGAGGTGTTGTAAGTATGAAAAACAAAATTAAGAGAGTATATAGAAATTGAGTGGTGCAAATCAATGTGTCATGTCAGCATGACTGACCTCCACGTCATTGTCTTTTATTGTGCAACCTAAGATTTCGCACATGTACTGGCACACGAAGTACCCACATAAATTTGTTCCTTGCGGCTGCTTGTGACACTGCAAAAATCGAATGAACTAAGATGTCGTCGAAGGAGCTATTTACTATGAAATACGATATAAGAATATTCCTTGCGTGCATACCGGAAAGTTAGTACGGATTGTAAGGGATTTTTTGTATGGGCGGTGTCTCGTGCTCTGCTGACAATATCTTTTGAACGCCTCATTCATTAAACGTGTCATTACTTCAAAGTCTTCTTTAGGTTTATCCAATGGATCCATGATCAACATCTTGCTCTTCTCTGGATGAATTATTACGAGAATCCAGTAGAAGCTGGATGCCATAGTCATTAGTCCTTACATCAGAGTAAATAACAAAATCAACGAGTAATTTAACTAGCTAGTGAGGAACTTACTTAAAATGGTATGGTACAAGTATAAACTCCTTGTCTTGTAGTTTAAGCAAAGCTTTATATACGTACTCCTCGACCTCCTTTGGTACTCTCATGATTTCGGTTTGGCAAACCGTTCCCGAGTCGAGGAATCCCACTGGCCCCTTGGTTCTTCGTACTTCAATCATCTCGTATCTATATAACGAAATAGTTAGACATGATATTTATCAGTATTACGTGAATGTAGACCAAGATTGATATATTAGACACTTACAGTGTCCAGCATCTCAAAAAACATATGTCGAGGGCATCGTGATAGAACAAGTTGTGCAAGTTATCGAATTCTATTAAGAAGTAGCCATCGCCCTCATGGTGAAAATGTTCCTCACAGAAAATTGCAGTGATCACCTTCGGGAGTACGTCTTGGTTGGATCGATCCATGTACCATGCATGTAATCGCTGCATCATGGGTGTTAGACTGTTTAACTTCGAATCGGTGACTAAGGGCTTCCCTACCTCGAATTTCAATCTTGGTTGATTATTTTGGTCATCAGACTTCGCCTTGCCCTTACTTTTTTCTCGCACGACATCATACTCGGTCCTGGCTTCACCTGATCTAGCTGATACGGCTTGTCTAATGTGCCATTTTTTGGGATCAGGGGTTCTAGGTTTGTCCTTTGAAGTACCAGGTGTTATAGGTTTCTGCTTTGGAGTACTAACAGTGGCCATCTTTATGGGGTCCTTAATGGATTTCTTTTGTACCTCATCTTGCTTCTTCACCGTTTCACTCTCATGTCTTTGGTGACGGATCTTGTGGATTATCTTCTGCAGAGAGGCCGCCTTTGCATGGTCCAAGATGATGTCATGCTTGCGCCACTGGATGAATGAGTGGACGGCACTTCCTAGAGTTGTTATCTCATCATTGACGGGTTTTTCTAGCCCGATCTCAGCAAACTGTTCAAGTACCATGTCCACCTGGACCTTTGCATAACTTGGCGCTATCGGGGTATTGTGCAGGACACCCCCTTCTTGGCACGGATAAACTACCCCTGTAGCAGCCTGTAGAAATATGTTCATCACGGGCACGTTGAGCTAACAGGGTGTGGGGTCCTGTATGTTGTCCACAGGATAATGGTTGTTGTCCACTTCTGGCAATGGCGTGGACGCGCAACTGCTGGCTGGAGAGAACATTGTGGGCCTGCGCCTGGCTCAAGGCTTGTTGTACTTGTCGTTCAACTTTTTCTTCAATGGTGCCTTGTAATTCTCGCAGAAGCCTTTCCTTCATCCTTTCCATTTCCTACTAAGCCCGCTCTTCTTTAGCTCTCTTCCGACTCCTATAAGAGTTTCCGTGCTCAGGGAATCCCATCTTCCATGGAACCTTGACCCCGATGCCTCGTGTCCGACCAGGGTGCTCTTTGTTTCCAAGGGCCGCTGTTAGCTCGTCTTTCTCCCTGTCTGGGTGGAAAGATCCTTTGGTGGACTGGGCATAAAACTCCTGAACTCTTTGCGTCATTGCTTTGTCTTCGCTGCTCTTGAATGATAAACTCCCAGTAGACAAGAGATCTGCCCTCGCTAGCACGTAGTGCTTCACTCGGTTTGGTAATTCGATCAAGGGACTTGTGCTAGTCTGTTGGAGCGCTTCTAATTCCTGCCTCTCCCATTGAGCAATTTTACCCACGTACCCACTCGTGCCAAGTCTGTGAGGGTGAGTATTCCTTCTTGCGATGCTAATGTGGTCCTCACTGGACTTCCTTGCTGCATCAGATTGCTTCATCACCACAAACTCATCCCATTATGGCTCTAATCTTGGGTATTCTCCGATGGCTAACCGGTTTTGCTTCACATAATTTACGTTCAGCCTTGCCTTGAAGTTTCTCCACATCGCATCCATAGTCATCAATACATCGCGACGCACGAGTTCTTCGGCTCCTTCGGGGAATTCGAAGGTTTCTTTGAGCTCTGTCTACAGATCCTCTTTGGTGGCTCGGGGCACTTTATGCCAATCCGAATAGGTGATTGGCACTTTATCCCTTACGATGTACCCGTATGTTGACCTGTATTTTGTGCTGATTTTCTCAGTGCAACAGGGGCCCCAGTATCTGAGACCTCCGAGATGGTGTACCGGCCTTCAGGCTTCTTAGTTTTCCCTCGTCCTCGGCGTCTTGCAACAAGAGCATCATCTGCAACAACGGTGGAGGCCTCGGCACCTTCGGTGGTTGGGTGGAGGGTAAGGTATCTGCTCGGGCTCTCCTCCATGATAGGCTCAGTTTCGGGCTCCATTAGAACTACTTAATAGAAAGGGAGATATTTCAGAGAGGGAAAGAAAATCAATCAATTTGACAATCTATAACTATGCTGAAAGCATATATGAATAGGACAGACTAACAATTGCATACTGGACAAAAGCCCTACTATTTTAGCTTCACTCAATCGTGGACTGCCTTAATAGTTTTGCCAAAGTCATTAAATCTTAAACATGGTGGAGGTGGAGGTGTGAATGCGTGATGAACCTTGCCGGGTAATTTAGGATGAATATGGAAATATTGTTCTCAATCGAGATAATAAGCCTGTGATCCATACTGATGGGATGAATTCTGGAATGAATTCTGTCAAGACGTGTTCAGAAAGAAATTTATGATTTTTGCTTACCTTTCTTGGTGAGTTTCTCTTTGCTAATACCTCTTCTCTTTATTTTACAGGAATAAGATAGAAGATGTACTAACTGAGGACTATATTAGATCCTTAGCTGCTGCTTGAGAACTTAGCTGTTAGCAACACAAGTGGGCGCTCATAAGCCAGCTATATTGTCAATACCGATGTATATAACTTTTTTTCTTTTCGTAATATTGAACCCACGTGGTATAAAACAGAATTATTGACATGACACTGATATAACACAAGTGGTCCGAATAGATTTTCTAACAAGCCCAGTTGTGTTGAAAAAGCGTCTTGTATTTGTGGGCATCGCAATGCTTATTAAGAGCATTGCGATATTAAGAGCAGGATTTTGTTATTTATTCCTTTTAATATAATAGATGAGAATATAGAATTCACAAGAAGCAAGAATAACATAGACAAAATAATGCTTAGCAACCTTATGTCATCCATGAATTATGTCTGCTACCTCAAAGAGAGGAGATATGAATGATTTGCTCTCAAATTTAGGGTTTGGATGAAAATAAGAATTTTCACCACAATCACAAATGGGCTAACAAATTATTTAGTGAATAGGGCCTTGAACCCTTACCACCTTAGCATGCACAATTAAAGAGTTGTTCAGAATTTCACTATTAAATATCTATGATCAGATTGATAACAGGATAGTCTAAAGCAGATACTGAATATCAACAGATTCTGAATTAACACAAATATTGTGCACACATATGAGCAAGAGATAAATGTCTACTAATCCACTGAATGTGCCCAAACTAGCAATATCTACTGAATGAGTAAGTAGTCTCTGAACCAAGCAAACTATCTGTCTCACCGAATACAATGGCGACAAGAAAATTGGATGTATGTCGACTAACCACAAGAGAGTATACTTATCAGAATATCAAGCAGTGATGTAAACAACACTCTCAAGCATGTTATTCTACCAGTTCAAGGCCCAAGACACATAATAATTGTTCTTATCATTCTTAACCCAATATCATCATAGAGCAACACCCAAACCTTCAGCCAACAAGAACAAGTGCAAAACTGAAGAAAACTTACAGAAGGACAACACTCCAAGCATAAAGTAGGAACTAGAAACAAAGACTGGGACCATTCAATGACACATAATCAACCCTTCAGTGCAAACGCTAGACATAAAGAAGATAATTCAGTTTTGATATAGACATTGAACAAGGTTAATTCTGCTACAAGTGCATAAGGATCTGATTTAACTAATAAAAGTAGTTTGTACCAGTAACTATTGCTCAACAGGTCTTGTCGAAGAGTTTGCTGCAACAGTTGGAAAAGCACACGAGTTTTTACAGAAAGCACAGGTTTATTGAGTGTGGTCCATTTTGTTCAAACATATCCCGTTTATTGACCAAGGCATGTTAAGGGCATCCACAATGTAGTTCCCAACAAAAATAGAAATTCTTATCAATCATTTGTATTTCATTTCTTCAGGCAATATTGTTGTTGTCAAAGATTCCTTCAAACCTCATATTTGTTTACTATTTTTCTACAGTATTCAGGAACAAGAAAAGACAAGTACAATTATAAAGACAATTAATTACAGTGAAGAGATGTCATATTTTTATATACTCAACTAGTGTTAATTTATATAAAAATGATGTAAACATACTCATGTTTATTGCAAAGACAACTTGAGTCTTGACAGTCTAATTTGAGCTACACAGCTAGTATGGGCAACAAAAAAACATTGGAACTACACGGCTAGTATGAGCTGCTACAGTCAACAATCTAACCTAATATAAATATCTCCAAGATGTCATGCCATAATATGATCATCCTAGTCAATTGACTTCAATATTCTAACCTAATAAAAATATCGGTAGATGGTCATGAACCAGACAATAACCATGCTCTTCAAAAATAACCATGTTCGTACAGAATGGCACACAATTTTGTGAGGGTAGGAATGCACTAACCGATGAGGGGACGGCGGCTTGGAGTGGTGGTGGCGATGGCAAGACGACGAGGTCAATGATGGCGCGAAGTCGAGGTCGGGGACGGCGCTTGCGGCTTGGAGTCGAGGTCAAGGTCGGGGATGGCGGCTTGGAATGGCGGTGGGGTTGGGATCCTCCAACGTGGCGTAGAGCTTGGAGTGGCGGCGGCGTCGGCAAGACAACGAGGTCGAGGACGGCGCGAAGTCGAGGTCGGGGACGACGCGGTGCGGGAGGTAGGAGGCGAAGGAAATTTTCGGAAGTGAGGAAGGCGAGGTTAGGTTTACGAATATGTATAGTGGAAGAGTATCTGTGGCAGTTAATAATAATAACCGTCATAGATAATAGTTATCTGTGGCCACAGATAACTATTATCTGTGACGGTTATTATTATTAACAGCCATAGATACAGTCTACCCCACCACAGATGATCCAATTATCCATTGAAGAATAGTCCATAGGATCTATCTCTTGTTCATATGGGCCATTTCTGCCATACAATATTTCTTGACATTGATCTTTATTTACTGAAAACTTCACCACAAACATCATGAGTTCAGGACTATGTAGATACTTTGTACAGTACAACTCAATCAGCAGAAAGTAGGAAAGGCTATATAACTTATTGTCCCTGCCCACAACTACCAATTATCATTCTCTAGGACATGAGCAAGCTTAGATATATGTGGCATGAACAAGTTTATAAAATATGCAAATAGACCATTCTCAATAATATTTATACTTTGACAAAAAATTATCAGAATCCAATTTAACACATTGTAGCATGTAATCGAAAGGACTCATATTTTCTAAACCTTTTCGTAAGAGTTCAAGTATCAAAATCATGCATATTTATTTCCTATTAATTCCACATAAATGTACATTTCTTACATCACATTTCCATTACTTCATATAAATGGCGACATGTTGCCATTACTCCTAGCTAATTATTTTCTTTCACAATTTGGTCTTCGTTGTGATCATCGCGATGATAGGTAACTTCTTGAGTGGTTTCTTCCTCGGGCCTGATGCTGTCATCAACGAAAGGAGGCAACTCATCAAACTGGTTGTACTCTTCCTCATCCACGACATTCTCAACTCCAACGATCCTTCTTTTTCTTGCAGAACTACATGGCGCTTCTTATCTGCCGGGTCGATTATGTAGAATACTTGTGCTACTTGATTTGCAAGTGCGAATAGTTCATCTCTGTATCCGACATGTTCGATGTCCACAGTAGTAAAGCCGTACTTGTCCACCTTGACACCCTTCGGGAGTTGTACCCAATGACATCAAAACACCAGGATCTTGAAAATGCAGTAGTCCAGCTCCCAAATCTCCTCTATGAACCCGTAGTAGTTGTTCTTCGTACTGCCTGTGTTGTCGTAGGCATCTATACGAACACCACTATTTTGGTAAGTGCTCTTGCTATCCTGAGCTCTCGTGTAAAATGTATATCCATTGATGTCATATCCTTGCCATGTCATGATTGTACTTGAAGGCCCTTTTGCCAACCACCTCAATGTAACACTCGTTTCTTCACTAGACATGTGCTCCCTGAACCAATGACTGAACAAACGATTGTGCTCTTTTGTTATTCAAAGCTCTGACTGTCCTCGGTTTTCCCTCCTTAGCTTACCCTTGTGTATGTCCATATCTGGTACACATCAATATTTAATCTTGTGAAATGGGCTTGTTTGAACAAAATATTATCGTAAGAATTTGTAGATTTCTTTCCTATTACACCTTTCCCACCTAGCCTACCCTCATGGCGAGATCTGAGCACTCCTACCGGTTCGACCTCCTCCATGTAATCGACACAGAACTCAATAACCTCCTCAGTTGCATAACCTTCTACAATGGAGCCTTCCGGCTGAGATCAATTACGTACATATTTTGTTAAAACACCCATATACCTTTCAAATGGGTACATTTGATGCAGGAATACAGGGCCGCAAATATTTATCTCATTGACAAGGTGAACAATGAGATGAACCATGATATCAAAAAATGATGGGGGAAATACATCTTTAGCTGGCACAGAGTCTTTACCACATCAGGCTGAAGTTCATAAAGTCCAACGGGATCGATGACCTTCTGTGAAATCGTGTTAAAGAAGGAACACAACCTCGTGATTGCCTCTCGGACCTTGTCAGGCAAAATACCTCTAATTGCAATACGGAGCATTTGTGTCATCATCACATGACAATCATGAGACTTCATACCAGTTAACTTCAAATCTTTCATCGATACTAGTTTCTTGATGTTTGCGGAGTAACCGGACGAAACTTTCACACTATGCAAACACTTGCAGAGTTCTATTTTCTCTTTCTTGCTCAAAGTGTAGCAAGCTGGGGGAAGGTAAAGCCGGCCTTTCCCAGTATCTTGAGGATGTAGTTCGGCTCTAATTTTCATGTCTTCTAGATCCCTTCGCGCCTTCAATCCATCCTTTGTTTTGCTAGGAATATTCAATAAAAGACCAACCACGCTGTCACATTCATTCTTCTCTACATGCATGACGTCGATGCAGTGTCGAACTTCCAAGTCCTTCCAGTAGGGCAAGTCCCAAAAGATGGATCTCTTCTTCCACGTGGTCTTCTTAGTATGGGACCGCGATGTATTACCAGTACTCCCCTTTCTAAGTACAACATTAAGATCCCTAACCATATCATACACCTCTTCCCCATGAAGACGCCTTGGAGCTAAACCGTCCTCCTTTGTCCCGTCGAATTGTCTTCATATTGCGATGCGGATGATTCCTCTGAAGGAACCTCCGGTGGCGCATGTAGACTATTTTCCTCGAGTTGTTGAGCCACACACTAGCGGTTTCATCCATGCACCGGGGCATGCTTTGGCTCCTTTATAGTGCGGTAGGACGGGTTACCAAGCGCGGAAAATCATTGATGGTGCGAGAATAACAATGCGGCGTAGAGTGAAGTACTCTTGTTTGTACTCGTCCCATACTGTACACCTTCGTTCCACAAGATCACAAGATCTTCCACCAATGGTTGTAGGTATACATCAATATCGTTGCCGAGTTGTCTCAAATTTTGGATAGCGGTGACATCATAATGTACTTTTGCTTCATACACAACCAGGGTGGAAGGTTGTATATACACAGAGTCACAGGCCAAGTGCTATGAATGCTTCTCATGTTACCGAAAGGATTCATTCCATCCGTACTCAAGCCAAACCTTACATTCCTCAGTTCATTTCCGAAGTTCTCCCTGAAGAGTCTATCAATGGTTCTCCACTTGGCAGAATCAGTCGGGTGTCTCAGTTTTCCATCCCTCTTACGGTCTTCTGAGTGCCATCGCATCAATTTGGCATGCTTTTTGTTTCCAAATAAATGCTTCAAACAAGGTATTACTTGCAAATACCACACCACTTTAGCGGAAGCTCCTTTCTTCACCTCGATAACTTCGTTGTCATCGCCCTTACGCTTGTATCGCGATGCTTTGCACACCGGACATACATGAATGTCTGCATAGTCTTTGCGGTAGAGTATACAGTCGTTTGGATAAGCATGTATTCTTTCTACTTCCAATCCTAAGGGACATACAACCTTCTTAGATAGATATGTGGTTTTAGGCAACACGTTTCCCTCAGGCAGTATGTTTGCTAAGAGATGTAACCACGCCGTGAAACTCTTGTCGGACCAACCATTACCTGCCTTCAATTTCAGCAGCGAGAGCACCGTGTGCAACTTTGTGCATTCCTCCTTACAACCCAGGAACAAAGGTGTAATATTGCGAAACCTTGCTCCATTTTTGGGCTTTCCGCCGTGTGGGTTGGGGCCATCTGGCAGGCAATCTCAGGGGCGGTTGGCCCATCTGGGAGGATTAGGGTTAAAAAGTTTTGGGTGCGGGAAAGGTTCTTTTTGGAATTTCCCCTCAACACCCACCTTTTACCCTAACCTCTCTCTCTCTCTTTTGAGTGGCTGCCATTTCTCCTTGCCAGATATTTTTCCCCCAAGCCAGCAACTGACTCCCCCATCCTTCTCTGGCTATCGGCACCCTCTCCCTGGCTCCCTCCCCACCCGAGCGAGCTGCCTCCCTGCGCCTCCCCTGTCGAGCCCGGCGCCCCTCCCCTTGCCCCTCCTGGCCGGCGCCCTTCCTCCTTTCTCCCCCAACCGAAGAAGCGGCCGGAATGCCGGCAGAAGAGAGGCAACAAAGACAAGCAAAGAAATGACAATAGCAATGAGCAGCAGAAGACGGTGGTAGAGCGGCGGCGGCGGCCGGCGCCTCCTCCAGCCGGCGCCTCATCCAGTCTCTCCCCCACCCCCCTCCTTCCTCCATGGAAATAGCTTTGAGGTATAAATTTGGGGGGGGGGAATTAGCTTGCCCATATGGTGTTTGATGAAATGCCTAGCTAGGTTTTCATGAGAATGAATTGATTTTGCATGCTTGTGCTGTGTCCTAGTGATTCATGTGTACATGATTAAGTGCTGAGATATTGATCCTTATGCTTGGTTATCAAAAATGGAATCTATAGTATGTGATGTGTTGTTATTTGCTAAGAAGTGTATGCATGAATGCCTTCTATTTTATGGAATGGTGTTTGGTGTGTTCATTTTATGGCATAGAAAGGGTGCCCAGGCTGCTTCGTTATTGATGTTCGGTCCATTGTACAATCCCAATTTCTTGTTCAACTGATGACAAATGAATACTTGTTTTATCTTGCATCTATTTCAATTGTTTAATTGATGTGCTTGATTCTGATTCAAATAGATGACATTATGGATGTCCTGGAATATTGTAGGTGCATGATTATTTTTGGTGTTTGCATAAGATTGCTTACTCAGATGGTTTTTGTTATGAATTTTGTTGGTAGCTTGCGTGTTGTTTCTCTGAGATTCATGTTGGCATATGAATCTGCAGATTTGGATGCTCCTATTCAAAACAGATAATGCATTATTTGGTGGTGTCTCACGCATAGCTTCTGTAATATGTGTCTTATCTTACTAAAAGTTGTGGAGTGCCCTTCTGGAATTTGTGTATATAGTGTCTCACAAAGAAATTTATTAGGGCAGCATCTTAGTTCTTATGCTTTTATCCAGATGTGTTAGTATTTTGTTTAGCCAATTATTTTGGATTGATACATTTGCATATGAGATCATGTTTATTGCACCCTATTATCTCCCTGACCACTGCATTATGCTTAAGTTGGTGAATTATCCTTAGTCAATGTTGAGTAAAGCTACCATGGGGATTTAGATGTGTAAGGACCCGAATTCACCAATTCGAATCCACTGTGTTTTACCGCACTATTCCCAGGATCAACGCTAGTACACACAGCTTAACATCGGTAAGCATCATATCATACACAACGATAAGAATAATAAGACTTCATTTATTGAATATAACTAGTGTATGATCTTATGATCACTTACATTATTCAACCACATGGGCTAGACTGAAAGTAAACTTAAACAAATGCAGCGGAAAGTATAGCAAAAGACGTAGATGTCCCATCAGCACACCACAGGTGACTGACAAGGATTGGCCTAGTGACTCGTGTCCACCTGAAAGTCCTCCTCTAGTAACGGTGATGATTCCTCCACTGTTGTTGGTTGTTGATAGGCAAGGGTGAGTACAAAAGTACTCAACAAGTTGTGCATAGAATGCATTTCTACCATAACTATATGCAAGGCTTATTCCAAAGGAATGGCTAAGGGTTTACTTGCAGTAAAGCAGCATTTACAAACACATACAATATGTAGATTGAAAAGACAGTAAAACAAATAATAACAGTAATAGACTCCATGATTCTCAAGTAAAATCAAGTTTCCATCCTAAGTCAAGTTCCTTTATCCATATGGCATCCTGCCATCCCCTTTCAGTTGTCCATTTTATTAAACTAACCCTTGACTGTAATCCCCGAGCTTTGCTCAATACCGTGAGCACGGCTATTCGAATAGTTTGTACACTCTGCAGAGGTTATGCACTTTACCCACAAGATACAACCATGCACCACACAGGCGAATGATCATAACAAAGCCTTTACAATGCATCCCCTTAACCCAGTGCTACCCGCTGAGGTTTCAACACTGAAGGGTTACACCACCGCAACAGGGCCCCCCTCTTGCGCCATGTGAGTTTCCTCTGTACACCCGGACTCACACCACCATGATAGCACTCAAGCTAAGACTTTGCAAATTAGTCAGCTAGGCTACCCCATAACAGACATGTGGTTGCATGATTGACTCAGGTGAAAGACTCGCAAGGTTAAGTCCTTAGGTTTGATTAAAGCAAGACTTACAAATACCCTTAGCTCCACTGAGCCCACCCTGGCACACTTGCCCCTTACCACTTGCTTCAATCTAAAATGATTACCTCCCGGTTGGTTACCAAGCACCACGTGCTACTCACAAATCAACATCGTTGTGTGACCTCCCCGCCACGACAACTCAATCTCTTTGTGTGACCACACATGTCACACTAGTTAACTCCATTGTTCCATAGTCCATTAGTCAAGATTAATAATCAACATTTCATGAACATGTGATGACGTGGCATGGCTAAGCAATTCTAATTCGATCTAACCATCCATGTTGATTTCATTATTAATCAACTATAGTGAACCAACCTAAGGTGACAAGTGGATTATGGCATACAATTAACAAGGTAGGGTGTAATTCAAAGGGTACATTAGCTAATCCCAAATTTAGGTTGAAATCATTTATACACATAAAATAACATGCAATAAAGTAAATCAAAATAGCAACTAATCTAGCTATGGGTGCAACAAGATCAAAGCACAACTTGCCTTGGTTAAGTTCCTGGTCTTGATCCGAAGATTGCTCTTGAGTTCCTAATTCCTCCTCCAAAGCCTCACACAATTCGACGTCTACGCGAATCGAGAAGAAATAGCAAATAAACACCAAGAACATAGAACAAATGAACTCAAAAATTCAAACAAAAGCCACCAGTAGATAGATCTCAATTTTACAAATTTTTAGAAATTTGAATCACCTCAATCGGAGTTCGTATGAGGGAGAACGAGCTCTCGGAAAATTCAAATTCCTGAAAATCCCTAAAATTGGAAAATCTGAATTATTCAAATTATTTTTGAAAAGAAAATCCGAATTATGGCGTCAGCTGACGTCAACCCTGGGTTGAGCCGATATGGCTGACACGTGGCATAATCTGGTCCGTTTAAAACCAATCTAACGGCTCACGGTTAATATTCCACGTGCCTAAACTACAGCCATCCGATCTAGATCGGACGATCAAGACTTACCCGAGCTAAACACTATTGCCCTAATCGACGTGGCGCAACGTCAACCGTTAGATCCGAATCGAATGGTGGAAACCTTACCCGAGCGGATCACTGTGTACCGAGGCGACGTGGGCGAATTCGGTGCGTGCGATGACGATCCAACGGCTGATGTTCCTCGATTCGGCGATAGCGTCTGGGCGGCGGCTTCACCGGACTTGAGGAAGACGACGAGTCCGACGGCGTTTTGGCGTACTCCGGCGAGGAATAAGTAGCGAATCTGACGTGTCTCGACGTGATGAACTCGGGGCTGGCCTTGGTTCGGTGGAAGAGTCACCAGCGACGGCGGAAACACGACGCAAACTCCTCAGCACACCTTCTCGGACTCCGGCGAGGTCTAGCGCGGGCTCTAGGGCTCCTCCAGCGACGGCGCAAGGGCGAAGAGGTGCGGCAGCTTCTGGGGATCCTCGGGAGGGGTCTCGGGGTCCTTAAATACCCGGCGACGGCGCATAAAATTGGAAACAATGGCGGCGGCGGCGTCCAAGAATGGATACGGCGGCGGCGAGTTCGACTCGGACACGAAGTCCTCCAGACGTCCGATCAGCGATCAAGGGCTGCGATGCGCTAGCTTTCCTATTTGATCTGATGGACGAGTGGCCACATGATTTAGATCCAACAGCGGCGGCTTATTAGGTCTCCTAATCGGTGCGGTTGAATGAAGACCCTACGATGAAAATCAAATGGCTCGCATACGCTAGGGTTTGGCTGGCGACGTGGCTTGATGATACTACAAGAAAAGTGATTATCTGTGACAAAAGCGTCGTGACGTTATCAACTTTTATCATGGAAATCTATTTTCTGTGACGACTTGTTTATGTTCGTTATTAATTGTATCAGGCATCATCGCCCCATGTACTTTTGTGACGAAACATAAAATTTCGTCATGAAACCATAATGCAAATCGTCATAGAAAATGAATGGTTGTTTGTCTTAGACTGACGTCAAACATATGTTTGTATTGTGACTGTTGGAGAATACCTAAAGAACTACTGGTAGTGCAACATACAAATCAAGAGATTGCAGCCATACCAGTAGAGGATGATATTACCCCTTACTTGTACTAGTAGACTAGTTGTTCTTATGAAGGGTATTTCAGTCATTTGTACTAAAAGACGACATTGCCCTTCTTTTGCATCCATGTCTAGTCAATCTTGCAAGGGGTATTCTGGTCATTTGTACAGGCCAAGAAGCTTATAAATACCCCTCCCTCTCTCATTTGTAGGGGGGAGCTCTCTTGAGCATTATAAAGGAAGATTCAAAACTGACGAGCCCTCAGGGCCCTGCCCTCCGAAGGCCGGCCCCCGTAAGATCGTCGACAGGAGTAGGGCGATCCTCTTAGACCCCCCAAATCTGTATAAATCCTCAGTGTCTTCTACGCTCTCGTGGACGACGGCCCGTTAAACGGCCGACGTCCACCCCATACCTCGTGTTTGGTTTTCACACATACAACAATGACGATATGCTTTTTCATCATGGAGGCATGGCCTATCAAGAGGCTATATCTAGAGGGCCCCCTGTTCGAGGTGGCCTTGTTTTCCAACTTGGCCTTTTGGGCCCATATGTGGGTTACACCTTACTCGATGTTAGTTCTTGCTTATGTCCTTTCATGGTCAGCTGATTAGGGTTCAGGTTTGGATTGGTTGGTAGATGCATGTGATGTAGTGCAAGGTTTCATTGGGATCCTTCTATACGATTGGTGGCTTCCACATTGTCCCTTGTATGGAACTAATTTTAATTGTCTTATATCTGAATGCAATTGCTTCCTTCTTGTCGATTACCTATTGAGTTCACTTTGGATGAATGCTAGTGCCAAAAATAACTTGTGTTACTCAAATTGAATCTTATATAGGAGATTAATTCAAAATATTCTTGATTTGTTCGTTTGTAAAGTGAAATAAAAACAGAGTTAAATAGATCAACAGTGTGATCTATCCGTGGGTATTACTACAAAGAAAATTGATTTGAACTTGTCTCAAATCTAGACATAGAAGTTTTGTCCAATTTCAAATTTAAAACTTGATTAAACACGAGTTTCAAAAGAGTCTCAACTGAGTTTCAAAAAACTGACTTAAAAGTTTCACAAGTTTTAAAAAAAGAAACATGAAGTGGAGAAAATTTTTTTGTCGAGTTGAACAGATAAAAGAGGAAAAAAATCAGTGAGTGAATTTTTTCTTTCCCTTCTACCAATCCAAATTTGAAATTTGCATTATTTGAAAAAGGAAACTTGAATTTTGCACAGCACGGAATCCGATATAAGCATGTGAAGCGCTATGTGTTTGTTGTCTATTTGCAGTTTATGTTAATATGACTTCACCTACATCTTTGAATTCCAACAGAATACGCGTTCCTTCTTGTTATACGTTATCAGGAGCAAAATACACCTCCTGATGCGCTTTATATAGCTAGGCAGAACAATGTTGTGAGTGGCAAAATATCAATTCTCCCGCTCGCACCACCACAAGCACCTTCGCACCCGAGTAAAAATCGGCAGCCAAAACCTCAAACCCTAATCCCTTCCCCATGGTGAGCCCGCGCTCTGGCACGCCGCGAGGAGTAGCGCCGAGGAGCAGCCCTCGGCTGTTGAAGCCGCCATCGCCATGCAACAAGAGCCCGATGTGGAGCCCCCTGCTGCTGCCGATGGCGAAAGCGATCGCAAGAGGAAGCTCGATGAGGTCGAGGCTAGCGCGGAGGCGAACGCCATCGCCGAGGACGCTAAGCGGCCATGCGTCGAAGGTGATGGCGCAGGTAGATCTATCACACCCGGCCTCCCACCCCACCTCTCTCTCTCTCTGCGTGTGCGTGTTATATCTAGGGTTTGGTGTCTAAGAGATGACGCAACTGTGCGAAACATGGTCACTTTCTTTTGAATCTTGAGGAAGTTAGTCTTTTTGATCCGTTAATCATATCTTTTGGAATCAGGTGTTATGCAAAATAACGAGTCCTTCGAGAAGGTCGAGGAGCGATGTTGCCTCTCTTGAGGCGGCGGATGTTGAGAATGGCAAGGTTGTTCCTTCTCCCGAGGATTTGTAGACAGAGCTCGAGGACAAGCCGCGTAACCCATCATGGAAGCGATGAGTGAAGCTCCACGGAAGAAGGTGGGACACAAAGTGTCCCGCAGGAGACTTCTCGTAAGATCGATGTGCCCAATAACAAGGTATAATTGATGGCGTGATGCAAATTTGTTTCTATTGTTGGGCCCTGTTTCATGTTAGGATTTGGAAACTGGTGTGGATAATTATATAATCTCCGTGAAACCAAAGAGAAGCGGAGATAGCGACAAACACTGTGCGATATTGATTTCGACATCAAGTTTGCTTATGCTGATTATGGAAATTCATGTAGGTTGGTGTTCTAATGGGAAAAGCTGGGAAACGATCAGAAACTTGCAAATGAACTCGGGTGCGAAGATCCAAATCACAAAGGATGCGGATGCTGATGCAAATGCCCAGCCTCGTTACTCGTTGAATTGGTTGGGACTCTTGAGAGTATTGACAAGGTGACGACTAATCAAGAATGTTATAGCCGAGGTAGATAAATGTGTTGTGATTCCTTGTGCTTGTTAGTTGGTCCTTTGAGTTATATTTCCACCCATGAAAGTTGCACCTAAAGCTTCCTCTCGATGCTTCTATTCCAAGTCGAGGTCGGTGGTTTCCCTTTGATAGCTAGAGGCTTTGGGTGCAGACGATCGAGTTCGAGCGTCATATCATTGAAGGATATTTTTTCTTTATGCAAGAACTTTCATAAAAGCGATTAATGCGTGATAAGGCCTGATGAATTTTAAAATTTATAGCTGTTGTAAAAAATTTGCACTTTTTAATGTATTTTTTTTATTTGTGCAGCACTGACAAGGAGTTGCATAAGCACCAAGACATGCTTTCCAATTTGAAATCTAAAGCAAAACAGATGGTAACAACTTTCAACATGTCAAATTTCGCCAACAAGTGTGTTCTTCATAATAGTAATGACTCCTAGTACGGTCTTATCCTGTATCAGTATTCAATGCTCAGCTTCTTTTTGGGTGAAAAAAAATCCTTAGTGCTTTATTTATTCCAAGTTTGTTCAGATGATTATTATTGAAATCCTTTGTTTATAAATAATATATCAAATAAGGCTTCTTGATGGAACTATTGGAGGCATTGATCTCAGAAAAGTGGAAATATTAGCTTCTGTAACCCCAACAAGCCGTTTTGTTTTTGATGCAAATTTCGAACCAACCATACAGAGTGGACAAGTAAACGTTCAAGGTAGTATCCCTGTCACTTATGTAGACAACAGCTCTGTAGAGGAAAATTTGGAAGGGGGAGATGGTAAACAAGGTATCATAAGAATCCTGTTTGGGCGAAAGACAGATTATCTAATGACATCGATGAAACAAGACTTATGAGAGAGAAGATGAGAGTTGGGATTTTCAATTAGTGAAAGCCTAAAAGGTTTAAGTTGGAATTTGCTAGAACCAAGTGAAGTGAGGATAAATCTGAGACATAAAGGATGGGGGTATGATGTTGATAATCTGCACCGAGTCCTTATGCAAACGGCTTCAAGGCTATGCCGATGTTCTCCTCGGTGGCCCATTCTTGTTTAAGTCCCATAATTCCATTTATGACAATATATGACTAATTAGTAGATAGTTAGTCTTTTTCTCATTTTTTCATAGCATTAATTCCCACTGATGAAAATGTATGTTGAAATAAAACTATCTAGCATAAACTGTGTTTATATAGGTAGGTCTTTTGTTACACCTACAAATCATTTTTTGTTTGGATCTAACATGAAACAATGTGATTGATCCTCTTTCCCTTGTCTTTTCTTTGTCATTTGGATGAAAGGTTAAAGGCATTGTTGATCAACTTTGTTGTCGATGGATCTCGCATCATTTCACCAAGCAATTGTGACTTCTCCTTTCCTTAGGACACCATGACAAATTTTGTTTGGTAACATTCATGCTCTATCCAACACATTATGCATCGGTTTCATGGAAAGCGTGGTTGGGAGGAAAGGAGATTGTCAATGAAAGGACCCTACCATTGAAAAATAGTGAGCATCAACCAATGATAAGATTGAGTTGAAATGTGAAGTTCGGATATACTGAACAAAAATATTTTGAGGTTATTATTGCTGCTTTACCCTTTTATATTTCTAAATAATATGAGATACTTTTGAGTGATGTTACCATCATGTGATCTCGTTGATTGTATTCTAAGATTGCTTTTAGAATTTTGTTATATGCCTTGACAAAGAATGTGCGGCATGAGACGCCTCTCATAAATTGAGACTTGACTGCATAATATGTAGGATCCCATATTACGACTTCTTACCATTTATCAGCTATTTTTTGTTGACTTGTGCGTTGGCCAAGTAGATGACCAAATTGCAGTTCTGAGGCTCAATTTTGCGGCGATGTCTCTCGATGATCCGATTAAGCCACAAAATAAGCATATTTGCCTCATGATAAAGGCAATGGTGCTGTTGCCACTAGGTTGGCTTCAAACAAGTCCAAGTATCGTCCTACTGGTTTTGACAAAACAGCCACCTCGCAGGACGTCTCACGATTTCTGGGCTCACTTTCAACTTCGCCAGACAGTAAGTACATTAATTTTGACCTTGATTGATATTTTACATCAAGTGCTTTTAACTAATACATTTTGCTTAACTAATTGAGTTATTCCATATCATACTTTTTGACGCTCATGTTTGATGTGAATATTTGAAAGCAGCATGTGGTCTCCCTCCTCCCTACCCTACCCCTAATTTCCTTTATGAGCCAACTGGAGCATTCAATCTTTGTGTGTTAGGTCAACAATCGATCTGAGAATGGACTCTTGAGCATGAAAGTTTTAAGCCAAACATTGATGCACGACTCAACGACACAAACTCACGCTGGGACCAGAATTAAGGATTGTTTATCTTTTAATTCTCAATTTTCTTTGTCGATGGTGACCTTGAGTTAAATGGCATGGTTCATCCAAAGTACATAAGACCCAAGGGTATCTTAACATTTGAAAATGGTGAGGTCAACTTGGTAGCTACCGAGGTAAGCCTAATTTTATAAGCCCGTTTGGCAAAAATCTTTTCTTTTGTCTTCATTTTTTTAATATACATTATGATCATGGTAGTTATCATTTTTGTACTTCATTTCAGGTTAGACTTAAAAGCGATCATTTAAATGTAGCAAAGTTTGAGCCTGATCTTGGTTTGGATCTTATTTTGGATCTCGTTCTTGTTGGGTCTGAATGGCAATTCAAAATCCAAAGTCGAGCAAGCATGTGGCAGGACAATCCTCAACGCATTCTGTGGACCAAGATGTTCTGTCACCTAGTGAGGTGAGACTTCTATAACGAATGCGAATTTAGTGATTTTTCTAGTAACCGCTAGAGGTGTATCTTTATTGTGTCCTTCTCCATTTGGATGAAAGTTTTATTTATATAAGTCTTTTATTGCCCTTATTAGTATTGATTCTATTATGTTCTATATCTTAGGCTGAGATGGAAGTTATGATGGAGCCTGATGCAGAGGGTTAGCCAACAATGTCTACTACCGAGATTGTTGACAAGGTTGTCTCAATGCAAATACCACCACCGGAAATTCTCAAGAATATTGGCTTACATTCAATCACTCCAAACTCTGCAAAGGGCTCTAAAGAACAAGCTCTTGAGGAATAGCTTGAGGAGAGACGAGGAGCAACTGAACTTCAACAGACTGTTGAGCAACAACAACAAGAAGTAGAAAACTTTAAGCAAAAAGCACAAGTATCAGATGAAGCATTGATTAGAACCCAAAAGGAAATGGAGGATTTAAAGAAGAGGCAAGAGGAGAATGATGCAATTATTCGCCATCTCATGCAAATGGCTAGTCAAGCCAACTAGTGAGTTTATGAATCTGTTCACTAGTAACCTGTGGATTTGTTTTAGACATGGATATTTATTTTGTATGGCTGGTAACCTGGTTTATTGGTACTAGCTTCAATTGGTTTAGGTAACGTGGTCGAACTTTGTGACCTGTGGATCTATTTTCAAAACTTGATATTAGCTTGAAGTGGTGGTACTAGCTTGAAGTGGTATTAGTTTGAAGTGGTCGTTTAAGTACTGTGAACAAAGTTTTCGACTCTTAATGTATGTGGATAATTTATGCTGCTCTGTGCAATATATTGATTGGTCTCCTAAAAATATTATGTGCTGTGGTTGTTAACGTGGCACTGGAATGTTCAATGGCGAAAATACATGTCCACGTGGCACTCATCAGTGACGAAACATTAGCGTCACAACACGTGCCACGTCACCTCACATCGTGGTTGCTGACGTGGCACTAGACTATTCAATGACGAAAATGCATGTCCACGTGGCACTCATCTATGACGAAACATTTGCGTCACAACACATGCCACGTCACCTCACATCTCGTCAGGCGGCGTGGCATTGCAATCGCTCAATGACGAAAATGCATGTCCACGTGGCAACAATCGGATTTAACAATTTCGTCATAAATAAAATGGTCAACGCCATTTTTGGCCGATCGGAGTGTTCTTTTATGACGAATTTGATATTTTTCATGACGCTTTTGGGTACAATTAATGACGGTTATATTCGTCATAGAAATGACCTCTTCGTTGATTTAAAATGTAATTAAATCACGTAAAAGTTGATTTTTATGATGAAAAAAAGTAATTCGTCATTGAAAACTTTCTATGACGCACTTACTATGACAAGTTGAATTTCGTCATAAATTCGTCATAAAAAACCTACAATGACAATTTTGGGACTAATGATGACGAGTTTGGACCGTCATTAAAAATCACTTTTCTTGTAGTGTGAAGTCCATCCGATGGATATCTAACGGCTCTCGTTAATCCTTTCGGAGATCACAGGCGGGCTGGGCTGAACCGTACTAGGCCGGGCGAGCATAATAATGGGCTTTGGCCCGTTACTGTTCCTAGCGAATTTTCAGGGTTTTCTATTTAAAATAATTAGGGAAAATAATTTAATTTATTTAAGACAACAAAAATATCAGAAAAATTCCCAGAAAAATCTCAAAAATACCTTGAGACCTCCTGAGCTTAAATAAAATATTTTTGGTAAAATTTTATTTTAAAATTATCTATTTATAATTAATCTTTTGCAAAAGCAATATACTTTAATTCAAAATAATTCCAATAAATCTCAGAAAATCCAAATAAATCCAGAAAATTCACAAAAATCATAAATTGCAATAATATAATATTAAATAAATAAAAAGCCAAAATTTGGGATGTTACAAACCTCCCCCCTTAACAGAATCTCGACCCCGAGATTTAGGGCTGACTAGATAATAGGTTCGGGAATTCTGCCTTCAGATCTTCTTCACGCTCCCAGGTTGCTTCATTTTCTGAATGATTACTCCATTGAACTCTGCAAAAGCGAGTGTACTTATTTCTGGTCCTGCGCTCCATTACGTCCAAAATCTTAATCGGCTGCTCTTTGTACGTCAGATCCTCCTGCAACTCAATTGCTTCTAACAGTGTTTGCTCTGCTGGCACTCTGAGACATTTCTTGAGCTGTGATACGGGAAACACATCATGCACACCTGCCAATGACTGTGGCAATTCCAACTGATACGCAACCTCTTCTCGGCCGCTCAAAATCTTGAATGGCCCAACATACCTAGGTGCAAGCTTCCCTTTGACATGGAACCTTTTCACACCTTTAAGAGGAGTGACTTTGAGATATACAAAATCATTGGGTTCAAAACTCAAATCACGACAGCGATTATCAGCATAACTCTTCTGCCTTGACTGTGCCGTTTTTAATCTTTCTCTGATCATAGCAACTTGTTCTTCGGCCTCTCTGAGCATTTCAGGCCCAAACACTGAACGCTCCCCCGACTCATTCCAATTCAACGGGGTACGACAAGCACGACCATATAAGGCCTCAAATGGTGACATTTGCAAACTAGCCTGATAACTATTGTTATAACTGAACTCTGCATATGGCAAACATTTATCCCAAGATGTACTGTACGATATCACACAAGTTCTCAACATATCCTTGAGAATCTAGTTAACTCTTTCTGTTTGGCCATCTGTCTACGGATGATAAGCAGTGCTGAAATTCAAGCGAGTCCCCATTGCTTCATGCAGTTTATCCCAAAATCTTGAGGTAAATTGGGTACCTCGATCCGATACAATTTTCTTAGGCACACCATGCAAGCATACAATTCTTGACATGTATAGTTCTGCCAATCGATCCCCTGAATAAGTTGTTTTCACTGGGATGAAGTGAGCAACTTTAGTCAACCTATCAATGATGACCCATATGGAATCATAACCCCTCTGAGTCTTGGGCAACCCGATGATAAAATCCATACCAATTTCCTCCCATTTCCATTCGGGAATCTTTAACGGCTGCAAAAGTCCTGCGGGCTTTTGGTGCATGCTTTTACCCTTTGACACACGTCACACAATGCAACATGCTCTGCCACTTCACGCTTCATACTCGGCCACCAGAATCTCTTCTTAAGGTCCTGATACATCTTGGCACTTCCTGGATGAATAGAGTACTTAGAATCGTGTGCTTCTTCAAGAATCAATTGTTTAAGTTCCTTCTCGTTTGGCACACAAATTCGACTTTTAAACCACAGAGTTCCTTGCTCATCCATGGTGAAATCTTCCGCTAAACCTTTCTCTTTCTTAGACTTGATCTTGCTAATCTTCTCATCTTTACTTTGCCTCTCTCTGATTTGATCCTCAAGGGTTGGCTTTACTCCCAAGGCAGCTAAAAATCCTTGCGGTACAACTTCTAATCTCAACTTCTGAAATTCTTCACACAACTCCGGTTGATCGCTGGCTACTACTGCATTTACACTGTGGCTTTTACGACTCAGGGCATCGGCTACCACATTAGCTTTTCCAGGATGATAATGGATTCCAACATTATAATCCTTAATCAATTCTAGCCATATTCTTTGCCTCATATTAAGATCTGACTGGGTGAATATGTACTTCAAACTCTTATGATCTGTATATATCTCACATCTATTACCAATGAGATAATGACGCCATATCTTTAAAGCATGCACTACGGCAGCTAACTCCAGATCATGCGTTGGATAATTTCCTTCATGCGACCTCAACTGCCTTGATGCGTAGGCCACAACTTTGCCATTCTGCATCAACACACAACCAAGGCCCTGCCTTGAGGCATCACAATAAATGTCAAAGCTACGCTGTACATCTGGCAATACTAACACAGGTGCGGATGTCAACCCCTTCTTTAGCTCCTGAAAGCTTTCCTCGCACTCTGACGTCCATGCAAACTTTTTCTCCTTTTTCAGCAATTGCGTAAGAGGTCTCGCAATCGTTGAAAATCCTTCTATGAACTGACGGAAATATCCCGCCATTCCCAGAAAACTACGGATTTGGGTAACTGTCTTCGGCGGCTCCCAATTCATCACAGCTTCCACTTTACTTGGATCCACGGTAACTCCTTTAGCGGTCATTACATGGCCAAGGAATTCCACCTTGTCCTTCCAAAAGTCACACTTACTGAATTTAGCATACAACTGCTGTTCTCGCAACTTCTCCAAAACCAATCTCAGATGTTCTGCGTGCTTCTCTTTTGACTTGGAGTACACAAGAATATCGACTATAAAGACAACCATGAATTTATCCAGGTATTCCATGAACACCTTGTTCATCATGTTCATGAAGTATGCAGGGGCATTTGTTAATCCAAAAGACATGACTGTGAACTCATCATGTCCATAACGGGTAGAAAATGCAGTCTTCGGTATATCTTCCTCCCGAATCCTCAACTGATGATACCCGGATTGGAGATCTATCTTGGAGAAAACTCCTGCTCCTCTCAACTGATCGAACAGATCGTCAATCCTAGGCAAGGGGTACTTATTTTTTATTGTCACTTCATTAAGTGCACGATAATCGATGCACATCCTTAGACTTCCATCCTTCTTTCTGACGAACAAAACTGGTGCTCCCCACGGGAAGAACTTGGTCGAACAAATCCTTTCTCAAGCAAGTCTTCAATTTGCTTCTTCATTTCCACTAACTCATCGGTTGGCATCCGATACGGTCTCTTTGCTATTGGTGCTGTTCCAGGTACTAACTCAATAACAAACTCAATATCTCGATCTGGCGGCATGCCTGGTAAATCCTCAGGGAATATTTCTAGAAAGTCTCTTGCCACTAGCACTTCTTCTAGATTAGCAACCTTCACACTATTGACCATTAGCTGACCGTCACGAATTGCGGTTGCATGCACGTCCACTTTCTTGCCACTAGGGCTTTCTAGGGATACCATCCTTTGTCCACAATCCAAAACTGCCTTATGCTTGGATAGCCAATCCATTACTAGGATAACATCCAAGGTTTGGGTATCTAATAGGATAAGATTTGCTAGGAACTCTATCCCATTCATAAGCAACTTAACTCCCAAACACTCAAGGCTAGATAGAAGTTCAGATCCTGGGGCTTGGACTAAAAGCACACATTTAAGATTCTTAACAGCAAATCCATTCTTCATTGCAAAATTCCGAGAAATAAATGAATGCGAAGCTCCAGAATCAAATAAAACTGTAGCTGGTACTGAGTTAACCAAGAACTTACCCAGTACGACGTTTGTTGCTCCTTGAGCTTCCTCTGCAGTGATATGGTTGATCCTTCCACGCATTGATGTCTGAGGTGATGCTCCTGACTGTACTAGTACTCGATTTCCTCCTATCACTGGAGCTTTGGCTGGGGTAGTGCCCAGGTTAAAGTGAACTGGAGTAACATTTCCTTTCTTCGGACACTTGTTGGCGAAATGTCCTGGCTCGTTGAAAGAGAAGCATTTCTTGATAGCAGACTGCTGACTTCCTGCTGGTGCATTGCCTCCTGGTGCTGGTGTTTGAAAATTCTGGTTAATAGGGCGAGATGATGGAGTTGATGTCTTGTTAGTCCACTGGGGTTGAATTCTGGCAAACTGTTGCGGCGTCATTCTTAATCTGAGGTGATTAGGCCGCCCTGCCTGACTAGCCATCCTGCGCTTACGATCTTCACCCAATTCCTTGCGCTTATCCTCAACAATCAAAGCCTTATTGACCAACTCCTGAAAATCAAGGAAGTTGTGGGTGATCAGTCCCACCTGTAATCCAGAGTTTAAACCCTTCAAGAAATGGGACTGTCTAGCCTTATCTGTGGCCACATCCTCCAGTGCATAACGTGCCAACTGAGTAAACTTGTTCAGATATTCTGCCACTGACTGGCCTCCTTGCTTCAAAGCCCTGAACTCCTCCTTCTTAAGGTCCATCATACCTTCTGGCACATGATATTGGCGGAAAGCAGCTGAAAACTCTTCCCAGGTAATCTCCTGTGGGGTTTCATGTGCGGCACAGTAGTTCTCCCACCATTCTGTGGCAATTCCTTCTAGCTGATGTGAAGCATACAACACCTTCTCATTGCCCTCACACTGCGTGATATGCAGCTTCCTCTCAATGGTCCTCAACCAATTATCGGCCTCCAAAGGATTAGCGTTGCCTGAAAATGTTGGTGGGCGGGTTCTCATGAAGTTTGACAGCTTAGAATGAGAACACGGCCCATTATTGCCTTGTTGCACATTGTTGTGGCCTGTAGCTTGATTGGTCACATTTTGCATTTGTTGCATCATTGTTTGCATAAGCTGAGTCTGCGCGGCTAAGAAAGCTCCTAAGTTCTGCATGTCCACTGGTGGTGCTGGCTGCGGTGACGCTTCCTCATTGAAATTATCATTCCGGCGAAGGCCACTTCCTGATGCTCCATTGCTACCACGAGTGTTCACCATCTGCTGATTGCTTTTTGGGTTAGGAAAGGTAGGGATAGCATAGATAAGATGCAAGAATCTCTAATGCGGGGGAATAGGTTAAACCCAACTTTATTATCTTTATTAATTATACTTGGTATGGTTGCTTACAAAAGCCTAAGGGCTATGCAACACATACTGCACACTCAGCAAACATTAAGAATCAAACTAAGCACTCAACCTTAACGTCTATTACATTTGGATAAAACTATTCTTATTGACGCGACTCGACACTTGAGTCTCAAAATCTAACGCTCACTACTCAAGATCCGACTCGTGTTCCGATTCTTCAGGGTCGGGGTCGTGCAGCTCCATCTCTTGTTCTGGCTCCGGCCCGTGCAACGCATCCTCTAGCTCACGGACCCTCTGAATGGATTGAGCTAGGACTTCCTGTAGCTGAGTCTACACCTCCTTGGCTTCGTCGCGGGTTCTTTGCAGCTCCTGAACCATGTCATCAATGGCATCCTCCTGAGCAATGACATATCTTGCCAGATGGGTGATCGTGGCATTCTCCTCCCTTATTGGCTCCCTGTCATGGCGGTTATCTCAGCGTGGATGATGACAGAACACGGTGCCTTCCAACTCCCTGGAATAGGTACGAGCAATTTGCCTCATCGCTAGCCGCGCTGCCTCCTGGATCCCGGCTTCAGACGTAGACCTCCTGACGGTGATGCGGATGGAACGACTTGCTCTTGTTCTCTCCTGGGCGTAGATCATAATTTGAAACTTCCAGCCGATGTCGAGTCCAGCCCGTACTAAGGTATTTCCCCGGTAGATTGGCCTGTCGAAACCTCCGAGAAATCGCATCATATGCCATAGCTCTGCTGCGTAACCTCCCTCAAGCTCTCCATACTCTTGGATCATCCTCATCTATTCAAAGGAAAAGTAGATAAGTCCTCAACTCTCAAATGGCCACTCGAAAAAATCAAGAAAATTTTAGCAAAGGTAAGGAGTGGAGAATAAGATGAGTCAAGAGGGTTGTTTTAATCTTTTTTAAATTTTCCTTTAGAAAATAGTTTTGGACACTCCTAGGACACCACCATGCTAACTAAGGCCAAGTCCTACAGTCAGTATGCTCTGATACCACCTCTGTAAGGACCCAAATTCACCAATTTGAATCCACTGTGTTTTACCGCACTATTCCCAGGATCAACGCTAGTGCACACAGCTTAACATCGGTAAGCATCATATCATACACAACGATAAGAATAATAAGACTTCATTTATTGAATATAACTAGTGTATGATCTTATGATCACTTACATTATTCAACCACATGGGCTAGACTGAAAGTAAACTTAAACAAATACAGCGGAAAGTATAGCAAAAGACGTAGATGTCCCATCAGCACACCACAGGCGACTGACAAGGATTGGCCTAGTGACTCGTGTCCACCTGAAAGTCCTCCTCCAAGAACGGTGATGATTCCTCCAATTGTTGGTTGATAGATGAGTACAAAAGCACTCAACAAGTTGTGCATTGCATTTCTACCATAACTATCAACATCGTTGTGACCTCCCCAACGACAACTCAATCTCTTTGTGTGACCACACATGTCACACCGAAAGCACTCCATTGTTCCATAGTCCATTAGTCAAGATTAATAATCAACATTTCATGAACATGTGATGACGTGGCATGGCTAAGCAATTCTAATTATCTAACCATCCATGTTGATTTCATTATTAATCAACTATAGTGAACCAACCTAAGGTGACAAGTGGATTATGGCATACAATTAACAAGGTAGGGCAAAGGGTACATTAGCTAATCCCAAATTTAGGTTGAAATCATTTATACACATAAAATAACATGCAATAAAGTAAATCAAAATAGCAACTAATCTAGCTATGGGTGCAACATGATCAAAGCACAACTTGCCTTGGTTAAGTTCCTGGTCTTGATCTGAAGATTGCTCTTGAGTTGCTAATTCCTCCTCCGAAGCCTCACACAATTCGACGTCTACGCGAATCGAGAAGAAATAGCAAATAAACACCAAGAACATAGAACAAATGAACTCAAAAATTCAAACAAAAGCCACCAGTTGATAGATCTCAATTTTACAAATTTTTAGAAATTTGAATCACCTCAATCGGAGTTCGTATGAGGGAGAACGAGCCCTCGGAAAATTCAAATTCCTGAAAATCCCTAAAATTGGAAAATCCGAATTATTCAAATTATTTTTGAAAAAAAAATCCGAATTATGGCGCCACCGACGTCACCACAGGCTAAGCCGATACGGCTGACACGTGGCATAATCTGGTCTGTTTAAAACCAATCTAACGGCTCACGGTTAATATTCCACATGGCTAAACTACAGCCATCCGATCTAGATCGGACAATCAAGACTTACCCGAGCTAAACACTATTGCACTAATCGATGTGGCGCAACGTCAACCGTCAGATCCGAATCGAACGGTGGAAACCTTACCCGAGCGGATCACTGTGTACCGAGGCGACGTGGGCGAATTCGGTGCGTGCCATGACGATCCAACGGCTGATGTTCCTCGATTCCAGCGATGGCGATGCGGCGGCAGCGGCTTCACCGGACTTGACGAAGACGACGAGTCCGACGGCGTTTTGGCGTACTCCGGCGAGGAAGAAGTAGCGAATCCGACGCGTCTCGACGTGATGAACTCGGGCTGGCCTTGGTTCAAGGAAGAGTCACCGGCGATAAGCGAAACATCTGGCGCAAACTCTTCTAAGACACCTTCTCGGACTCCGGCGAGGTCTAGCGCGACTCTAGGGCTCCTCCCAAGATGGCGCAAGCGAAGAGGTTCGGCGGCTCTGGGATCCTGAGGGTCTCGGTCCTAAATACCGGCGGCGCGTAGAAATTGAAACCATGGCGGCGGCGTCTGACACGGATACGGCGGCGGCGACGAGTTCGACTCGGACACGAAGTCCTCCAACCGTCCGATCAGCGATCAAGGGCTGTGATGCGCTAGCTTTCCTATTTGATCTGATGGACGAGTGGCCACACGATTTAGATCCAACGGTGGTGGCTTATTAGGTCTCCTAATCGGTGCGGTTGAATGAAGACCCTACGATGAAAATCCAATGGCTCGCATGCGCTAGGGTTTGGCTGGCGACGTGGCTTGATGAAGTCCATCCGATGGATATCTAACGGCTCTCGCATAATGCCGGGGAGATCACAGGCGGTGGCTGAACCATACTAGGCGGCGAAAGCACAAGAATGGGCTTTGGCCCGTTCGCATTCTAGCTTAATTTTCAGGGTTTTCTATTTAAAATAATTAGGGAAAATAGTTTAATTTATTTAAGACAACAAAAATATCAGAAAAATTCCCAAAAAAATCTCAAAAATTCCTTGAGACCTCCTGAGCTTAAATAAAATATTTTTGGTAAAACTTTATTTTAAAATTATCTATTTATAATTAATCTTTGGCAAAAGCAATATACTTTAATTCAAAATAATTCCAATAAATCTCAGAAAATTCAAATAAATCCAGAAAATTCACAAAAATTATAAATTGCAATAGGATAATATTAAATAAATAAAAAGCCAAAATTTGGGATGTTACAAGATACACAAGGGTTCTGTGTTGCGATTGATTGATTGATTGGTCGGTAATTTGTATCTGTGCTTGATTTCTGATTTTCAGGCGTGGCCTCTTCTTCGCGCGCCACTCCAATTCCCGTGTTTTAAGGCAAGCACATCGAGTTGTGTGCCTAATGGAGTTGTTCGTTGTTATTTATCTGTTCATGGCTAATTTCTATTGATTGTGGCAAGTATGAGTTATATTGGTGATCGTCCCTTCGAGGACGTGATTAGCTATTGGATTCGAGTGGTCACTAGTAAGCCTTAATCTCGGTGAGTTTACTGTACCTTTGTTAATATTACAGTGAGTAGCGAGTATGGAGTACGTGGATACTCGTAGTTAACTTACAAGAGTTGTACTTAACTGTGCCCCGTCCGGAGAATGGAATTGAGTATGTGTGCGGATCGATTAGATGATTATGAATGCAGTTTAAAATTAATTGCATGACAGAAACGCTGTAATGTGTTGCCATGTCTTATTGTTGAATCTGATTAGACTAGTACCACTGGCAACTTATGAATGTGAGAATTGGCTATGTTTATGTATGTGGTTATGGTTATGTTAGTATTGGCAATGAATGAAAGGTTGCATTTCATTCATGTAAATTGCATTATGCATTCATTAAAAGAAGAGGCGACCCATTCTGATGCGGACATCTGTGTTCACACATAGTGAACACGAAAGTCCTACCTCGTAGTCTCATTCATCGAGGTGAATGGGAGCGAGACAGTAAGAGTAGGCACCTTCCACGAGATGGAAGGGACGTGAGGGACGGGTGGGCACTCGGCAGTACCGGTACGTGCATCGAAAAAAGCATTCATGTGCATTGCATCTTTAATAATGAGTTTGGTGGTAAATGGTATGTCATATGGGTTGCGACTATGGTAAAGGAAGGTTGAGTCGTGAACTCAACCCAAAAGGGGAGATTGAATTGAATTTGATGAATTAGCGCATTTCATTGCCTTGCTAATTATGTTGTATGAATATCGTGGAGTAGAGTCGAGTTATGAACTCAACTAAAATTGGTGAAAATGGGTTAAGTTGCAAAAAGGGGTGGTTGAGTCGGGAGACGTTGTGATTTAGAGTCAAGTGATGCTTCTTGGGCGTTGAATGGTTTTATTATCTAGTTGATGGCTTGATTGCGGTAATCTTTGGTATGGTCAAGTTATTGCTTTAAATGAGTATAAATGCGTATTGTCCGAATGTTGCTTCATTTGTATTACTTGCTCTTATGGTCAAGCTCTTGTTTTATTTACGATAAATTGGAATTGTTATTCTCGTGTACTTTGCTGAGTTTGAACTCACGCTTGTTATTTAATGTTTGTAGGTGTATCGAAGCCGGCATGCATGGATGGGGGTAGTAGCACAATCACGTTTGCATCATCACCGTTCCATCGTGTTGATTTATATTTTTGATCTTAATAGCTCGTGAAAAATTCTTGTAAAAGGTTGTTTGCGGTTATGTTTAATGAGTCCCTGTCTTGTAATAATTATGTCGTAGAGTTTAATAATCTCTATTGGATGTGTGATTGGTTAACTAAGGACCTGCTAGAATGATATCTTATATCTGCAAATATTTTCTATCTGCTGAGTGGATGTCCTAGTTTTAGGGGAGGTGCTGCCGAAATTTTTAATAATTTGGCAACCTCCTAGTTGTCCGCTTGCTTTACTAATATTTATTCTCAGCGATTTGTAATTGTTGGTGCTAGAGGGTGTAACATTCGGGGCACGAGGTGCCGGGGTGTTACAAAAGGTTTCTCCGAATCCTCCATCAAACCCTTGAATTGATTAAACTCTTTCTGACTAGTGTAGTTCTCTTCTGCATCGCGCAACATTTGAGCCAGATTATTGTCGTCATCGACAACCAACCTATCCTCATCGGATCCATAACTGATGTCAGCTGCCACATTGCCGGCTCCGTCATCGTCGACGTTATCACGTTGAAGTATGATCTCCTCTTCACCATGCCTTGTCCAACTTGTATAGCCAGGTACAAAACCCCTCCAGATCAAGTGCAAATGGATAGGTTTTTGTTCGAAAACATCTCATTCTTGCAATCAATGCATGGACGATGTATATGTACTCGCCTTCTTTTGCAAGTCGTTCTCCTCGGCGCCCTTAGAAAAACAGATACACCGTCGATATATTCTTGGTCGCAACGGTTCGCATCGTACATCCATCTCCTATCCATCTACGCTTCATTAATTTAAGCAATTATTAATATCCAAAAATCTTAATTAAATAAATTGTTATTCTAATATTCAACAATATCCACTAACGGGACAACATTAATGCTAAGTAAATGTTGCAAACTTAATTAATTAATTTTAATATATACTCATACGTAACTAAAAATTATATATATCCTCCTAAGATCAACATAATAAATTCTCATCTCAAAATTTCATGATCACCCAACTACCATATTAACTAAAATTTATTTATCATTCACATCCAACAATCTTAATTACATAAATTGGGTTTATATGCTTCATAAAAATTCACTAACAATACCCACTAATGGAGCAAGATGTATATGCACGCTAAATCTAAAAAAATTAATGGTAACTAAGAAAAAATATTAACTACGTAATTTTATACATACTCGTACCTAGCCAAACTTAAATATATCCTCCGGATGAGCAACATAATAAATTCCTCATCTCAAAATGCAAGGCAACTTCATGATCACCCATCTATCATATTAACTATAATTTATTTTTCATTAATATCCAATAATCGTAATTACATAAATTTGATATATGCTTGACAAAAAATTCATCATCTAAATAAGGTAGACAACTTAACCTAATACATCAAGGTAATAAAATCATCATCTACAAATTGCTAGGTAAACAAAAAAACAAACTAAATGTAGACCTTGCATCTAAACCTTAATTAAGCTAGGAATAAACCTTTAATTGCAATTTTACAGTACAAATGAAGAGAGGAGACATATTTTACACACCTTGGAACAATTCTAAGAAGTAGAAGCACAAGATCTTGACCAAACAAAATCTGAAATCAAAAGGCTACCTTTTCTTCTCGGGGAGGAAGATGACCAGCGACAGGCAACAGCTGGTATTTATAGGAAACATTATTTGTGGCGGTTTTAAATTAAAACCGCCACAGATAATTATATTAGTGGCGGTTCTAAAAACAAACCGCCATAGATAATTTATTATCTGTGACGGTTCCTGTGGAAGTTATGAGACCAGGTGTCTAGCTAAGGGGCCGATCGGGTCAGCCCATGGGGGTGGATTGGGCCAGCAATCCAAAAAGGAGGAGCTTCTGGAAGGTCTTAGCCGCGCCAGAAGAAAGAAGATCGGGAGGTGCATGCGACAAGGGTAGGTAGGCAGAGCCAGTACCTCCGCCGCGGGTGGCGCTGCCTCGCATGTTCTTGTGCTTTGTCGGATCACAGACGGTCTTCCCCTTGCCGCCTCAATCGCCTCTGCGGCCTGCTATCATGGGCGCCTAACAACCCCAAAGAGCAAGGCCGGGATGCCCTGATCGGGGTATATAGGGAGAAGAAACCCTAGATAGAGAGAGAGAGGAGCAGTAGTAGAGAACTTGTAACCAAGAACACTAATATTTTTACGCCGAAGAACACCGAATGCAGGACTAGGGTGTTATCTCCATTGGAGAGGCCGAACCTGGGTAAAAACCGCTTTGTGTCCTGTGTTACCATCAGACCTAGATCTTCCGCCTTGCCCCACTTTCTCTTCTTCTTCATTGTCGGTCACACCCATCGACAGTTGGCGTGCCAGGTAGGGGTGCGCGAAGATCATCCTTCTTGAGTCTGATGGCCCCGCCTAGCGAGATCACCGCTTCTTTCGCCAACCGTACCTCTACGGGAAGTTGGAACGCCTTGGAGGATGCACGAGCTCCAAGGCGGCGTTAAAAACCCACTAGCGCGGGAGGCTGAACGAGGCGCTGACAGCGCATGACGCAGCAGAAGCCTCTTCGGGCACGGTGAAGCCACTCATGATCAACAGTAACAGCATTAAAAGAAAGGCGGTAATTACAATTCCAAGTCAGCATTTATAAGAGGTCTAGTTCTAAATTCTCCACCAAGGAGGAGGCCACGCTCCGGACTTCTTCAAAAAGAGCAGCGGCTTGATCATCATCGATGGTGCAGGCGAAGCCCTCCTCAATAGCCTCTAGTTCCACCCCGGGATAGAGCGACTTTACGATGGCTAATACTTGGCAAGCGCTCGTGGTCGACGTCTCCTGGATATGGGCCCTAAGCCTTTCAGGACCCGCCGACAGCAGCGAAAGGGCCTCGTCATCGCAGCCCGGCCCAACTCTTCCGGGGCTCAGGAACTGGGTCATTTCTCTGATAGAGTCGCGGAACTTGTCATGAAGCTCATAAGCGGCCTTCACTTTCTCATTAAGGGCCTCGACCTGCTCCTACGACTCTTTCTTGACCGCTACAAACCACCGAGATTGTTGTTAAAAGCATTACAGATGCAAGGGACACAACGCCGAGTGGGGAGATAAATACCTTCTAGCTCTTGTGTCAGCTTGGCGTTGTCGGCTAGAGCCCGGGTCTCAGAATCCTTCAGCGGCTGGATCTGTTCATGATGAATGTTCTCCAGCTCCCGCACCAGTCAGGAATTGTCGGCCTGGGTCTGGGACTCGGAATCTTTCAACGACTGGATCTGCTCGCGGAAGCCTGAAGCAATAAGGTGAAGTCAGGGGACAATGAGAATCAAGTCGGCAATCAAGAAGGCAAGAAGACACCCACCTTGGAGCGCCTCAGTCAAAGCCTGGACCTTGACCCAAAGTTCCTCCTACTTAGCCTCGCCTTCGCGACGGACGCGCTCCAAGTTGGCCTCGTACTCCTCATGCTCCCTGACCTTGGGAAGTATTTCCTTGAGGAGGGCGTCCCTCTCCTCTAACGCTCTCCCAAATACCGAAGAATTCTAGGGAATTGAGAAGCGCACACCACTCGGCGTAAATGGAGAGGGAAGAAGACAGCGTACCCGGATCAGTTGAGCGCCCTTTATGGCATTTAGGTAGAGCTCCTCCCTCAACTTTTCGTCCCCCTCACCGAAAGCCTTCCACTTATCCTCATGGCAGAAGAAGATCCGGGGGGAAGGTTGAGGGTTGGATCCCGCGCGGGAGGGAGGCTGTCGGAGGATCTCCTCCACGGGTGGTGAAGAGTCGGCGGCGGCTGGCTCGGATGCCCCTGCAGGGGGTGCAGTAGTAGTCCCAGCATCGCCGGGCATGGCGGCTGCCGGCAAGGCGTCAACGGCCCGTCCCGCCACGGTGCCATCCTCGCTGGGCTCTGGATACGGCGGTGAGACTGTTTCACCTCGGCCGTCTTGGCCGATCAAGGTGCGGCGGACGGGCCTTCTGTATGCACCCTACTTTCGCACCTCGATCATCGAGGAAGAATTGAGCACACTTTAAGGAAACAAGGGTAAGAAGCAATGGGGATACCAACCTGAGCGACTTCCTTATCTTTGCTCTCGGCTCTTTCTGAGTGGCTGAACCACTCGGGGAGGGGCCCGAGGCGGCTTGAAGCTTGGGCGGCCGAGGAGTCGGCTTCTTGACATACGCCCCCGAGGGCCTCCGGGCGGAAGGACACCCGGAGGGGCGTTGCGGCGGCGGCCTCTGCTCGACAACTCCTTCAAGGGCGGGCTCCATCCTCTTAGCACTCGGCTCATCAGCCAGGCTCGGCGGAGCGCTTCACCGCCGCACTCTGGCAGGAGGAGGCATGAGGCAGCGGGGGATCCGAAGAAAAGGCCACACGATCCTGCGAAAGGCCATGAAAGCAGTCCCCGTCAGCAATCGGATGACGGACCAGCGGCGAAACATCAAAAAGGGCGCGACACTTACCTCAGGAGGGGGGTTTGCCAAGCAAAAGGCCTGCGGGGTGTGGTCGGGGAGGATCGTGACATCCGGGGCCAGGAGGTCACTCATTCGAACAATGAGTGTCTCTTGGTCGATGGCTTCGGCGGCCTCCCGCGTCGGGTCGTCCTCCCGGTACTCGTACCCCAAGAATACTCGCTCCTTGATGGGCTGCACCCGACGAACGACGAAGTTGGAGAGAATTCCTACGCCAGTCAGACCTACCTCCTTCAAATCGGCGATCAAGACGAGAAGCTCGTTCACTTGCCCCATTTCATGCTCAGGAGGGACCGCAGTCCAAGAGGGAGAAACTCTCGGGGGCTCGCCGGAAAAGGATGGAACATGGAAGGCAAGGATCGAGGTTGGCGCAATAGAACCACTCTCGGTGCCACTCCTTGTTCGAAGTTCTGAAGGGGATGGCAAAGTAAATCTTCCTCGCCCCGTCTCTTAGCTGAAAGCCGGCGCCTCCAACCGCCTTGGGAGAGCTCCTGCTTGGGAAAGGCTTGAGAAGGAAGAGGTGGCAGAAAAGGTTGAAATGCGGGCGGATACAGAGGTACGCCTCACAAAGATGGATAAAGACGGCAATATGGAGAATGGAATTGGGATTCAAGTGAACCAGTTCGATGCCATAGAAGGAAAGAAGCCCGCGGAAGAAATCACTGGCTGGGAGCCCAAATTCGCGCTGGAAAAAAGATTCGAAGACGACGATCTCCTCGGAGCGAGGGGTGGGATAGAACTCACCACACACCGGGCGGGCGCTGATCAAGGTCACGGGCGGCATGACCCCCATTGCGACCATCATGTCTAAATGCGCTCACAAGACGAGGGACCCAATCGTGGGCCGGAGGCGCATGGGAGTCTGGGAGGCGAGTCGACATCCTCGGAGGAGATTATCGGCGACGCGAAGAGGAGGAGGCGACGATGGCGGCTAGCCCTAGCAATGGGATCCGCGGAAGGGGGACAAACTTTTTTGGAGACGAAGGAGCGGGGGCGTGAGGCGCGAGGAAGACTTAGCCCGGCACGGTGCCTGGAAATTATAAAAGATGACAAAATCCCGCTTGTGGTGGGGATCGCGCCGCTTTGCGCCCGTTGCAGCCTGGACTGACCGAGGCGCGACTCATCCCGACCTGGCCAACCGAATGCTATGATCGTGGTGAACGGACGTCGCCAGGAGAAGAACTGGGTCGGGCATGGTGGGCCCCGCGCCAGGTCGGTTGTAAATCGCCTTTTCCGCGCGGAACCCTGGTGCCATCTGAACCTAAAAAATCCAAGAGCCAAACAATGGTGCGCTCCATGACGGGCCACACTGCGCTCCGACAAGATCGGGCGTAGGCATCATTGAACCAATCCCGGTACGCTCCACAATGAGCCAATTGCCGTACACGTACAGGTACCACTCGGCCAAAAGCCAAACAATGGTGCGTTCCATGACGGGCCACGCTACGCTCCGACAAGATCGGGCGTAGGCATCATTGAACCAATCCCGGTAAGCTCCACGATGAGCCAATTGCCGTACATGTACGGGTACCACTCGGCCAAGAGCCAAACAATGGCGCGCTCCATGATGGGCCACGCTGCGCTCCGACAAGATCGGGCGTAGGCATCATTGAACTAATCCCGGTACGCTCCACGATGAGCCAATTGCCGTACATGTACGGGTACCACTCGGCCAAGAGCCAGACAAAGATGCACTCCATGATGAGCCAACTACCGTGCACGTACGGGGATCGCTCGGCCAAGAGCCGAATATACCCCACGGGAAAATCGATCGCCCAGGCCATGGCGAGTCGGGCCGCGGACCACTCGGGAAAGCTCACGTGAAGCAACTGAGTCCCTCGCGACCTCCCCTCTGAGCAATACGATGGCGAGAGAGTATCACGGCAAGAGAAAGGTTGACCTGAAGGAGACGGTTCGGTCACGAAGCACTCGGGGGCTACTGTGGAAGTTATGAGACCAGGTGTCTAGCTAAGGGGCCGATTGGGTCAGCCCATGGGGGTGGATCGGGCCAGCAATCCAAAAAGGAGGAGCTTCTGGAAGGTCTTAGCCACGCCAGAAGAAAGAAGATCGGGAGGTGCATGCGACAAGGGTAGGTAGGCAGAGCTAAGACCTCCATGCGGGCGGCCTGCTGCTCTGCATGCTCTCAGTGCTTTGTCGGATCAAGCACAGATTTGGTCTTCCCTCTCGCCTCTAATCGCCTCTGCGGCCTTGCTACTCATGGCGCCTCAACAACCCCAAAGAACAAGGCTGGGGACGCCCTGATCGGGGTATATAGGGAGAAGAAACCCTAGATAGAGAGAGAGGAGCAGTAGTAGAGTACTTGTAACGAAGAACACTAATATTTTTACGCCGAAGAACACCGAATGCAGAACTAGGGTGTTATCTCCATTGGAGAGCCCGAACCTGGGTAAAAACCGCTGTGTCCTGTGTTACCATCAGACCTAGATCTTCCGCCTTGCCCCACTTTCTCTTCTTCTTCATTGTTGGTCACACCCATCGACAGTTCCAACTAAAAACGCCACAAATAGAGTCGGTCACACCCATCGACAGTTCCAACTAAAAACGCCACAAATAGACCCATCCTTATCAGTGGCGGTTCCAAAAATAAACCGCCATAGATAAATGAGTTATTTGTGGCAGTTTTTGGATGGAACTGCCATAAATAGTCCCAGCGTTATCAGTGGCGGTTTCAAATAAAAACCGCCACAGTTAATGTATTATCTGTGGCGGTTTTTGGATGAAACCACCACAAATGGTTCTCCCGCCAATTTTCATATAGACCCGCTGTCGTGCCCCGAATTTTCACGGATTCGGGCACTCTGTGTATTCCGTACTAGTACAGGATCACGCTAGTACACACAGGATAAACAGGTTGAAGTACCACAATCATACACAATGAAATAATAATAAGTACTTCAAACATGAGTATAACGAGTTACACGACCTTATGGCCACCTTACAATACTTCACACGCAGGCGATAAATATCAAATAGCACAAGTTTATCAATGAAGCAAAAGTAAAGCGAAGAACACTTCATAACCACAGGCTACTGAGTGCGGCTCAACCCCTTAGTCTTCTTGGCCTTCAATGATCTCCTCCTCCCAAGCTGGCATAGCTTCTTCTTCTGAGGTTTTTGTCGATGCAAGGGTGAGTATACAACATACTCAACAAGTCATGCACAATGCAGTTCTATTACTACATGCATGGCTTATTCCAAAGGAAAGGCTTAATTGGTTATTTTGCATAAAGCAGCATTTCTTTTAACAGGTAATCCTATTAGATTGAAGGCAGTAAAATCAATATTATTGATAATTAATTTCTCAATTCTTTTTCCCAAAGGTTTTGGCACACGACCCTAATTTGATTCTTTTGGCACACACCACCCAATCCACATCTTTTATTTTTAAAATCTAACCCTTGATCAGTAATCACCGAAAGCAATGTCCAAGATCATGACACGGCTATTCGAATAGATTCACACACACACACTCTGCAGAGGCTGTACACTTTACCCACAGGATACAGTCGTTTACCACACAGGCGATTGATTGCAACAAAGTTTTTCAGAGACTAACATTTAACCGTTGAACCTCTCCAATGCTTCCCTTCTAACACTTCCCTCACTCAGAGCCGAAGTTTAGACAGAGCAAGCACCGTTGAATGGGTACCAAGCCGTAGCACAGGTACGCTTCCCCTACAGTTGCACTGGTGTGCACTGTCACCCCGAGGTTTCAAAGGAAAGAGGTCAGAAACCTACTTAACTAGGTCCGTCCCATTCCGGATAAGTGGTTGTACACGGAACTCAGTTCAAAGGCTCGCAAGGTTAAGTCCTTAATTGTCCCGGGCAAGACAACCATTTTATACATCTCGGCACACAACCTTCACGATCTTTCATACAACCCATTGCCACACAGGCCCACCTGGCACGAAGCCTCCTTGCCACTTGCTCCGGTCCAAAACATTTCCCACCCCACTTTATGTTTAAGCAACACATGCCATTGTTCACATCAATTCACGAATAGCACCACACAGGTTACTATCCCAGTGCCATCACATGACATTATCGCACTTTTACAAAAAAATGCGTTCCATAATTGATTAGGCAATATTCATTTGCTATTTGTAATTCATTCGTCGCGAACAAGCTGGCTAAGCGACTACTCACGGTCTAGCCTCCCGTGTTGGCATCATATTAGCGTCCAACATATCAACGCCATAGGTGAACAAGGATTTTCGGGCATACATTGAGTATTAACAAGGTGGCATAACAAGATAGGTAATTTAGCTACCATTCCCACACAAGCAACATCATTTTTACTTAACATAGCATGCAATAATTGAATTAAAATATATTTGGAAATCTAGGGGCAACATGGTCAAAGCATGACTTGCCTTCAAACAGCTGTTGGTTCTGGTGAAGCTCATGACGGTACTCAAATCCTCCTCGGCGAATTCCTGACTCTGAGTCTACGCCAAGACGCAGTAAACATACAATAGCACTCAATACAGACAGAAATACCATCACCAAAAATAAAATAAAATCACCATTAAATAGCTTACATTTTTACAAATTTTTGGCACTGGAATCACTCAAATCCGAAAGTTAAAATGCAAAAGTTATAGCACTTTCAAGTTTTGTTTGAAATTCAAAAATGAATAATCGAGTTAATCTATTTATTTTTCTCTCGAAAATCTGGATTAATTCTCCTCGGCGACACGCGCCGGCACCGAGGACGTCCACGCCGGTCCCGTCATCGACAAGTGGACCCTACCGACGCCACGCCGACACCAAAGACTCACTTGCGGTCCTCCCAATCGACAAGTGGGCCCGGTGAATGGATGCTTTCGCCACACGCCGCCGATCGACACGCGTCGAGGAAGCATCAAGCCACGCCACCCATTCACCCACGATCGTTGGATTCGAATCCGACGGTGCTGAACTACCCTGCGATACATCGTTATACGCTCACGTGGCCTCACCTCGGCGTTGGATGAAGATCCGGTGGTCGGGTTGCTTGCGAGTCGAAGAAGATGCGGCGGCCGGTCACGGACTTGGGGAAGACGACACGGCGACGGCGTTCCGAAGCTTCTCGGTCGAATGAAGTGGCCTAACGGGTCTTGGCGCGACGCAAGGAACTCGGGCTTGGTCTCAAAGCGGCGGGAACCATGAACACTATGGAAGACGAAGGAGAAGTGGAGAGGGAAGAGGCAACTACGGCGAAGCTCTAGCGACGCCACGGTGGATGGTCGAGCGAGAGATGAGGGAAATGAGCGGATGAAGTGTCTGTGCACGGAGATGTACTCCACTTGCCGGACTCGCCTTGGAACTTGCGCAAAATCTCCGCATTATCCACGGCATCCTACTGCATGACATGGCGTCGATCGCCCCGAGATTCCGCCATGATCAACGATAAATGCGTCCGATCAAGATCGGACGGTCAGCGAGCGAGCGCGCGTTAGGGTTTTTCCACCGCACGAGCATAGTGTTGGGCCGGTCCAACACTGTAGCTAAAGGATTTCTCAGCTTTTCGAATAAAAATAAATACGTAAATTTAAAGTAATTGTTTAGGGCACTAAAATACTTCTAAAAATTCTAGAAAATATTTCTAGAGCATTTTGAGCCTAAATAAAATATTGGTTTTAATTTTTGATAAATACATTTTCTGATATTAATTAATCAAGAGAAGAATAATTCAATTTACTTTTATTTTAAATCCAATAAATTCCCAAAAATCCAAATAAATTCAATTAAATGCAAATAAAGGTTGGTTAATTCACAAAAAATTCAAATAACTCCAAAATTTAAAATTGGCCAAATTTCGGGACGTTACACCCGCTACTGATACATATATTTGTGACGATTCCAAAAGAACCGCCACAAATAGGGCGTCACCTATGTGCTGTTTTGTAGTAGTGTTTGTAGGGAACAAGATGAGGTCTAGAAGCTGTAGATTTTAAGAATTTAAATCTTTATTGTAATTTTCTTTTTGATGTAACTTTATTGTTTAATGCACATTGTAATTATGTAATTGTATAATATTTTGATAATCAATAAAGTTGAGGATTAATTTGTTGAGCAATTTAATTATTTGTGTGCTTAATTTATGTTGATGGTCTCATTTGCTTAATTAAATGATGAGGGTTGTTTCATTTACTCAGCAAATTGTCGATTAAGCTTGTGTTATATAAGTTAATCAAAATACGGTGATTAGGTCAGGGGAAGAAGGGCACATACGTACTAAACAAGAAAAAAAAGAGAACAAGAATGGTTTAGGGTGCAGAGTGATTAGGAGATTGCATAGACAACAATACACTCATATACTAAGGGCTATTTATTTTTGCTGTAGATCCTAGATTCTGGTTTCAAAACTGAATAAAAAATAAATAGCATGATTCTAGAAATCAATTCTCATAATCTAGCCTACTCATATACACTAGAATCTACAATCCACTTTATACGTGCTTCTGTGAATTCTAAGGAATACAAATATATGAGAATACTACTGAATGTTTCAAGTAATTACCTACCAATTGCCAACTCAAAATCCCGAATCCAGAATCAGCTTCTCTACAATCACAATCCAAAGTCAGATAAAAACAAATAGGCCCTTAGCACCTCGGATGAAGAACTGATCACCATGAGAATCTTTGAATTTCGAACATGGAGTACTCTTCAATATATACATGATGGGATTTACAAATTAAATAAAACGACTTAAATCCCCATATAACCAGGTGTCTATCCCGTCAAATTATATAGGGTATCTCTCTCTTACAGCTACAAGCCTAAAGAACAAGAACACCAACTTCTATCATTTGTTCAGGGTTATCAAATCTAGGGGTGGGCATTTAGTGAGTTCGGTTTAATCGGTTCGGTTTTTCAGTTTCTAAAAATCAGTTTTCAGAAAGTACCAACCGAAATTCTAGGTTCAAAAAAGAAAACTAAACCGAATTAACCAAATTTTTTTTTGTTCGGTTCTTCGGTTTTTCAGTGAACCGAACTACGGCACAAGATCACTCAGCCGCTCAGCTGAAGCTCTCCAAGCCACGTCGTGCACTCGCCTTCGCACACGCAGACCCCGCCTCGCTTCCTCTTGCTCTGCTGCTCATCGCCCCACCCACATCCACTGTCGTCGTGCCCACTTTGAAGCCCATGCTAGAGAGGGAAGGGGATGCGGGGGGGGCGCCACGTGCTCAAGGCCGAAGGGGAAGGGAGGAGGCAGGGGCTGCAGAGGGAGGTGAGGGAGGCAGAGAGGGCTAGCGGGAGCCGCGCGCTGGGAGAGGGAGGGAGGCGGCGAGGCCACGGCCGCAGGGGCGCGACACGGCCGGAGTCCGAGAGGGAGGAGAGGGGGCGGCGGCCAGGGAGGGAGGGACTAGGAGGGAGGTGCGGGGTGGGATGGAGCCATGGAGGCGAGGCTGTGCTCGTGGGCTCATTAGGGAACACGGATCTAGCAAGGGAATTGAAGAGCTAAAGTGTGGTGACTGGCGAAGAAGAGCTGAAGAGGTAGCTCGTTGGCTATTTTGATTTTGTTCAGGTTTTCAGTTTTTGGGAGCCAAAAACCGAACCGATAATCGAAAACCGAAAAAATTGATTAATTTGGTTTGGTTCGGTTTTTCGGTTTTGGTTTATTTATGCCCACCCCTAATCAAATCCCTTGAAAAAAGATACTTATATACTTTCAAGTCTCAGGAACAATTTCGGTCCGTAGCCGTCTACAAAAAATACTCGAAATTACCTCCGTGTGTAGCCATGCTGTTGCCCTACCCTTGCAAGAATCGCCATCCTCGCCCCTCCCCTGCCGTAGCTGCCACCGTGTCGCCTCCCCGTCCCCTACCGCCGCGGCGCCGCCGACACCCTCCCCTTCCATGCACCGCCGCCACCACTCTGAACGCGAAATGGGAATAAGGAGGATTGACCGATTGAGAGCACGAGGGTTAGGGATGGCTTTGGGCTGTGCGCCCAAAAAAATCAAAATGGGCTAAATTATTAGCAAGAGACCAAGAGTAACAACCAACTGATGGATACTTGTTTTTATTCTTATATTTTTTAAAATTTTTACTGTAAAAATTCATTCGTAAGTAGAACCATACAACAAGTCAATATTTTTAAAGTTTTTGAAATAGCTAAATTATTTTCACAATGCAATTGTTGCCTATAGAATTTTGAATAAACTTGGAAAGATTTACAATAGCCACTGAAATTCATTTAATTAAAAAAACTAATTACATGGATATTCGAAGATTTTTTTTTTCAAATAATACCGGAAGAACGTCATGTACGGCCCTGCCGGCCACACATCTCGCCGTCGTGTGTAGCCTATCTCATCCTCCGCTTCCTCTCCTCCCCTGCAGGCTTTGCTGGGCTTCCTCTCCTCCCATGCAGGCTGCAGCCGCTGTGCGCAGGGCTAGTTTCGTACCACCACCTGACTCCTCCCTCCGTTCTTGAGCTCCCATTCTCTCTCTGGCCGCGCTTCGTTTTGTTCGCCAGTGAACTTGCTATTGGGTTCGCCGGAAGAGAGAACTCGACAAGGACCAAGAAACAGGTAGCATTCTGATTCTTCTTCTCTTGGGTTCTCATTTCCTACAAGAAAGTACATGATGCAGAGTTTACATCATTCAGACACTAACATAAACTAGTTTTGCTTCAATTTATGGCCCAACGTTTACTTCTTGTTATGTGCAAGAATATGAATTTCAGTATGGAACAAATGGCCCTATCTGCGTTCGTTGCAACCCCCTCCTCATTCTATAGAAACACCTTGCCGGGGTTGTGTGGTCGTCAGTCCCAGAGATGGCACAGGAGAGGCTTCCGCAGCCAGGTTCGGGCACAGGGACAAGCACAGTTGCAGTATCGGAAGCTGGGTGATTCAGACCTCCTTATCAGTGAGGTCACTTTTGGAACAGTATGTACATAACTGGAGATCATGTTGCTGTTGTTGTTACATATTTTATTTATATCCCAGGTTAATTCTCCTTTTCTATAGATGACTTTTGGAGAGCAAAATACAGAGAAGGAAGCGCACGATATGCTCTCTTATTCTTTTGACCAAGGCATCAATATCCTTGACACAGCAGAAATTGTCAGTGCAGATTCCTTCCTTCCCTTTAACTTATTATATTATCTTCTGTTCTGAAGTTCATTCCAATTACCATTGAAGTCATGCATAAGTGATCGATCTAATTTTCTATTTTCAACTTTCATTCCTCTTTTTGCCTTTAGTACCCTGTTCCAATGAACAAGGAAACTCAAGGGAGGACTGATCTATATATAGGCAGGTGGATGCAATCCAAGCCACGAGACAAGGTAGCCTAAATCGGGCCTGTTTGTTTATTGTCTCTGTACTAAATCCATCTGCGATTGCTTGCTCAAATCATGCCAGCTTACTTAGAAGAACAACAATAATATAGTCATGAAACTCAACTCTGTTTAATTAATTGGTTGCTACCTGTACATGATTAACGATTTGTATATATTACACTTCCTTGCTTCCTTGAACTTGATGTCAGTATTAGGGTCTAGAAAGCATAGTTATAATAATGACATTATGTTGAAGAATATAGGGTCAATAAAGCTCAGGATTTACTATGGACAGTTGCCTAAATTTCCCACTTGTGATGACATATTTGAATGGTGTCACTGAAACGTGGTGCTTTGCCTGTTTTGTTTCTATGCATCCAGGTAATTTTGGCCACCAAAGTTGCTGGTTATTCAGAGCAATCTAGTTTTCTTCGGGACAATACAAAAGTGATTCGTGTTGATGCTGCCAATATCAAAGAAAGTGTTGAGAAGAGCCTTTCACGCTTATCTACAGACTACATTGATTTGCTTCAGATACACTGGTTAGTGTTTATTTTGAAGATTATTCTTGCCCAGCATAATTTGCAAATCTTGATTCGCAAACAATCATTTTCAGAAGGCAACAATATTCATTAGTTTACTTTCAGTTGTCAGTTGTTTACTTAAGTATGAACATACTATGCAACTTATTTCTATCCAATACATTCCATCTAACAAGGATATGCATTATGCCAAAAAAAAGAAAGAGACCTGGTGTATGTATTTGGTAGGAGAAGTACACTACTGTTGCATCATGCAACCCAGGTCCAAGAAACAGGTCAAGAAGGTGTCTTTTTTACCTACCGTCTTTGTTATACTTGAAAAATTAGATATTTTTCTCCTTACCTAGAGGTACGAAAAATCTTGGGATTGGGACTATCTTAATTAATCCTTTTCTGTTCTCATTATCCGTACAAGATTCAGCACGCTCTATATGCTTCTTTGGAAAATAAACCAAAAAAGTGTACAAACTGTAACGACCCGTATAATTAACTCCTAGTAATGACCGTTACCGAGAGTTAACTATACAAATCTCAGCATGGTAATGTGAGACCCCAGATCGACGATCCGGAATCTCCTGTGTATTACTGTACTAGTCCCAGATCAAAGCTAGTACACACAGTGGAAAATCAATGGCCATATCAGGATTATATATTGAAATAATAGATAACATCAAATAAGAACAACAACCTTATAGTCGAGGTTTACCAAAACTGCCTTAACAGGCTAAACAACTTGAATAACAACAGCGGAAGACGAAAACTCCAAGTGACGACCCAACCATATGCCCACAGGCAGTCGAGTGGGGAGTGCGTCCTAGTCCAGGTGATCTCCTTCGACAGCTTTTAACCTTCTGAGAGATGATTTGAGTGTAGCATGTGAGTACAAACGTACTCCGCAAGTCTGGAAAAATACAACATTAAGGGCTTTCCAAGGAAAGGCTTAATAGGGTTCTTTTGCATAAAACCAAGTTTCATCAAACAATACTTAATAATAATTTTCACAAAGCACATTTTAAACAATTATTTTAACAATTGAAATATTTTTATTCTAGTGAAGATTCTATCCACCATCACTAGTATAAAGGCTCTATCCGCCACATTTAAAAGATTAAGGTAAACCAACTCAAAACTCTATCTGTCATGATCAAAACAGGTTCCATCTACCTTATTGGCTCAATCTGCCAACAAAACATCCGAGAGTTCTAACCACTCCCGAATCCCAAAACAAAACATCAGTTATTTCTAAAACCAAAACCAAGTCTACTAGTATGAAAGTATTCTTCGCTTTGCCTTTGACCGTAGGCACGACTATTCAAATAGTTTTAACTCTATAGAGGTGTACAGCTTTACCCACAAGACATGATATTCTCTTGATGCCAAGCTATTAACACACTTCCTTTGGTGTGCCGGCTGAGAAATCATGACAAGGCCTTTACAATCTATACGCCTAACCCAACTCAACTGCTGAGGTTTCACCGCTATTAGGGTTCCATCTGCCCAGTATAGAAGCCCCCTCTTGCGCCGTGTGGGAAAATACGACTTGCCTCCATCTGGCACCCACATTCCACCATCTGGTGAGTCTAAGTTATGTTTCTACAAATTATTCAGCTAGGTCAGAGCCCATTTGACATGTGGTTGCACGAAAATGCTTAGAATGGACAATCATAAGCGTCGGTCCTTAAATTGATTAGGGCGGCTTCCACAAACCAAGACCAGTGCTCTATCTGTACCCGCCCGACAAACCATTCCGCCCCAATCTAAACTATTTTTCTTTTTATTTTTATTTTACAAACAAATGGCAATACCATTTGCCTATATTTTCCAACACAAGTTTGCAAGAGTTTATAAAGAATCCCCACCCATAGGTGTATACTGACCGTTTGCAAGTATAAGCATTTCTACCGAACTACTCTATTCCACCAATAGTTATTTAATAAACTTCAATTCTCAGTGTTGATAAAAATTATTATAATCAATTATGTAATCTCCTAAAATCATGAAGTCACCAAGATCTCACATTATTATCATGGCACTTGCATAATCCAACCCAATATGATATTCCAACAAGTGAAGTCTAAATCAAGAGTAATCATGACTCCAAAATCATATTAAGCTACAATTATCACTGAATATGAAATATCTTCCTAGAACTATAAATTACATTATTGATTTATCCATCATTCTTGTATTGATCAATCTCATCCACTTAATCCACGAAAAATACTTCACAATATCATTCACTAAATCCACCAAGTATGATTCACAACATCGTCTACATTAATTCACCGAGAATACTTCACATAATCATCTACTAAACCACCAAGAATGCTTGTTACATTCACTGAGTATAATTCTCAACATTATCTATTTAATCCATAAGTATGATTCTCACCATTATCTATTAAGTGCACCGAAAATACTTCATAATATTAGTTACTAAACCACCCAAATATTACTCTCAAAATCATCTACTTTAATCCATTGACAATGGTAGTTCCTATGAACATAACCACTTAATCTTAACCAATCACGCATATTCCATATTAATCAACCAATTCACATATGATTATCACCATCCATATTTCAATCAGTATTTATTTTCTTAATCAGCTCCTCAATAATAACTTCCCACAAATATTAACAATCCAACTTAACAAAATTTCAATCATCAACATTCTTAGATCACTATAATAATCATTAATCCTCATCAACACTAATATCCATGTAATCTCAAATAAAAACTAGGTTCTAGCTCCAATTTCCATTCTAATCAAAGATTATTTAATCAAGAATAATTACTATGGTGGATTGCTTGTTCTAAGGCGACAAAGGTTCATGGATACAATATCAAGGAGGTATAAACAACAGGTATAGCTAACAGTCTAACGTTAACATCATTCTTTTATGTAAATAGCAATGCATGTTTAAAGAAGCGCTTACAAAAGCATTTACAAAACTAGGTACAAAATCGTCAAGGAAGACTTGCCTTCAGAAGGGACGGAATGGACGCGTTGTCTAGAAATGGAGATCGTCCTCGGCGGTGACGGCAACGTCTTCGACTACGCGCAAAATGGAGCGACACAAAAGAATAAAATAAAATAAATAGAAACTAAAAATTATAATAAAAATACTGGCAGATAGAGGATGAATTTAGAAATTTGAATCACTCGATTCGGAGTTCGGATGGAGAAGAACGGGTCAAAAGAAGTTTGACAACAAATAAAATCACGAAATTGAGAAATTGTTCTTTTCCCATCACGAGCTTTCTGGGTTCATTCTCCATTTGTCCCACTAGGCAAGGATCTAGAGCCTTCTTCCCAAATGCCATTGAGAAAAGGCTTCACCGGCGCATGGCGCCAAGCAATGGAGGAAAGGCCAAGGGAGAGAGGGGGCTCATGGGAGGGCTCGCCACGACAGCTGCCATTGAAGGGCATGACATGGCACCAAAGGGCGGCAATGGCGCATGGCATGGGCGCTAGGGCGGCGTCGCAAGGCGGAGGATGGAGATAGAAGCGAGGGCGGCGGTGGAGTCGACGGCAAGCATGGCGAACTTGATGGGCATGAAAAGCTATAACGGCGGTGGGCAACGATGCCATGGCAACGACAAAACCGGCGCCAAAAATCGAACCGACGGCATGTCGGCCAAAAGCACACAAAAACGCAAAATTTCACGACATCGAAAGGAGCACAGGATAGCTAGCATCAAGGGGAGTCTAAGGGTGCAAAGAATTGAATTAGATTCGTACCCAAACGGGAGAAATCGACGACAAACGGAGCGACGACCGACGATGAACAAACTCGAAATCCGGTCAAACTGCAACGAAAATCAAATCCGATTGAATGGTTGTAATCACGGAAGCAAATGGCACAAAGTGACGCGATTGGTTTACCTTGAAACTCACCGGAGCAAAAGATGGCTCACCGGTGTCTTTGGAGAACACCGGGCGTCGGGTTTTCTCGAGTTTTGGGATGGGAAACAGCATGGAATCAAAGGGGAAAGGTGAGCACGGGTAGAGGACGTCGAGACGCAACTTTTGAGTACCCGCACGTCCGGGGAGGTGAAGAAACGGAAGAGTTATGGCTAAAATAAGAAACGGTAAAGAATTAATTACAGCGACCGTTTCATTTGATTTCAGAGGGAGTAATTGCAGGAGAATTGGAGTCCTTGATGACACGGTCGTTTTGCAACTGACCTCATTTGATTTCGTTGGGAATTGCAAAAGAGATGAGCATTTGAAGATTGGCTTGCAAAAGGGGCTGGACATGAACAGTACTGGCTGGAGGTTGAAGACGATGAACGGTACCTGCCACGTGCCGCTTTCTCATTGGTTGGAAGAAATGGAGACACAAAAGCGCGAGGAATAAAATAGGAAAAATAATCTAAAAATCCTGGAAAAATTCCTAAAAATACTAGAGATTATTTGGAACCCAATAAAATTAGTTTTACTGAATTTGGATGAATTTTGGAATTTAGATTATTTTGAAACGAAATAAAATGGATTTGAATAAAGCGCGAGAGATAAAATACCAGAGAGATTCTATAAATCTTGGAAAAATTCTCAAAATCATTATAGAATATTTGGAACCTATTTCAATGGGTTTCAAGATTTTTGGAGTATTTTGAAACTCAGGTGAAATTTCGAATAAGGACCGGAATTGAGAATTTTGACTTTGCGGCCGATAGAGGATTGAACTTCAATTTCGGATGGATAATGATGCCAGGTTAATTAGAACACCGAAGAAAAACCAAAATTTGAAATTAATTAATTTTAAATTAGCTTTTAGCAGAAACCCGAAATTAGGGATGTTACAAACCTACCCCCTTAGAGAGAATCTCGTCCCCGAGATTCGGACGGACAAGAAGAAAGAAAGAACAAAGAACGCTGCTTTTAGATCCTTTTCACACATCCAAGGTTCTTCTTACTCGAGCCAAAGTCTGTCTTTGTACTTTTCAAAACTTGATAACATTGCTCGATGCCTGACACTGATCAAATCTTGAAAGTCCTGATTGGATAGACTGGTACTCGGTATCTATTTGGGGTTCATCTCACTTGATTCACTTCTAGCTTCTAGTACCTTGAAACTTTTGTTCTCTGAAAAAAATGAACAAAGTTCACCACACACATTTGGAGGTCATTGTTTTCATCTTTGATTAATGATTCCTTTTAACTTGGTACTTTGAATTCAAAATATATCCTCATGGTACAAATGAGAATTATGGCTCTACAACCATCCTTTATTTAACTCATGACTGGTGCCCAACTCATATATACTTTAAAGACTAACATCCAGAAATTACTTCCACGATTATACTCCTTTTAAACTTTTACAGATAGCAATACTGACCACTGCATCTTTCAGAATATAACCTTACACAAACTCTTTTATTTATTTTTTTTAAAAGGAGGTATAGTACTACTGGATGTACTATCTATTGGCAATGACTTTCTCTGATAACATCATATTTCTGGTGTCTCTTCTTCACTTCCATGGGGCATAGGCAGACCTAATACCCTATATCGCCATATTTGTGACAGAAATTCCCGATTACGTTTACCACCTGCTGCGGGAGTTATGGTCTTGATAAGAACAACATCTGGAATGTTGACGGTTGAAGTAGATGTTCGGCGTCTTTTTGGGCAACGATTAGCATAATGCCCCTTAACATGACAGTTGAAACATTGAATGTTTGCCTTTGAAATCTTATTACGTTGAGATTGACCAATCTTGTTGTGAAATCCCTGCATCACTGGTTGTACTGCTGCTCCTGGGGTCTTGATCAAGGTTGCTTCTTGCGGTTCGTTGAGTTGAGACTGGTTCACACAAAGTCTAGAGCTACTGGCAACATATTGTTCTTGACATACTACCTTCCTTTTTTGGGAATCCAGATGCGACAGTTGTCTTCCAAGGAGAGTGTTTTGCCTTTGCCAGATTAAGAAATATTTGCTACTTGGTGCAACTTATGAGGTACTCCCACTCTAACTTCTGATGCTGGAACTGCTTGTGGTGCCAAGAAATTTTGTTTCTCCAAAGAACATTGCTTCACAAAATGCCCTTCCTTGCCACAAAGGTTGCAAACTTTGTACTGAATCTTCTTCTTTCGGGGGCACTTGTCGAATCGGTGTCCAGTTCGGTCACAGTTATAACAATGGTTATCTTGTTTTGCTTTACCCTTTTGAGGACAACTGTAAGTAAAATGTCTTTTTCACCACATTTGTAGCAGATGACACATTTCCACGAGTGATGGTTTATGGGAGGAGTATTGCTAATGCCATCATCACCACATAATACTTCTAGAGGCTTGGTCTTCTGTAACTCATCAGTAGAACACTGCTGAGGAGTTGTAGAAGCTTGATTTTTCACTTGTTGTATCATCAGTTGCATGAGCTGAGTCTGAGTCACAAGAAACTGATTCATACTCTGAAGAAATGCTGTTGACACATCGGAGGATTGCTGGTTGAGCTCGGCAGTAGCACTGACATTGACATTCGGAACTTCACTAGTGTTGGCATTGATGTTGACCATAGCATTGGGATTTGATGCCTTAGCTTCTTTGTTGAGGTTAGCACTGCGATTCTTCACCATCTGCTAATAGGACAGGCTTCAAGACGAGGGGAAAAAGCATAGACGAGAGAACAGGGGAGGTTCTAACAACACCTAAAAACCAATTGCCCAGACAAAAGGCAGCACAAAAACGAAAGACGGTTTTGAAAACAACACAAAGCAACTCATCTACTCGATTAAACTACTCACTCTAACTGAATAAGGCGGCTCAAATCCAGAATGAACCTTGACCAACTTATCCTATAGGGTTAGTCTGAGACCAAACTAGTCTGAGACCAAACTTGCTTCTTTGGTCTTCATTGAACAAAGGTCGGATCCTCACTATGAAGACGAATAACTTCACTAGAAACTTTGTTGAATCGCTCCTCATTTTGAGACAACAGGTCTTGATGTGGAGAAGGGAACTCGATATACCTAATATAGAAGTTATAGGGCAAAGGGAGATCCAATTTACATTCCAAAAAGATGAAAGAACAGTAGATACGATGAAGATGGAGTAGATAAGAAACAACTTCAATGATAAAGATGAGAATAGATAGGAGAGAAAAGGCAAGATTAGCACTTTTTTTTATTTTGTAACATAAGTTTTGAAGCTTTCTAAGAAACGACCATTCTAACTAGGGACACGTCCTACAGTCGATATGGCTCTGATACCACCTCTGTGAGACCCCAGATTGACGATCCGGAATCTCCTGTGTATTACTATACTAGTCCCAGATCAAAGCTAGTACACACAATCGAAACAGTGGTAAATCAATGACCATATCAGGATTATATATTGAAGTAATAAATAACATCAAATAAGAACAATAATCTTATGGTCGAGGTTTACCAAAACCGCCTTAACAGGCTGAACAACTTGAATAACAACAGCGAAAGACGAAAACTCCAAGTGATGACCCAACCATATGCCCACAGGCAATCGAGTGGGGAGCGCGTCCTAGTCCAGGTGATCTCCTTCGACAGCTTTAACCTTCTGAGAGATGATTTGAGTGTAGCACGTGAGTACAAACATACTCCATAAGTCTGGAAAAATGCAACATGAAGGGCTTTCCAAGGAAAGGCTTAATAGGGTTCTTTTACATAAAGCCAAGTTTCATCAAACAATATTTAATAATAATTTTCACAAAGCACATTTTAAACAATTATTTTAACAATTGAAATATTTAATATTCTAGTGAAGATTCTATCCACCATCACTAGTATAAAGGCTCTATCCGCCACATTTAAAAGATTAAAGTAAACCAACTCATGACTCTATCTGTCATGATCAAAACAGGTTCCATCTACCTGATTGGCTCAATCTGCCAACAAAACATCCGAGAGTTCTAACCACTCCCGAATCCCAAAACAAAAAAATAGTTATTTCTAAAACCAAAACCAAGTCTACCAGTATGAAAGCATTCTTCGCTTTGCCTTTGACCGTAGGCACGATTATTCGAATAGTTTTAACTCTGCAGAGGTGTACAGCTTTACCCACAAGACATGATATTCTCTTGATGCCAAGCTATTAACACACTTCCTTTGGTGTGCCGGCTGAGATATCATGACAAGGCCATTACAATGTATACGCCAAACTCGACTCACCTGCTGAGGTTTCACCGCTATTAGGGTTCCATCTGCCCAGTATAGAAGCCCCCTCTTGCGTCGTGTGGAAAAATACGACTTGCCTCCATCTGGCACCCACATTCCACCATCTGGTGAGTCTAAGTTATGTTTCTACAAATTATTCAGCCAGGTCAGAGCCCATTTGACATGTGGTTGCACGGAAATGCTTAGAATGGACAATCATAAGCGTCGGTCCTTAAATTGATTATGGCGGCTTCCACAAACCAAGACCAGTGATCTGTCTGCACTCGCCCGACAAACCATTCCGCCCCAATCTAAACCATTTTCCGTTTTATTTTTATTTTACAAACAAACGGCAATACCATTTGCCTATATTTTCCAACACAAGTTTGCAAGAGTTTATAAAGAATCCCCACCCATAGGTGTATACTCACCGTTTGCAAGTATAAGCATTTCTACCGAACTACTCTATTCCACCAATAGTTATTTAATAAACTTCAATTCTCAGTGTTGATAAAAATTATTATAATCAATTATGTAATTTCCTAAAATCATGAAGTCACCAAGATCTCACATTATTATCATGGCACTTGCATAATCCAACCCAATATGATATTCCAACAAGTGAAGTCTAAATCAAGAGTAATCATGACTCCAAAGTCATATTAAGCTACAATTATCACTGAGTATGAAATATCTTCCTAGAACTATAAATTACATTATTGATTTATCCATCATTCTTGTATTGATCAATCTCATCCACTTAATCCACGAAAAATACTTCACAATATCATTCACTAAATCCACCAAGTATGATTCACAACATCGTCTACATTAATTCACCGAGAATACTTCACATAATCATCGACTAAACCACCAAGAATGCTTGTTAAATTCACTGAGTATGATTCTCAACATTATCTATTTAATCCATAAGTATGATTCTCACCATTATCTGTTAAGTGCATCGAAGATGCTTCATAATATTATTTACTAAACCACCCAAATATTACTCTCAAAATCATCTACTTTAATCCATTGACAATGGTAGTTCCTATGAACATAACCAATTAATCTTAACCAATCACGCATATTCCATATTAATTAACCAATTCACATATGATTATCACCATCCATATTTCAATCAGTATTTATTTTCTTAATCACCTCCTCAATAATAACTTCCCACAAATATTAACAATCCAACTTAACAAAATTTCAATCATCAACATTCTTAGATCACTATAATAATTATTAATCCTCATCAACACTAATATCCAAGTAATCTCTAATAAAAACTGGGTTCTAGCTCCAATTTCCATTCTAATCAAAGATTATTTAATCAAGAATAATTACTATGGTGGATTGCTTGTTCTAAGGCGACAAAGGTTCATGAATACAATATCAAGGAGGTATAAACAACAGGTATAGCTAACAGTCTAACATTAATATCATTCTTTTATGTAAATAGCAATGCATGTTTAAAGAAGCAGTTACAAAAGCTTTTACAAAACTAGGAACAAAATGCGTCAAGGAAGACTTGCCTTCGTAGCGGGACAGCGGGACGTCGGTCTGGAAATGGAGATCGTCCTCGGCGGCGACGGCAACGTCTTCGGCTACGCGCAAAATGGAGTGACACAAAAGAATAAAATAAAATAAACAGAAACTAAAAATTATAATAAAAATACTGGCAGATAGAGGATGAATTTAGATAAATTTAGAAATTTGAATCACTCGATTCGGAGTTCGGATGGAGAAGAACATGTCAAAAGAAGTTTGACAAGAAATAAAATCACGAAATTGAGAAATTGCACTGTAGCATCGCGAGCTACGGAATCTTTCTTTTTCTCCATTTGTCTGGGTCTTAGAAGGCCATGGAATTGTCTAGAGCCTTCTTCCCAAATGTTCTGTACAGAGAAATGGCTTCACCGACATGGCGCATGGCGCAATAGAGGAAAGGCCAGGTCGAGAGGAGGCTCACGCGGAGGGGTTGTCAGGAGGTGCTCACCGGAGGCGTTGTGAGAAGGCGGCGACAGCAAATGAGGCGGCGATGCGCAGCATGGCGGCGGGCGGCGGAGGTGGCGGTGTTGCACCGTGGCGGATGGCGGCGAGGGTGGGGTGGGTGCAGCGGGCGCGGCGAAGGTGATGGCACGATGGCGAAAAAGCTATAACGGCAAGGCACGCAACGATGCCATAACAACCGCCAAACCGGACCGGCGGCATGTCGACCAAAAGCACACAAAAATGCAAAATTTCACGAAATCGAAAGGAGCACGGGATAGCTAGCATCAAGAGGAGTCTAAGGGTGCAAGGAATTGAATTGATTCGGACTTGGAGAAATCGACGATGAACGAGCAGTGACCGACGATGAACAAACTCGAAATCCGGGGTCAAACTGCAACGAAAATCAAATCCGATTGAATGGTTGTAATCATGGAAGCAAATGGCACAAAGTGACGCGGTTGGTTTACCTTGAAACTCACCGGAGCAAAAGATGGCTCACCGGTGTCTTTGGAGAACGCCGGGCGTCGGGTTTTCTCGAGTTTTGGGATGGGAAACGGCACGGAATCAAAGGGGAAAGTTGAGCACAGGGTAGAGGACGTCGAGACGCAACTTTTGAGTACCCGTACGTCCGGGGAGGTGAAGAAACGGAAGAGTTATGGCTAAAACAAGAAATGGCAAAGAATTGATTGCAGCGACCGTTTCATTTGATTTCAGAGGGGGTAATTGCAGGAGAATTGGAGTCCTTGATAACACGGTCGTTTTGCAACTGACCTCACTTGATTTCGTTGAGAATTGCAAAAGATATGTGTATTTGAAGATTGGCTTGCAAAAGGGGCTGGACATGAACAGTGTTGGCTGAAGGTTGAAGACGATGAACAGTACCTGCCACGTGCCGCTTTCTCATTGGTTGGAAGAAATGGAGGGACAAAAGCGTGAGGAATAAAATAGCAAAAATAATCTAAAAATCCTGGAAAAATTCCTAAAAATATTAGAGATTATTTGGAACCAAATAAAATTAGTTTCACTGAATTTGGATGAATTTTGGAATTTAGATTATTTCGGAACGAAATAAAATGGATTTGAATGAAACGCGAGAGATAAAATACCAGAGTGATTCTATAAATCTTGGAAAAATTCCCAAAATCATTATAGAATATTTGGAACGTATTTCAATGGGTTTCAAGATTTTTGGAGCATTTTGAAACTCGGGTGAAATTTCGAATAAGGACTGGAATTGAGAATTTTGACTTTGCGGGCGGTAAAGGATTGAACTTAAATTTCGGATGGATAATGATGCCAGGTTAATTAGAACACCGAAGAAAAACCAAATTTTGAAATTAATTAATTTTAAATTAGCTTTTAGCAGAAACCCGAAATTAGGGATGTTAGAGGTAACTAGCAAAACATCGAACTTTCCGATGCTTTATTAGTTATTACACTGTAAACAGAGTATTGCAGCTGAACAATAATTAAAGACAAACAATGGAACTCCTTATTACATTCTATTAACCACGTAATGCTATTGTCCATTGAATTACCTTAATTTACATAGACTTGATTACAGCAAAATAATAGATATCTATTATAACCTCCTATTCTGTAAGGGCCTGCTAGAGTTGGGGTATGGTCTACTACTCCCCCCTACTATTCCTGATAGTAGTAGTAGTCACCCTCCTATATGTCCTAATCCTGCGCACAGTCATCACCCGAGGCCTCAGAAAGTCATCTATGTGACTCACATTCTAAGTAAGGGGAGAATTAAGAGTGAATGCAAAGTACTCAGCAAGCAATAATACATAAATACAAAAATGAATTTTTTCCTCCCATATTAACCACACCTAATCCAACTTCACCCAAAGACCACTTTTCCCAAAATATCCTTTCTACAGCAATTAAGTATTAGTTTAAAGATTGGTTGATTTTATATTTTTAGAAAATTTTACTAACACCAATGCTTTCATAGTCTTCAAACCAAGAAACTAGTTTGAATTCAAGATTTTATCTATGCAGGTTTGTATCACTTTACTCATAGTGACATCCACAAGAGATGCCTCTGAACGTTTATTGCTACTCTAGTATTAGTTCTTCACCCTGCATTTCGAGTTTGTGACACCTATCCCAGACTGTCACACATCTCAAGGTACTGTTGTACTCCCTCTCAACCAGAGGTACACTGTTGGGTTTCAAAATATATCGCCCCCAATGGCATAACCTTCTAGGCCTACCAGCCTTGCCCAGAAGCACCATGCTATCCTTACCTATTATGGAGAGCTCTAATACATTTGTAGGACAACTTTTTCTAACCGATTTTACACACACTGGTTGATACTAATTTTATGGCTCATAGCCCAAGTGTTAGTTTGTTGAAACTTACATTATAACCCATGTAGAGGACCCCGCCGGCTTACATCTTTCTCATCGGCATCCTCTACCATCCATATTACATTAAACCCAATACCACTTCCATTTTCTAACCATCAAAACAGTTCCAACCCAACTCATCCTTCCAAACTATCTTCCAGAACATGCCCATTTTAATAATTCCATTAAAATTAAACTTTCCAATTTAGTGAGAGTAATGATAACTAAATAAAAGCAATTAAAACATTCTAATAAAGCATGTTCAAGAGGGTTTTGCTTGCCTGAAATATACTCTAAAAGTTTGACCTCGTTTGAAAATGGGTTCTAGCTATCACACGAGTTCTGTTCTTGTCCTGAAAATTATAATCTATTAAATTACAGCAATTTATTAAGTATGAGTTACGGTGTCCAACCAGTCCAATATCTATATGCTCATTTTATGGATTTTATGGATCTAATGGTTTCTATTTAGATGCCATGCATACTCCATTTTTATAATTAACTAATTAATCACTTAATACCACTAATGCTGTTATTTCCTAGTTTTATGCATGTGCATGTATATCTAATTTTATCATTAACCAACTGATCACCTAATACAATAGATACTATTCTTGACAGATCTATATGCACTTAATCAATTCATTTTCAACTTTTCCTTTTCTTTTCTTTTCTTCTTTCTTTTTTCTTTTCTCCCTTTCTTCTTTTTCCTTTTTCTCTCCTTCTCTTTTCTCTTTTTCTGTTCTCTGCTTTTTCCTTCTTCTCTCTTCCTATTCTCAGCCGAAGCCTCTTCTTCCTCTTGCCTTATTCGGCCGAGCTCACTTCTGGCGGCTCCTCCCTCTAGCTCTTCTCTCCGCCGCTCTCTGGTCTACTTCCCTGCTGCCGAAACTACAACTCCTCTCCCTGGAGCCTCAGCTACCTACTCCTGCAGAGCTCTCCTATCCCCCTGCCTTGCGGCTGCTACAAGCTCTCCTTAGCAGGTTCTAGGGTTTTGCTAGGCTTGCTGATTTTGGAGTAAATGGACGTCCAAGATAATGACAGAGGTGGTGATTCTAGGGTTAGCCTACTGAGACCGCTTGCATTTTCACAGATCTATTGCTATTTTACCCATCTAAAGCTATGCCATCTGATCTACCTCTGTGCTGTTGACTTGTTCTCCTACGAATGTGGTTCGGTTCTAGTGGCAAGAATGATGGTGGTGAAGTAGTTGAAGCAGAGGTGGCCGACTCCTCTAGCTCTTCCCTTGCTCAGCCGGCTAGAGCTCCCTTGTCCTTGCTCCCTAGCCGATTGAGCTTCTCTTCTGGCTCCTTTGCTTGATTCTTGGCTGTCCCCTTTTGCTTGTTCTTGGTTGGAAGGTGAGAAATGGAAGCAGTAGCCTTGGGTTGCAATGAGGACGTCTAGCTCTTGCCTCAGGTTCTTGGTTGCTATGCGAAATGGAAGAATGGCTGTGGGTGAGATGAATCTAGCAATGGCTTGCTGCTCTTCTTGGCTTTCGGTTGGAAGAAAATGTAAGGGGGAGTAATGCACTGGCTGGCCTTTGCAGCTCTGGAGAAGTGACCGGAGGGCGGGGAGGGTAAAGCACTTCTCACTGGCTGGCATCCTTATCTTCTTACTGTGCACTGCAATTACCATTCTGCCCTTACTATTTTACTCTCTTACTACTGCCGCCTTTACCCATTTACTGCCAACACACATGCATGCATGCAGCTGCTTTCATTCATATGATTATGCACACTCATGAAGATGCACTAACATTTCCTTAGCTTAATCACTACTATGTTTAATTATCAATTCTTGATGTATGCTTAATACTAATGATGATGCTTATGATATATTTATGCTTAAGGATGGGATGATTAGGGGGAGGGTCCTCACACAAACGATATGCTAACTAATACATGACTTCTTGGACTTCAGTATAACTTCCTTACACAATATACTAGATATGTACCAGATACATCACCCTTGGTTCGTCGTCATATATGAACTGTTTTTAGCGCATCTGCTTTGTTTAAGTGTAATCTTGTTGGTTCTTTAACTATCCACATACACTTGTTTAGATAGGAAGTTCATTTGGTTATATTGTTATATTTTATTTCCATTTTTACCCGATGAGAAAAACAACCCTGGCTTCAAAGGTTTGCTTTATTTCTTCAGGCCAGATAGGTATGTGCCGCTATTCGGTGAATTCAGTTATAATCCAACCAAATGGAGGCCAAGCGTCCCATTTGAGGACCAATTGAAAGCTTTCCGGGAGCTAATTGATGAAGGAAAGGTAGTATTTTTCTTTAGCTGATATTCTAAACAAGCAAAGTGGCAGTAACTATGTTTTTTTTTTTTGGCTGGAGAGGGCTTAACTTAAAGGGAAAAAATGATAGCCATGTAACTATATGTCTGCTCTTGATATGGAGCCATCTTTCAACAGGCCTTGGTACTTATGCTTTTGTACATTTTGTTTAATGATGTGAATTTTTCTTGCGATAACAGCCATAGCATTATTCTAGAGCACATCATAGCTTATGGTCATGTGATGGTTGTGTTGTGTTGGTAGAGGCACATTTGAGTAGTTCATTTACAGAATATTCAGAAGATAGTCAAGAATGACATATTGTTAGCCATTTTATAATACTATAAATCACTTTTGATCTCTGTTCTAGGTACGCTATATCGGTGTTTCCAATGAAACCTCATATGGAGTAATGGAGTTTGTACAGGCTGCAAAGCTTCAAGGACTTCCAAAGGTTGTGAGCATCCAGAACTGTTATAGTCTACTTTTGAGATGCCACTTCGAAGGTGAAATGGATGTCATTGATCTATTCACTTGATTCGCTGGAACTCTCTTTGTTATGCCCTAGTTCTGAAATTAAATGAGAAATATTGAGAATTTCTTTTGCCTCCTCTTTCAATCTGAAACATCAGTTGCCTATTCTCTCTCTCTCTCTAAATAAAAAACCCCTCAGATATACCTGAAGAACAAAACGAAAACAAAAAGGATTCATACCATTGTATCATAATTTATTTGTTAACTTGTTGGGTCCATTGTGTTTTTTTTTGGGTGATGGGATCAAAGTGCTGACTCTTGAGCATTGAGTTTATAGCAGTGTAGCTGATATGCTGGACTTTAACTGCATGTTTCTTTTTATCACAGTTGATCTTGTTGAAGTTTGCCACCCAAATAACTGCAATGTTGGGCTGCTTGCCTACTCCCCTTTGGCTGCTGGTGTTCTCACTGGAAAGTATCTTGATGCTAACTCTGACATATCAAAGAGGAGCAGGCTAAATCTTTTCCCTGGATACATGCAGCGTTACAATGCGTCGTTGGCTAAAGTATGATGAAATACTGCAACTAACCATTCAAAAAGTTGTTTGGTTCGTTTCCCAACTGTACAGAGCCTTGATAATTGGTGTGTATTCTGGTTTACTTTTGTTGCCTTTGTTTGACAGGAAGCAACGAACGAATACATCAAGCTTGCCAAGAAGCATGGGCTAACTCCGGTCCAGCTTGCCGTCGGCTTTGTGCGCGACTGTCCGTTCACAGTTAGCACCATCATCGGAGCAACCACCATGGATCAGTTAAAGGAGAACATCGATGTGTTTACCAGCGCTCCACGACCTCTGCCAGCACAAGTTCTTGATGACATTGAGACTCTTTTCAAGAGATACAGAGACCCAGCAGCAATCCACTAGATGTTTATTCACCTTCTTGATTCAAAGAAGATCAATCCTCAAGAGATACAAAGACCCAGCAAATAGGCAAGCATTTACGATTGGACGATTTCATTCATGTTGATAAAACATTGCTTTCTCTTCTACTGATTTTACTATTAATGCTGCGACAATGATTTTACCAGACTGTAGCACATACCCATCGGTAAATATTGTTGTTTTAGAATATGTTCTTATGCTTACTACGAGTGTAAAGAGAGTCCCAAATGGAAGCATTCTCTACCTCTCATTAGCTACTTGTATTTTTTATTTTTGATAATAGGAGATGTTTATCAATTGCTGCCTGAGCTTATATATTATGACTCGCACTAAGTTGCTCTGCACTTTATAGCTGCAGTGGGTTGATGATGCTCCTGTCATGCAGTTTCGCAGTTTGGATGACAAGCTGCTCCAAACTATAGTTCTGTTGCCGCACAATTTGACACAGTGCTACAGAGGTGTACCCAAGGGATAAAAACAGGGGGAAGTCATCTTTAGTTCCTCAACTCTTCCCTTCGTTTAATTTTGGTCTCTTAAGCACAATACCGTTTAGAAGTATTCCTCCATCTTGCAATACTAGTGCACATGACCCCCTTGAACTGGAAAGCGGCGATTTTGACCAGTGTTGACCCATATGGCTTGCTAACTCAGCATCCGACATAGCCAAAGTTACACTTGAACCCCACATGTCAGTCCTATCTCTATCCCATCTCTCTCATTTTTTTGAGAGACCATACGGAGATCTACCCATATTTGTGATGACTATTTGATTATGTTTGAACTTGTGGTGCTCAGATTTGAGTTTGAAATAAGTTTAGTTTGGTTTTGAGCAATTTGAGTTGAGTGGTCATAGCTGTGCCTTGAGTGGTATTGGCCTTGTTTTGAGTGGTTATAGCTTCGCCCTTAAGTGGTTGTGACCACTAAGTGGTTGTGATGCCCTCGAGTGGTCGTGACCTCTGTAAGAGTGGTTACAGCTAATAGTGGTTATAGACTAAATGATTCAAAGTGGGACCTTTTGTTGTTTGATTGGTCATAATCCTTGTCAGACTATTGTTGTATTTTTTGTTGAGCAATGCTATGTGATAGTTTGCTTGTCTAAGATGGTTGCAAGACTTCGAAGCTAGATCATGGTAAGGCGGAAGTGTTAGAATATATTTCCATAATATTCATGCCTTGTATAGAGATATCAATCTCCGGATATCTCTCCTGTTATACTTGTACCATATATAGCCATAGCTGTCCATACTTAAGGATTGCTTGCTATAGATAGCTATACACTTTGTATTATATATTGGGCATTGCCCTGTTAATGAGGAATCATCTAATTCTCCTCAAATCTCTATTCCAACATGGTATCAGAAGCCTAGGTCTTCCACCTTCTACCAGAACCAACAGATCCCCTCGCCCCTCTCCTTGCCGCCTCCTTGTCTATGGCAGATCCTCCTGCTCCACCTCCCGCCGCCCAAGGCGCCGGCGCCCCTCCCTACGGCGCCATCCTCCCATACCACCCTCACAACCCCGCCACTGCCCTTTCCACCATTAACGCAAGACGACATCCCTCTCTCTTCAACTCGATCCGCCTAACTCCTCCATATGGGCGCGAGCTTTTGAACTCCTTGTCGGCAAGTTCGGCGCCCTTCACCACCTCACCCAGGATGCTCCCATCCCTCCCGATGGCACCTGGACTACCACAGACATGGCGATCAAGTTCCTCATCTACGCCTCCCTCTCCGAGGAACTCCTCGGCATTGTTCTTCATCGTGGTGCATCGGCGCGCACCATCTGGGAGAGCTTGGAGGCCCTGTTCCGCAGCAACAGACATCCGCGCTCGCCCTCGGCCGAATTTTGCAATTTGGCTCAAGGGGATCTCTCCATCCTCGCCTACTCCCAGCGTCTCAAGACTTACGCCGATGCCCTCGCAGACATTGGCCAACCGGTTCGTGATGACACTCTGGTCCTCACCCTTCTCCGCGGCTTGACTGACAACTTCCGCAACATCGCCACCATCATCAAGACGAAGGATCCTCCTTCCTTCCTTCGCGGTTCGTTCCATGTCGCTTCTTGAGGAGGCCGATCTCAAGATTAAGCCCTAAGTCCGATGGTGCCACGGTTCTCTACTCCAACAAAGACCAAGTCGTCCTCCTCCACGGCGGCAAAAGACCTGCAGAACTCCAACTCTCGCTACACGAGCAAGGGCAAAGGCAAGGGCGCACCTCGCTAACTCCAAGCCTCCTGCGGCGCCTTTCCCATGGGTTTTAACCCTACACCGGTACATTTCAAATGTGGCTAGTGCTCGCTTCGACCCAGATCCTTGGACCTCGCCCACCACAAAAGCAAGATGCGCCTCGGATGTCGCCTCCCATGGCGTCTGCTCCAAAGACCATTCGCCTACTATGCAAAGACCATCATCTACTCCTCCTGCCGCCCCACCGCCCCTCTTGGGATCGGGCGTCCCTCATTCAGCGATGAATGCTATGACCATGCAAAGCCGGACTCGCCCACGTGGTACATGGATTCCGCCTCTTCTCATCTCACCGCCGACCCAGTAAACTCTCTGTCCGTCACACCACCCCTCGCCCTCACACCCACGTTGTTGTTGGTGATGGTTCTTCTCTCCCTGTCACCATCACCGGCAACACTACTCTTTCCACCCCCACCCGTCCTCTCTCCCTCTCCAATATTCTTGTTTCTCCAACTATTATTGCCAACCTCATTTCCGTTCGCCAGTTCACAAAAGATAACCGTTGTTCCATTGAATTTGACCCTCTTGGCTTTTCTGTGAAGGATCTCCGCACTCGAACCGTGATTCACAGGTGCAATAGTTCGGGCGATCTCTACCCGTTCTATCCAACGCACCCAGTCCAGCATCATGCGTTCGTCGCTTCTTCTCCTTCCAGCACTCTTTGGCATCAACGGTTGGGGCATCCCGGCGACCATGTCCTCTACCATCTCCAAGTTGCGGCTGCCATTCCATTAGCTTCAAATAAAATTGTACCTCATACATGTCATGCCTGTCAATTAGGAAAACATGTTCGTCTTCCTTTTTCTACCTCTCTGTCCAGGACCAATAAACCTTTTGAGTTGCTTCATTGTGATTTATGGACGTCCCCCATTCCTAGCATCTCCGGTTTTAAGTACTATCTCGTTTGCTTGGATGATTTTACCCATTACCTCTGGACATTCCCACTAAAACTTAAATCTGACACCTTCCCCACCCTCAAACACTTTCACACTTTTGTCGCCACTCAATTCTCTTCCACCATCAAAAGCTTTCAGCGCGATAATGGCACTGAATTCCTCAACACTACCACTCGAAATTTCTTTTCAGACAACGGCATCCACCTTCGCCTTTCCTGTCCACACACCTCTCCTCAAAATGGGAAAGCCGAACGGATCCTCCGCTCCACAAATAACATCATACGCACTCTCCTTATTCAAGCTTCCATGCCCCCCTCATATTGGGTCGAAGCCCTCCACACCGCCACATACCTTCTCAATCGCCTACCCACCTCCACTCTCAACAACCTTACACCATACCAAGCCCTGTTTCATTCCTCCTCTTATGCAAACCTTGGTCTTCTATTGTCGGTGTTACCCCAACCTTTCGCCACCATGCCACACAAACTTGCTCCACGCTCCTCCGAGTGTGTCTTCCTAGGTTATCCTCGACAATCACAAAGGCTTCATTGTTCGACTTAACCTCAAACCGGATAATCCACTCTCGGCATGTCATTTTTGATGAACTCACTTTTCCCTTTGCCCGCAGCTCCACTCCCCATCCTCGCTAGCTACTCCTTTTTAGATGCGATGCAGTACTCTGTACATTGGTTGCTGCCGCAACCCCGGATCAACCCCTGTTGCACCACTCGCCGCCACTACTTGATGCGATGAGTCGTCGCATTACCGCCATCGCTTCAACCACAATACCGTCGGCCCTACTTCTACCGCAGGGGTTGTTTGCAACACCGCTGCTGATGCATCCAACCACCCAAGACCCGCCAGGCGTGTGTATATGCGCGCCCCGCCACTCTCGCCGACCATCGCCTCCTTCCGCCGCAAGATCATCATCCGTGGAGTCATCTCATCCCATGACCACCGGAGCAAGGATGGTACTCTTCCACCGCTCTGTTCCAAATGACCGCCATCGCTTCCAAAGACTCTCTCCGTAACCAAGACATACAGAGCGCTCTCAATGATCCCAACCGAAAGTCGCCATGATTGATGAGTTTATCGCTCGTCAAGAATAATACGTGGGATTTGGTGCCTCCACCACCCCACGCTAACATCGTCTCCGAAATGGATTTACAAACACAAGTTCAAGTCCGACGGCTCCTTTCTCGTTACAAAGCTCATTGGGTCCTCCGAGGGTTTTTCAACAACCCAAGATCGACTATGAAGAGATCGTTCAATCCGGTGGTGAAGCCCACCACCATCCGCACCGTTCTTTCCATCGCCACCCTCGATTGGCCCATCCGCCACTCGACGTCAAGAATGCCTTCCTCAATCGGCTGCTCGCTGAGACCGCTTCACGCTAAAGAACCACCGTGTTTTGTCGACCGACAAGCCCTCTCATGTGTGTCGCTCAACAAATCGTTGTATGGCCTCAAACAAGCACCCCGTGCTTGGTACAGTCGATTTCATTCTTTCATCACCGCCAACGGCTTCACCAACACCAAGTCGGACTCTTCTCTGTTCATCTACTCCAAGGGCACCGACCGGGCTTTTCTCCCATCAGTATGTTGACGACATTGTGCTCACGGCCGACCGGTCTTCCTTGAGCGCTGGTTGCCTTGCTACATCATGAATTTGCCATGAGTGATCTCGCCCTCCACTACTTCCTCGACATCACCGCTTCCCGCTCATCTCACGGGCTCTTCCCGACGCAAGACAAGTATGTCATTGAGATCCTCCAATACACGCAAGATGACGAATCGCAACCCTTCCGCCACTCCCATCGAGGCTCGCTCCAAGCTTTCCGCAGCTGGAGCACTCAGATCTAATCCGACCTCTACAGAGTCTTGTTGGCGCATTGCAAGATTCCTCACCTTTACCCGCCCGACATTGCTCATGCCGCTCAAAGAAGTCTGTCTTCATATGCATGATCCGCGCGACCACCACTTCCAGCTTGGTCAAACGGATTTTGCGTTACATCAAGGGCACCTCCACTTTGGTCTTCGATCCATCGTGCTGTGTCTCACGAGCTTGTTGTCTACACGGATGTCGACCGGGCAGTCGCCTCGACACGCGCAAGTCTACCTCCGGCTATTGCGCCTTCCTCGGCTCCAACCTTCTCTCTCGGTCCTCCAGCGACAACACACGCTTTCGCGCCAATACCGGGCCGAAGTACCAAGGAGTCGCCAACGGTGTGGCCGAGGCATGTTGGCTTCGGCAACTCTTACATGATCTCGGGCACCCTTTGCGCAAGACCACCGCCGCTCATCGCGATAATGTTAGTGCTATCTACCTCTCCACCAACCCGGTTCAACACCAACGCACCAAACATATCGAGATTGACCTTCATTTTGTGCGCGAGCGTGTTGCTCTTGGAGATGTTCGTGTTCTTCATGTTCCGACGGATCAACAGTACGCCGACATCTTCACTAAGGGGCTTCCCACTACTGTCTTCAAGACGTTCCGCTCCAGTCTCAACGTCCGCGATGCTCCCACCGAGATCATGGGGTCATAGAATATATTTCCATAATATTCATGCCTTGTATAGAGATATCAATCTCCTGATATCTCTCCTGTTATACTTGTACCATATATAGCCATAGCTGTCCATACTTAGGGATTGCTTGCTATAGATAGCTGTACACTTTGTATTATATATTGGGCATTGCCCTGTTAATGAGGAATCATCTAATTCTCCTCAAATCTCTATTCCAACAGGAAGAGACTAGAACTACACTAGGAGAGCTGAGATCCAAACGGTAAGGTGATACCAAAAGATGACTAAGGCCAGGGACTTGCTGCAAGTCAAGATGATAAGTGGATAGATGAGATGCTAACTTGAGCTCTACTCAAGCGAAGGAGGATTGTTGAATCAAGAGTCATGGGTTGTATAGAGGTTAAGTTAGTGTTACAGGGTATGGTTAAAACGTGTTATGTTGTTGGATTTTGGATTAGCCCATGTCTGAGTGAGGGAGTGAATTTCAACCCTTGACGAGGTTTTTTGAGGCCTAAGAATATCATCTAAGGATGGAGGTTGTTTCTGGTATGCTATAAATAAAGGGGTGGAGGAATGCCTCTACATTGACTCTGTTTGAACCAAGTCTAAAAGATGTCTTAGTGAATGGTTCTTTAGTTTCTTTATGCTCCTTTGAGTTTTGCTCACATGAAAGTGTAGCTTTGTAACCATCCCTCTCTAAGCAATGCAAGATCCAAGTTCATCTATATTCTAAAATTTATTTTTGTTCTTGTATTTTTTGCTTGGTTCTTTCTTGCAACTTGAGCTATGCTGCGCCTCCTGTTATCTGCTCTGTCTCTACTAGATCTAGGATGTATAAGAGGTTGAGAAGTGAATATGTTCTAACCCAATAAGATCCACTCGAACTTACTCTTGCTCAAGTTTTTGGTCTCCCCTCTTTTTGAGTCTTTGATCACTCTTTGGTATCTTTCTCTCTTGATCTTGTGATGCCAAGAATGAATGATTGATGGATGAATTATCTATAGATCATATTCCAATCATCTAGGCAAACTTTTAACAAGATCTCTAAGGTTCTTCTCAAAAATCTAATAAATCTTTTCTTGCATGTTTGAGTGGTGTTTCTTTGGTGTTCTTGATCATCAAATTCTTATAAGCAAGTTTAGGGTGAAGTTTGTGAGTTTATCCAGATCTTAGTGTAATCTTCCTTCAAACTGAAAAAGATTATAACTTTGACATCAATCCTTGTGATTGAAGATTGGAATAGGTTTCTGACATCCGTAGGAAGATGCATACAAAGTTTCATGATATTTAAATAAGCCGATCAAAAGTTATCTCGATTCTTATTTTTTATCGTACTGATTTTACTATTCATCTCGATTTCACTGTTCACTAAAAGCACTGCCCTTTTGCCCAGTGCTGGCCTAGCTTAGCTTTTTTATTGGCTTTTTAGCTAGAACAGTGGCTTGAATTTTTTAGGGGAAATTTTATTTTGTTCCTATTTACCCCTCCCCTCTAGTCATCTTTTTCAATCCTACATTTTTTCTCCCCTTCCATTTTTGTTCCCTTTCCTTCTCCTTCCACTTTCGTTCCCCACCACCAAAACGTCACTGTGGAGCATCACTAACAGAGTCCTCCACCCCAAAGCCCCCGCCGCTGCCCATGCCCTCCCACCATGCCCTGCCCTACTCCCAAACCACAAGAGACAAGAGAGAGCAGGGAAGGCACCTAGGGCTTTTTGTGGAACTCGCTTGTGGTGAGCAGCATCCATCGAGGTAGCGGTGGCCCAAAACCTGAATGAGGGGAGGGAGTGCAGTTCAATGATGGTGGCGGCGTTACAATAGACTCACCAGAAAGTGGTGGCAGTGGCAGTGGAGGACTGTGGCAATGGTGGGAAGATGCAATTGATGGGCGCATCAGCTTCCTAGAAGAAGAGGATGCAAAGATTTCAAGGAATTGTGGGGAGGCTTATTAATGGAGGAGATTGGCTACAGTGCGGTCTTCTCGGTCGACGGTAGGGAGAAGCTTGGCTTTTCTTCAATTTCCTCCTAATTAACTTGATCAACATTTTGTTGAACGACTTGTCTTGACCATTAGCTTGAGCATAATAAAGTGATGAATTTAGCTTGAGGATAATAAGGTGATGAATTTAGTAACATTATACCTAAACTTCTGGCAAAACCATGAAACTCATCAGACATAAACACAATGCCCAGATCGGTCGTAATAGTCTATAGAATTTCAAACCGATAGATAATATATTGTGTAACAAATCCAATTACTTCAACACTTGTAATCTTTTTAAGCGGAATTGCCTCAGCTCACTTAGAAAAATAATAGGTCATGGCCAATATTGAAGGGAACGCGTAGGCTACGCTAGCCGAAAAACAAAAATTTCTACGCATTCAACCAGGATACATGCGAGTAGGAGATCATGGATCGTTACCCTTGGAGCACGTTAGCAGCGTAAGGAGAGTGGGTGAAGCATCCCCGCGTACTCCAAAGTACAGTAGTAGATGCCGAGTCGATCGTCTCCTCCTTGTGATCGCAAGACGCAACGTAGATAGGAAGTAGACGTTCTTGCCGATTAGCGCCGAGGCAGATGCAACGACGCCTCTACGGTATCCACACGTCCAGGGGTGGAAAGCCGTGCGCCGATGTGCTAGCACCACGCGCGCGGCGGCTAGGGTTTTGGTAAGGAGAAGGGAGTCGGCGGCTAGGGTTTCGTGGTGGAAAAACACGTCCTTATGCAGCGCCACCCCATGCCCCCTTTATATAGAGCGCACGCTAATGGGCCTTCTATGATAGAAGCCCATTAGGAACCTCGTCCCCGCAGATCCATATACACGAAACCCACTAATGGATCCTAATCCATTTCGACATGTTCCAACCCGTTAAGTGTGCGACCCGTTAGGTTCATGTGCAAACGGCCATGGCCCTGGAAACCTCTTTTCCATACCACTAGACAATAGCAGTTCCTAGCAGGACATGTTGTCCCCTGAATGCACAGAGTGATCGTATCGACTGAACCTTGATATACTCATATACCGATCCTTTTGCCACGCGATACCAGTCAAGCTCAAGGTAAGATGCGTGCCATCCTTGTGATAGCTCGACCCATTCACTCGTCAATGTAATGGATATGAAAATGTGATTAACTCTTTAATCACATTGGCATGGCTATGTACTTTCCCAATCCATCCACGCCGAGGGGCCCAGAGATATCTCTTCCGTTATCTAGGAGGGGCAAATCCCATCTTGATCTCTTACATCCCATGTCGTGTTACATGGCATACCCATAAGCTACCTTTATAGCAACCCTTTTATGGAGTAACGTTTGATAGCCCCAAAGTATACAACTACACACGCTGGGAATCAATAAGGATCTCAGGTCAAAGGATCATATAGGTATATCACTCGACACTACAGACTAATGGCATATTAAGGATAACAATCTAGCAGTGTCTCGGAGTAGGTCTATCCAACTCCATGTTCTCTAACATATGCCCACATAATTGATTTGATATCTCCATATCTATGATATGTGATACTTTACCATCAATCAATACATGTGCTGGTCAAAACATTACTGTTCCATATAATGATACGAGACTAGGGAACATTTAGAATAATATCAAATGTGCATTGTGTATCACAATCAAGTCGTACTTGATGAACAAAGTAATGACATTTATTCATGGAACTGATGACAACATGAACATAGACATGTGATACAATCATCTCTCATGATTGCCTCTAGGGCATATCACTAACAAATATGAATTTATGACCTTTGCTTGACATAGGAAATATTTGTCTAATTACATATATTCTCTATCCTCTAAATTGCCAAGACTTGATAATTGGATACAAAGCTGATGTTGGAGCTAATTATATGTTGCCAAATTTCTGACAAGTTTGGCATCTCTTATAATATTTGAAATAATCTTCCATCATTGTCAACCAAAAATACCCCGTACGCCTTAACAACCATTTCATCTTATTAGCCGATTGATGGGATTCACAAATGCCATCGTGCACTTCTCCCATAGCCACTTTAGCCTCAGCTTCAAGACTCCTCAACAATAAACCATCTAAAGTTCGATAATAAAGTACACTATCTAAAAGTACATACTTTAGGACATGTCTTTTGATTCTTAGATCTATAGGTTTTGAGGGATCGGTCAAATATTTCACTATTTTTATTCTTCAATCACTAGTGGTGACACACATGACCATTTTTTCTATCGACTCAAATTCCTCTAATCAGACAAAAACTTTATAACCCGATGCTTGCTGAGCTAACAAGTTGGCTTTATCATTTAACTCACGAGGAATATAACAGATGGAAAAAGAAGTGAATGAACCGATTAAAGTGAGACACTGCTCCAAACATTTGATCAAAACTTCATCATAGCAGTTATATTCTCTCTTAATCTGTTGGACCACCAACAAGGAATCACCATAGGCTTCAACAAAATCAACTCTGATATTATCGAGTAGTTGTATACCTTTAAGCAATGCTTTGTATTCGGCTTGATTATTAGAACATCGTCAATTCAATCTAAATGCGAAATCAAACCTATACCCTTTTGGCAAAATCAGTACTATTTTGATACCGTTGCCCTCTCAACACATCTATCCATCAAAAAAAACATTTGCCAAGAGGCAATAGATAATAGATCGATATTCATATAAGTTTCATGTCCTGTTATAAAATCAGCAATTACCTGACCCTTAACAGTTTTAGCCGATTTATATATTAAGTCAAACTCGATGAGTGTATATGCCCATTTAACAAGTCGACCTAGTAAAATTGGAGCTGACAACATATGTTTTATAACATCAGTTTTAAAATAACTTTACAAGAAGATGCTAAAACATAATGCATTAACTTCGTGCAAGCAAAGTGTAATGACAAGCACAGTTTTTCTACAAAAAGGGTACCTAGTTTCCACATCAATTAACTGTCAGCTTAGGTAGAAAATAACTAACTTTTTACCATCAATTTATTGAGCCAACATAGCTCCAATAGTCACCTCTTCAGCCAATATATATAATTTAAATGGTATATCTTTTTGTTGTGCAACTAAAACTGGAGGATTAGATAAATAATATGGATTCATTTTTAAACCATGTGCCCTTGTATTTTTAAACACTGTTTCCAAGTCGGTCAGATGCTACAAATTCTCCTTAGACACAACAACATCATCGATATAAATCTCCACAATATGGCCAATTAAATCATGAAAGATTCAATTCATGGCGCGCTGATATGTGGCACCAATATTTTTCAAGCCAAATATCATTACCGCCCACTCAAACAAACCTAGGGCACAAGGGCACCTAAAAGTTATCTTAGGTATATCGGATTCTGCCATGAATATTTGATTATATCTAGCATTACCATCGAGAAAACTAATAATCTTATTTCCCGATGTAGCATCGATAAGCATATCGGCTATTGGTATTGGGTACTCACCCTTTGGTGTGGCTTTATTTAAATTTCTAAAATCAACACACACCCTGAGTTTGCCATTTTTCTTTATAATAGGAACAATATTGGAAACCTACTTAGTATATCGATAAGGCTTGATAAACTTAGCTTCCAATAATCACTTGATCTCTTCTTTTATAATGGTATGTAAAGCCAGATTAAATCATCTAGGAAACTGTTTAAATGGCCAATAAACTGGTTTTATAGGTAGCCGATGCTCAACAAGTTGTTGACTTAAAGCAGGCATCTCATGATACTCCCAAGTAAAACAGTCCTTATAATTTCTTAATATCTTGACCAACTTTTCTTTGTAATATGTGGCTAGCATTAAACTAATAAAAGTTGGTCTTTTTCTATTACCATCACTTATATCGACTTCTTCTAGTAAATCAGTCGATGTGAAACATTGGCCTAACTTCTCGACTTTTTGAAAATCTTCAATGGTCTCATAGCTATTTGTTGTTTGCCAATAGCTTTGTATTTTATCTTGTAAAGCCTTTACTACCGATTTGGACTCCATCAGCGCAAAATTTAATCTGTCTGATCAAGCGTATTTGGCCTTACATTGATCGGAATATGCCTTGTTTTGTTGATACAGATGAAATCACAATCTTCTAGAGTTTTACCCGATATACATTCGGCTTCTTCATATTGTTAGTTTGCGTCTGAACTCACCATGGCAATATAAGCTGATGTATCAGCTTGAATAACTTCGACCTCGTCTCCATTCCATTGGATGAGCATTTGATGCATGTTCAATGGGACGCAACAGTTGGCATGAATCCAGTTTTGCCCTAGTAGAACGTTGTAATTTTCCTTGGTGTCAACCACGAAGAACGCGATTGACAATGTTTTATTGCTGACTGTTAGCTTTATTACCATAACCCCTTGTTTTAGTGCGATTGCCTGTGAAATCATTTAAAACTATGTTAATATTAATAAAATGCTTGTTGGACTTACCCAACTTCTTACAAGTGGTATATGGCATCAAATTGACGGTTGCTTTTTCATCAATAAGCATCCTTGATGTCAGCTTGCCATTGATGTGACCTTTTAAATATAATGGCTTTAGATGCCGATGAACATCTTGAGGCTTTTCAAAAACTGCATCTTGAGCCCCAGGCATAATTGAGCAAGCGCTTCTCTGACCTATCCAGTACTTATTTTGAACTCGGTCGGCAGAGTGAACACCATGTTGATGTCAATCGGAGGTGGAGAATCATCTCGAATTATGGGCGAATCCAGATCATCAGCTGAATCAAACCCTTCTTTAATTGGTTCTTTTATCCTCCACTCCTTTTTAGCAACTTAAATCGGCTAGAGCTTATTGAATGCTTGGTCTCTTTGTTTTTTCTGCTTGGCCTTTCTCACCTCCCGAGTCCTTAGCCTTTGAAGTTATCTGTGTTGCGATGAACTAAACCCTAGAGGACACCATCTGGATTTACGATCAATCGGCTCACGTACTTTTCCTGCCAGATTAACCTAGAATGTAAAACTTGACCCCTTTCCCACACGTGTCGGTGCTTGGCTCAGCCTGGAAATTCTTTCATGGACCAATCCTTTATGGACTTCATGGTGGCTCTGCGTCAGCTTAGATATTCTATCTTTAGTCGACTGTCGATGCTAGTCACCTTGACGTGGATAATGCTCCATCACACATGTATATGGCAATGGCAGAGCTGACCCCCTCTCCCAATAGCATTGCCAAAAAGGGCATTGTTGATGAGCCTTTTCCAAGTCATCAGGCCAATACATATTATTTAGCCGATGTGCAGGATAATATGGCCTATTGCTTCTTCTTTCATACTTCTCCAATAGCTAGGACAAAGTTATCATTGGCTTGTAAATTGGTTTGTGTGGTGGTTATGCTTTTTCTACCTTGTACCACTTGTTGATCTGCAAGAATCCTCTTGGTTTGATAGTCCTGGAGCTCCTCTCTTCATGATCAATTTCTATTTGCAATGAGTCGACTGTGATCTTCAGGGTCTCTTTGCCGCCAGAGCTTGACATAACATCAACATGACGTGTAACTTTTAACCATGTATTCTGCATCGGCTCTTTTCCTTTTCCAGAATATTGAACCATATTGATTAGAAAAAATTAGCATCCAATTGTATTGTCATCTTTTCTACAAACTTGAGTCGGTCATCTTCTATAGCCAATTGTATTTGCCGTCGGAAAATATTGTAATCATTAGTATTATGAGAAAAAGAGTGATGCCATTTACAATACCTTTGCCTTTTAATTTCATCAGCCGACGATATAACATGTCCTTTAGGCAACCGTATAATCTTTTTTTGTAGTAATAAATCAAAAATACAGTCACACTTAGAAACATCAAAAGCATATTTTATTTTTGACTTATTCTTAGTTGGCTTGAGCTAAGAACAGACTAAGAACTTCGTAGACCACTTGACCCATTGGGTTATATTTATTTCAGGTTTGTCGTTTTCAGATGAATCACTTGAACCATACTCGATGAGGTTGACTTTAGTTTTATCCTTGCCCTTGTTATTGTTATTACTCTTAAATTTATCCCAAAAGCCTCTATTTTCATAAAACAGCTTTTTTGAGCTGACACCCTATGTAGCAGGTGACTTAAATTGGTAAACTCCTATCCATAAACTCCTGTCCACTGAATATTTCCTTCAGTAGGAGAATTAACCCTTGGAAGGCTAAACCGGCTAACTGGTTATCAGGCAATTTAACAATAAAACACCAATTTCTTATCTCCTGAAATCTCTTAATATAATCTGTTACTGATTCTCCAAACTTCTATCAAATAGAACTCAAGTCGGAATTTCTAAGTTCCAAACTTCCAAAGAAAAATATTCATGGAATCGGCTTTCCAAATAAGTCCAAAAATTAACCAAATTCGATGGTAAACTTGTAAACCATATAAAAGCAACTCTTGACAAAGATAGCAGCAACAACCTAATTTTTAACACGTCGGACTAAGCAGCTTCACCGTATTGCACAATAAAACGCCTAACGTGCTCTAAAGCAGTAACGGAATTATCCCCTGCTAATTTTGCAAAATCAGGAACTTTAAAATTATTAGGATAAGGCATCTGATCGATGTAATGAGGGTACGACTTCCGATAGGTAGTAATCTTCCCTTTGGGCTGTATGCCAAATTGATCTCTCAACACGGCAGATATTTGATCGGCCCAATTTTGTAATACCACAAATTTTCCTTGCCTGGGTTTTCGCTAGATTTGTTTTCTACCTTCTTGATTCAAGGTTCAGCCGTCGCGCTGTTATTAATTCCATTAAAGGTTTTGGGTTTTGCCGTGAAATATTTATCGGAATAGGTGTTTTCTCCGTGCCGTTTAGTTTTACGGCAAGTTGTCTGTCCTGACAATTGTCGTTTCGCGCCAAGAATTTAATAATTTGGTTCGCGCTAATGGTTAAAAGTTGAATTTTTGTTTTTAGAAGGGGTTGTTTTGGGAATTTTCCCCCCTCACCTAAACCCTCTCTTTCTTTCATTTTGTGGCTGAGATTTCTTGGAGGAGATTTTTCTTCCCTTGCCACCAACTCACTCCTCCCACCAAGTCTTTTTCCTCTCCTCCACCCAATGTTTTCTTCTCCTTGGCGTCCTTGTTCTGTGGTCGACTCCTCCTGGCGCCTGCTTCTTCCCTATTTGGCGGCAGCAAGAGCAAGAAGAAGAAGCAGTGGCGCCCTCCTGCTCTCCTCCTCCTGCTCGGCCAAGAAGAAGAAGTGAGCTGGAGGCAGCCAAGAGACCAGCAGCAGGGCTGCCTTCCCCCAGCTCCGACGTCCTCCCTCCGTGAGCCCCTCCACCGGCAAGAAGCCCCTCTCCAGCCCTGCCTCGGCCCCTCCACCTCCTTTTCCTCCATGAGTAAGAGATTTGAGGTAAAAAACCCTAGGTGGTGGGGATCCATTTGGCTTGCATGCAAGGTGTTTGTGCTATTGCCTAGCTAGGATCCCTAATTTTGAGATGTTGGAGGTTGGGGAATGGAGAGACTAGAGTGATTTGAAATTTCTGTTTCGAGCAGATTTTTGCCCCCTGTTAGAGCTGCTGTTTGAAAATTCTACAAGCATTTCCTGGGGGTTTGGCTATAACGAAAGTTGTAGATAATCGAATTACCTTTCAATAGAGACTGAAATCATCAAGTTTCGTTCAGCCATTTAAAAGTTATGGCTATTTTAGCAAGTGTTGTCCAATTCTTGTCGCGATTGGTTCAGTCTGTGTTCTTCTGCAGATTAGAGCATCGTAGAGGCCGAATTAGACTTTTTCATTGCCTAGAAAAAGTTAGGATTTTTCGGGTAGATTGAGAAAATGTATTCGTTTATGTGATTTGGAGTTGTAGAACTCAAGTTATGCTCATTTTGGTGTATGCTGTCCAGAATGAGTTAACTTTGCGTCTGTCTGTTGTTCGTCGCAAGTCTGAGAATAATTGGTGCATTTCCCGATCGGTCGGCTGTAGAAAAAGTTGTAGATTTATCTCTTGCGATCGTTTATAGCCTGGGCTCATCCTCTTTGGATTAGCCGTTTGGGAGTTATGTCATTTTCAGTGCCGGCTGTACGGAAATTTCATTAGTTAGAATTTGGACCGTTTGGATTAAAATGTGGAGTGTTATGCAATGTCGTTTTGAGTCGCCTTTTGATTGTTTCTTGTGCGCAACGTTGTTTTCAGGAAGGGTGTCTTCGGGGGTGGTCTCGACCCTGAGTTGCCTCACGCGTCGGTAAAAGCAAGTGCATCAATTTATTGACTTTGTGAATTGTAGGTTGAATGTCTTGGTTTATTTGATTTGTGAACCGCTAATGTTTGTTGTGGTTATATTGACGATATTAGTATGGGTAGGCCATGTGGGTACCCATGAATGACATTAAAGGATGAAATTTGCATGTGCATCTTTGTTTGTTTGCTATGTGTGCTACATTGAAGAATCATGTGCCTTGTTCATGTGACTTGTTGTGATAACTTATGTTCCATGTTGGTGCTCACTAGTAGGATTAGGGTATTATTGATATCAAAGACATGAGTTTTGAGTTAAGAATGATGGTTCAATTCGTATTCATGATAAAAGATGATGGTTTTTGTATGAAGTGTTGATGATAAATGAATGTGAGGACGGAGTATGGAGTTGATTGCGAAAATGGTTTGATTTATGATCAAGATAGATGGAGGTAGTAATTACTCGAGTATTGGTGATGTGAATGTGATTATCAGTGTTGAGAATTTGGATATGATGTTGAGAATGGCATTTGCATATGTGCATTCATGAAAAGTGCATTGAGCCAGGGCGGTGAGAAAGTCATACGGACTATATGACTAATCCGGTGTGCTCGGAGTTCCTACCCCGTAGTCTTATACACTGGCATGGATGGGAGCGGTGTTAAGCGTAGGACCCGGCTACTGGGTAGCGGGCAAGTCCTGTTTCGGCAGGCCCCTTCCACGGGATGGTTGGGTTTGAGGGCACGCATCGACGGGTGGTGGCCGGCTAAAAGAGGAAATGAGACATGCATGATGCATCATATGCATGAGAATTGTGAAATATGCATGAGAATTGTGAAATGAAATGAGCATATGAACATGCAAGCATATTTGCATCTGCATTGCATTGACAAGGAGGAATCATGTTTAATGAGTTGATTGTGATGAATGGATATGATATTATGCTTTTGTATGGTATATTTGCATCTGTATTGCATTTACGATGATGAATCATGTTTAATGAATGGATTGTGATGAATGGATATGATATTATGCTTTTGTATGGCATATTTGCATCTGTATTGCATTTACGAGGAGGAATCATGTTTAATGAGTTGATTGTGATGAATGGATATGATATTATGCTTTTGTATGGCATATTTGCATCTGTATTGCATTTACGATGATGAATCATGTTTAATGAGTTGATTGTGATGTATGGATATGAGATTCTTCTTTTGTATGTTTTGTGCACTTGAGTATGAAAGCATAAATGCATTTCATTGCATTGTGTGTTGCAACTGATAAATGGGACTGATGAGGATGGGAAGAACAGGTTGAGGTTTTAGGCGTGGATTCATCCAGAAATGTTTATTGAGGCGGGGGTAAGATTTAGTTATATTTTCGAGTTAGTTGTGGTAAGTGGAGTTAGTTATCGCTTCTTTTACTGGTTGAATTTCCATTTAGTAATGGCTATATCAAATTCTAGAGTAAAAGAAATTCAATTGAATTCATTACTTTTTATTAATGTTGCACTTTGCTGAGTCTTGGACTCACGCTTGTTTACTTCCTGTTTTAGGTACCTTGAAGCTGACTCGCCGGGATGGGAGTAGAGCACATGCATGACTTCGGTCACCAACAACCCAGTTAATTGTTTCATTAATAATGGTTGTAATAAATGCGATTGTATTGTGTTGATCGGCGTTATGTAGTTGGTTAATTGCCGATTGAAAATGTGATTGATTATCTAAGGACTGTTAGAATGATATCATATAACCGCTATTGTTCTTTTGTCTCACGAGGATGTCCTCTGTTCTAGAGAGGTCATGCTTGAAATTTTGTAAATTTCAGCAACTTAGTTTTAAACCGATTTAAGAGTTTAGAGATTAACTTCGCCCATCTTTTTCAGAGAGGTGTCATTTGTTATTCAGGGTTTTTTGTAGCATTCGCGGTGCATTAGCGCCGGGGTGTTACAAATTTACTGTATTGGCTAATGCAGTATTAGGAGCTTGCCAATTAAGCTTGTAATTAGCATTCTGCCCCTTAGCATAAGCTCGGATTGATAGGTTGCCTGAGCCGATAAAAACTGATAAGATTGATCATAACACATGTTATTTTTCCTAGCAATCGACTCTGGTACTAAAATAAAAGGTTCTGAGTATGTCACAACCTTGTATGGAGCCATATTTCTCTACGTAATCGACTCGGCGTATTGTGGATGCCTAAAAGGTTTAATCGCCTGTGGAACCGATTGGAAAAAAATGTGAAACAGAGTCAATGGTGGTAAGTTGATTGGTGCATCTAACTTAGCAGCATTGGTATATGATTGGTAATGCAAAACCCCACTTGCACGAGAATCTCGTGGCAATATTACAATAGGTTGGGTTGGCATCATGGTAAGAGATGAACTCGTAGCTGATGGCTTAGGATCATCTACTACCATAGGGTTTTGAGTATTTGGTGCTACCGAATAAACAGGGCAATTTGGTAGGGTTTGCACTAGTTTAAGCAGGCTTCTAGTCAATGCCAACTCTTAAGCTATAGTTTTAACACTATTGGCTATCGTCAGCTTAAGATTTGTAACCAGAGCCGATGATTGGTTAATTAAAGCATGGTGCACAGATTGATTAATCATGGCAGATAATTCAGCTTGTGTAGGCATGTATTGACTTACCGAAGCGTCGGCAACCCCTGCGTCACTGAGGGCATTGACCGTCGGCAATGCATTCTTTTGAGTGATACCACATCGAGTTTTTTGATAACAGCTTAGCATCATCTCCTCGAGCACGGTTTTCTGATCTTCGATCTCTTTGCGCTATTCAGGTTCAAATCATCCAATGTTGGGACAATTATAGCTTCAGTATTGAGATCGGACAGCAGAATCGATTTCCTAGAAGATGACATCGTGTGGGAACCGGGCGTGCCAAAAGTGTGTTGCGCCGAAAAATGTGACAAAGGATTGATTGGCTTAAACACACGAGAACGCCAGGTTCAGATTGGTTCGTGGCGTGCCAGCCGATCTGATCTTGCAATTAGCAAGATAGTTAGAAAATATACGCTTAAAGCCGATATAATGCGATAATCGGCAAAGATCTAAACAGCTGCTAGAAGCTGATTAAATCAAAAAAATAACGATAATCTAAACAACCTATTAGGGCTGGTTAGATGGTAAAAAGTTAGTTTTTTCCAGAAAAGGTGATGCACAACAAGATCAGATAAAATCATACCTGACGTAATCGAGGATGGCCAACAATCGGCGATGCGCAACTTTATTGATCAAAATCGGATTACAAGAGAGATTCTAAATTACAAAACTAATCCTAATTGATAGGAAAGTAAATAAAAGTAGATGCGAATTGTTTGATTGGTTGTTGTTTTTTCTGTTTGCTCTCGATCCCCTTTTATAGTGTATCAGCCGATCGTATTCTTCTCCGATGCGTTGCCAATCACAATCCGTATCGGCCTGGTACAGATGAATATTGGCTGTAATCGTAAATTTAACACAATTTTTTCTTTTTAAACCGACGTCGGTCAAAATATCAATTTTATCTTTTAGCGTAACAAATAAACCATACCCTGCCAAATTTGGGTGCAAACAATTATTCATAATAATTCAAAAACCAGTAAATACCAGAATCTGGCCAGTACCTATTACCATCGGTAACCAGTTTTCGAACGAACGGTTTCAATTATCAATTTTGAATTCAAAATTTGAACTTGGTCAGTTTTGTGCCGGTTTCCATCTGGTTTGGCCGGTTCCTGGGCTGGTTACTGTCTGGAATTACTATTTATCAATTCAAATTCAAAATTTTAATTTTGTTTCGGACCGATATTTTCTTTCCAGTCAGAACCTGTTTGGCCGGTAAGCAGTCGGCTAGTGCCGATATTTTTATCCTGGTTACTCATAACCTATGCAACATGAACACAGAAATTCCCTGATCCTAGAATGTACCGTACCTTCCATTACACACATGGGAAGAACTGGAGTTCGGTGAATCTTCAAAGGTCCCGTTCAGAGCACACGAAGTTTCCGGCTTCCAGCAAGAATTAAATTATTTTCTATGAAATTCCTATGCTATATGCATGCATCAAACCCTGGTTGCATCCCAACACCAGCGGAGTGTTAGTGTCTTGTTAACCCCAAGTCCTAACGAATAATTATGTGAACCAAATAACTTTGAGTGAATCCAATGTTTGAGAATTTTTAAGGATAGTGGACTGATAAACAAGCAGATTTAGGTTAATTCAGTGTCATAGTCTTGTGACACTTTGGAAAGTCTCGGTGGCGGCCAATACTGTGCCAGAAGCCCAAAGAGAGAAGGCAAGAATAGCATCTCCAAGTTTTTGAGGTCGAACCAAAGGAAGGGACAGGAGTTGATGATCACCTCGTCCATTAACAACTTGGGATTATGATAATAAGGTAAACCGTTTGCGCTGCGTTAGGGAGAGAGAACTGTTAAAGTACCACTTATGCAAGACTCGAAGGTCTTTGGAGTCATCTTCTGGAATGTAATTGATTCTTCCTCTCCTTCAATTTTCTATTTGTTCGGTGTTCTTGTCAAGACTATAACAAATTAAGTCAAATCATGGAGTAGGAAAGAATGAAGTGGAGAAATAACTGTCGTAGTATCAGTCTCTTTTCATTCTTCAGTATAGCATTTGCTCAAACCAACTTGGCATATTTTCAGAGCATTGTACAAAATTGCGTGTTTATGTTGTTTAAATGTGAAGACCTTTCTTATAAAAAAAACAAGGTTACAATTTTGACCCACCACAATCAATGGTGCAATCATTATCTTTTTTACCGATTAATGTGGTAATTTCTAACATTTGAAAAAAAATATGGTGATTTCTTTTATCTTTGTTTTAATACTATAATAGATCGCTGAAATCCTTGTGCTGGCAATAAGAATAAGAGGAATGTGCACCACTAGATCGTGCTCCCGTTTACTAACTCTTATCTCCTAAAAGGTTAGAGAAGGAATGCGCACCTTTGGCAGAGTAAGATGATTACCCCCAAGTGAGAATCGACCTCTTTGTAGCTTTGGTCCACAAACGAATATCTTATCAACGAACCAAAGGTCAAATGTTTAAGACACATTGTCACAATGGAAGCATATCCGCTCCTCGCGTTCCAATTGGTGCGACAACATCGGTTAGTGATGTGTAGAGGTGGGCGTCGTGCTGGCCTAGCCTAGCCCGGCACGGCCCATTAGGCCACGTGTCTAAATTGTGCCGTGTCAGCACAACCTAGCTTGCTTTTAGCGAGCCAAAGCATAGCCTATTTGCGTTTCGTACCGACTTCATATCATGTTGACTCGGGCCCGGCCTATGTGCACTATTGCGACGAGAGGAAAAGAACCGGAGAAACACGAAGCTAAGACAGTATACACAAATATTAGGGAAAAAGAAGTAAATGTTATTCATTCTTGAATAGGTACAAAGTTAATGTCTCATTAAAAACCTTACAACCTGGTGTGGGGTATCTCCGATAAGAAAAAGAGTAAAGTAACTACATAGTACCTACACATACAGTGCTACTCGAGGCCGAGGTAGTCAAAATCAGCTAACACGTTTGTGATCTTCAGATTCTCGTCTGATGTTGTGTCCTGTCATTTGTACGCTCCTAGTCTTCGAGGCATATAATTATCTCAACTATCTCAAGTGTGAGAGACAATCTCCTCAGCTCAAGTATCCTTCCCATCGAATTGAATGTGGCTTCCGACGAGACAGTGGACACTAGAACCACAAGTACGTCCTATACAAAATACGATAGCACAAGATAAATACGTTGGTAATTCTTTAACAACAAAAGCAAGGTGACTTCATTGTCCTTGTCCATATGAAGCGCAATCTCCACGAAAATGCATGTCGAGGTAGTGGTTGATCTCTACTCATGGATTACGACTTGATTAGTCTTTCGGAAGACGAACTAGACACCTTGCCTTTTAGTTTCTTCAATATGTTTGAAGTGGTCGAACTACCTCGTGCTTATTGTGTTGTTGAGGTAGATTTTATTACTTCACTTCTGCTACCAAAATTTTCGTAATATTTATCAAAAACTCTAAAAAAAACTCATTATAAACATGAGAATAGGACTCAGAAAAATCAAGATTGAATGTTTCATATATTCCTTTGAAAACGCCCTGCAAATTAGATAATTTTCTCCGAGAATCCAAAATAGTAGCAAAATAGTAGAGATGTGGAATAGCTTAAAAATATTGTAATTTTTTCTCCATTGTTTCTATAATGGGTTACAAAATATAATTATCTCTGTTTTCTTTGAAAGTATTAGCAACAGTCCAAAGCCATTTGATGACAGTGGACCCTAAAACCACAAGTACATCCCATACAAAATACGATAGCACAAGATAAATACATTGGTGATTCTTCAACCACAAAAGCAAGGTGAGTTTATTGTGCTCGTAAATATGAAGCGCAATCTCCACGAAAAGGCATGTCGAGGTAGTGTCTGATCTCTACTCGTAGATTCCATTACGACTTGATCAGTCTTTCAGAAGACAAACTAGTGTCGAGACCCGAATATACAAATCTGGACCATTTGCGTATTCCGCACTTGTCTAGGATCATGCTAGTGCACACAGGCTCAACATAGATGAATATCACAATCATACTCAGTGATTATATAATTAAGACTTTATCAAGTTCAATATAACTGTTAAATGACTTTAAGGTCCACCTTACATGAATACGCCACGCAGGGCTAAGATTGAAAATAAATGAATAAACTGCAGAGCAAATAATCAAAAGCGTAGAAACCCTTTAACTGCTACAGGTAACTGACAAGGTTCGCACCCTAGTTATTCGCCTCCTCGTGGAACTCCTCCTCAAAAGTAGACGTTGCTTCTTCTTTAACTGATAATGTTTGGTAGCAACGGGTGAGTACATAAAGCACTCAACAAGCCGTGCACAGAATGCATGTCTATATACTACATGTATGGCTTAGTACAAAGGATATGCTACAAGGTTACTTTGCATAAACAGTATTTGTAAAAGAATAGCATAAATAGATTGAAAAGACCGTAAAACCAATAATAACAATAATAACTTTGGCATTTGTTTTCAATTACCAATTCACCACCTATTTCCTCATTTCAACATTCCATCTCCACATTTGTTCTGATAAAAATCTATCCCTTGACTATAATCACCGAGCAATACTCAATACCGCGAGCACGACTATCCGAATAGGTTTTACACTCTGCAGAGGCTATACACTTTACCCACAAAATATAATCAAACACCACAAAGGTGAGTGACCATAACAAAGCCTTTCCAATACCTATCTAAACCCAGTACTATTCACTAAGGTTTCAACACTGGTGGGACTAGTTACCACATCCAGACCCCCTCTTACTCCATGTGAGCCAACCCATGTAAGGACTGGTTACCACTACTCGGGCCTCACACCATCACAATAGTACTAAAGTTTAAACTCAACAAATTAATCAGCTAGGTCTGTCCCATTCCAGACTTGTGGTTGTATGAATGACTCAGTTCAAATTCTTGCAAGGTTAAGTCCTTAATTGACTAAGGCAAGACTAACCAAAAATCATCATGTCCATAAACCACAAATATCATGAAAAGCAAATGCGACCGCCCACATGCCACATTGGCCCACAACAAATACTTGCCACTTTGCCTCAGTTTAAATCATTTTACCACCCTAGTTGATTTACTATGCACCACGTGCCATCAACAATACCAACATTGTGTGACAACACCTGACACACAATTTAATAAACATGTCCCATAATCATTAAGTAAGATTAATCATTTGTACGTAAAATGATGACTCGTTGCATGGCTAAGCATACTACTTGCGTTCTAACTACCCATATTGGCAATTATAGCTACCAATTAATATTGAACTATTCTAGGGTGACAAATGAGATATGGCATACAACATGACAAGGTGGATGTAGTTCAAGTAGATGATTAGCTACTCCCAACATATAGAAAACAATTGATAATTGAAATAACATGCAATACATTGAAACAACATAATATTTAAAGCATAGGTTCAACATGATCAAGCACGACTTGCCTTCAAAGGGGTCTAGATCCTACTCCAAAACCTGGTCAAGTGCTGGCTCCTCGACAACGAACTCACCGGGCAACTCAACGTCTACGCACAACGAGAGAGAAAGTAAAAAATGACCAAAATAGAGAATAAAATCAACTCCAAAAATTAAATAAAATTCACCGTTAAATAGAGCATAATTTTACAAATTTTTAGAGATTAGAATCACCTCAATCGGAGTTTAGATGCAAAATATATGGCCTTTCAAAGTTTCAAATAAATGGAAAAACACTAAAATCAGAAAATCCGAATTATTTTCTTACGAGAAATTCATGATTATGACGTCAGCATGGCTAATGATGATGTCAGCACATAATTAGATTTTTGGCCAAATTATTTTCTACTGAAAATTAATTATGACGTCATCGCTAACGTTAGCATGACACGTGGCCCAAACCAGAGGCTTCCACGTGTCTCAGCACATGGGCTTAGTCCACGGCACAACTCAGGCACATGGTAGACGCGGTCCACGGCGCTTCGGGATGCACACTTGACACTCGGAAGCACGCAATTGGTCACGGCGCTGGTGTGATCTGATCCACACACTCAAGATTCGACGGCTGAAACAACGCGACACGCGACAACATTGTGACCCTCCACAGCAAATCGAATGGCTAGCGCTACTCGATGTGAAGCTGCGACGTGGCTACCCCAGCTCTCAACATGTGGCACGATCACATCCACCCAATTCACAGCCAACGGCCACAATCGGATGGGCGATGAAATGTCAGGCACATACGTGGCAGCATTTGGTCCATTCAATTCAAACTGGACAGCCGAGATTGATCGATGCAATGCGGCTCTGGCTTATTGCGGACTCGACGCGTGGCTACACTGCGACCACTGGATCAAGATCGGACAGCGACGGTAGGCAAAGCGACGGCGCACTATGTGGCACGATCAGATGTGACCAATGCGGATATGATGGCCAACAGCAACAAGGCAGCGCGGCACAAGGGAAACCCTAGGATTAAGATCTAACGGCTGAGATCCAAGCTAATGCAATGAACACGATGCAATCTCTACCACACAAATGAAATCTAATGGCTGAGAGTGACGGAGTTGTTTACTGTAGATGCGGTGACGCGGCGGGATCTGGGGCGTTGGATGAAGATCAAACGACTGCAACGACGAAGCGAACGGAGCGGATGAGGTGAAATTTGCGCGGTTCACAAGAGATCAAACGGTTGAGGAAGCTCACGAGGAAAAATGACGGAGCGACGGCGGGGCTTATCGGAGGTGAGAAGACAACAAGCACGACGGTGCTTCGGGGCTCCTCCGACGACACGAGATGGCGCAACCGACACGCTCGACGCGGGCAACACTCTGGTGACCTCGGTAATGGCGGAAAGGGACCAGCAGCGATGAAACTAGCGGCGGAAGGCTTCGAGAACTATGGCGAGCTCACGCAGGCAGGATAGGGTGTCTCGGCGGGAGTGCATTGACCAGGAGGTGCGGCGTGAGGTGAAGAGCACAAGGGTGGCGGCGGCGCATTAAATAGGGGGCCTGGGCATCCGTGCCATTGCAGAAAACGCAGATGAGCACGAGGCGACGGTGGAGTCTGGCGGGGACATGGTTCGATGACATGGCAACATCGCGTGTGTCCGATTGGCGACAGATTGACGGCGCACAAGCAGCAGCAACGTGGCACGAGGACAGACGTTGGATCCAGATCCAACGACGGTGATCTAGGGTTTTTGGTGGGGTGGGCTGAATGGGCTAGCGGGCGCGGGGAAATTGGGCTGGATTGACGGTGTTTCAGGCCAAACACTATTGAGGATTTTTAATTCATTTCTGATTAAAAACAAATCAGGAAAATAAATAAAGCCAAAATAAATAGCAAGAAAATCTGAAAAAATCTAGAAAATACCATGAGTCATTTAGAACCCAAATAAAATACTTCCAACAAAAGATCAACAACACATTGCACAAAACAATTAAAAGACAACAAATGGCCTATTTAATAAATACAAAAAGAAAAAAAGAAAATCTCAGAAAATCAAATAAGAAAAAGAAAAACACAATAAATCTAGAAAAGCAAAATTTGGGATGTTACAACTAGACACCTTGCCTTTTAGTTTCTTCAATATGTTTGAAGTGGTCGAACTGCCTCATGCTTGTTGTGTTGTTGAGGTAGATTTTCTTGCTTCACTTCCGCTACCAAAATTTTTATAATATTTATCAAAAACTCTAAAAAAACTCATTATAAACATGAGTATAGGCCTCAAAAAAATCAAGATTTAATGCTTCATCTATTCCTTCGAAGACGCCTTGCAAATTAGATAATTTTCTCTGAGAATCCAAAATAGTAGCAAAACAATAGAGATGTAGAATAGCTTAAAAATATTTTAATTTTTTTCTCCATTGTTTCTATAATGGGTCATAAAATATAATTATCTCTATTTTCTTTGAAAGTATTAGCAATATCCAAAGCCATTTGATAATTAAGCAAGAAGTTGGGTAGTACACACCGGATAACATCTTAGTTGTATTGTAAATTTTTTAAAAAAATGGCAAAAATTATGGACAACTTCCCAATCTACATCATTAACCAACGGTTTACCATTATTGCAATTGACAATGATAGTGATAATGTGCTCGTAGTCCTTACACCATGCCAGCATAGTATAGATAGAGTTCCACTAACTTTTATATCAAGGTTGAATCTTCTTGGTGGTTTATTATTGGCCTTACAGTACTCCATGAACTAGGCGTACTTTACAGTCGAATATGTAACAAATTGGATAGCATTGCGTATGTCGTTCAAATTAGGTTTTATTACGTGCAAACCTGCCTACACAATAAAATTAATAATGTGGCATATGCATATCTAGTGGAGTACGAAACCTCTAACATAAGTCTCCAGGTACGATGAGAGATGCTCTATGACTATCGTGTTAGCTGATGTATTGTCAAGAGTGATGGAAGTAATTCTATTTTCTATTTTAAAATTAGTAATAATAATAGCCTCTACAATATGTGCTTCATCGATTAGCTAAATCGTATGACCCTTTAGTTTAGGATGCAGTCTTGGTCCAAGTAATGTGCAACAACACTAAGATAAGCTTCTTTTTGGTGGGATGAAATCCATATATTTGAGGACAAGGCAAAGGAAAAACTAACTTTCTTGAAGGCCTCTTACATTGCTAGTTTATTTCTATACATTTCATATATGTTATGTGTAGTTGTTCCCCTAATAATGGTTGGTATTGCGGAAAAAACCAAGTTGCATTGTCCTTTTAAAACTAGAACTCTCACCCATTATAAGTGGAAGAACCCTCGTAACTATATAACATGCAATTTTATCTCTAGTTACCTCGACGTTGTATACCTATGTACTTACCGAACCATCCATATTAAAGTTGAACTATGTCTAGACGCCTTCGCTTAGCCTTCGTCTAGCCAATATTTTCTTCAAGCATGTTTCCATGTGTCACTTGAGATGACTTATTCCTCCACATACAAGTGCAGATAATTTATCTTAACAGTATTTATAAATAGCATACACTACCGAACGCTTGTCCATAATTTTGATGATTCTATCCATATGTTGCCAACACCATTTACATCTACTGCTGGATATGGACGCCTGTTCTGGATACATCGATGTAGCGGTATTGGAGCTCAGTAGGGATACTGACGCCCGTCCCAGATGCACCGATGTAACGGCATCAGAGGTCGGTGCAGAGCTCATCCTCTCAGGAATGTAAGAGGCATCATCAATACTGTGCATACCATCCAAATGACAGTCATTCATATCATAGTCTCCCATGCCATAGTCTCTTGATCCCGATGAGAGGGACTAAAGAGAGGAAAGAGATAGCAAATTCAGAGCAAATAGGAGAACAAACTCAGGAGAGAGCAAGGGAGATTTGTGTGCTAAATAAATGAGCGTCATAGCGATCAGGAGAGATCAAACCTGTTGGCATTCATTCGTTGCTCTCAGGCTCTCATTCATCAGTTTTACGTCTTTCAGTGTGTCACATCGATGTCTTTTGCCCATTGGCATTCATTCGTTGCGCTCGTTTTGCTCGTTGTTCTTAAATTCAGTCACTTTCTCTAGAAGACGGAATCTCTTGCTCTCTCCCTATTTTTCTCTCTCCCCCTATTTTCCCCTCTCTTCCTCTTGTTCCCTCTCTCTCTCCCTCTGTGCCCATGCCCAACCCCCCTTGGCCTTCACCCTCTGTGTGACACCGCCCCTCCGCACCCGATGCTCCCCAGCCTTCAGCCCCCTGCCACCCTCTCGACGCCCACCCTTCATCCCTCATTGACCTCCCTCCAGGCCTGGTGCCCCTTGGCCTCTAGCCCTCATCACCCCTCGCCGCCCTTCCTCCTTCCCTTTGCCTCCCTCTCTCTACACAACACCGCCCGTCGCTTGGCGTCTCTCAGCCTCCTCCCCCCTCCTGTTGCCTTCTTGGCTCTCTTGACCTCCCTCGGCCCCCTTCCTTCTTGGCTTGGCAGGGTGCGATGTGGGTGTGGGCGACGGCATGCACACATAGGGATCAGATGTGGGCACAATGAGCAAGAGCGGGAAGAGGGCACGCGGACGACGTGCACATGCCGATGGGCCCTGTCACGTGCCCTAGCACCAGCCACGTGTTGACAACTGTGCGTGCCATGCCGAGGCACAAACGCACTATTTCGGGCCATACCAATCCGAACATAGCCCATCTCCGTATGCTGGGCCGTGCTGCCCATCATTCCTGGTAAGTAGGCCTAGCATGGCCCCAAAAACGTGACAGGCCGACATGACACGGTAGTGGCGCTGGTTTTGTAACATCCCAAATTTTGCTTTTCTAGATTTATTGTGCTTTCCCTTTTTTATTTGAATTTTCTGAGATTTTCTTGAATTCTTTTTTATTTATTAAATAGGCCATTTGTTGTCTTTTATTTGTTCTGTGCAGGTTGTTGTTGATCTTTTACCACAAGTATTTTATTTGGGTTCCAGAGGTCTTAAAGTATTTTTTGGAATTTTTCTGGATTTTTTTGGATTTTCTTGCTATTTATTTTGGCTTTGTTGATTTTCTAGATTTGTTTTATTCAGAAATAAATTAAAAATCGATAAATAGTATTTGGGAGGAAACCAAGCCGGCCTGTTCAGCCCACCCGCCGAAAATCCTGGGGTCACCATCGTTAGATCTTGACCAATGGTTGCCCTTGCGCCGCGTCGCTACTGCGTTGAGCGCCGTTGATCTACCGCCAATCGGACACTTCCAATGCAGCCACATCACCTCGTCCGAGTTTGCCGCGCTGCAGTATTCCCGTGAACCTCGGAGTTCGTTTCTGCCTGCTGCACGCCTCCCTAGCCCCCTATTTAATGCGTCGCCGCCATCGCACTCACCTCGTGCGGCACCTTCTGGCCACCGCACGCACGCCGAGGCGCCCTCGCCTGCATGCGCGAACTCACCGGAGTCCCGAAGCACTTCCGCCACTCATTTCATTGCTGTCGGTCCCTTTCCGCCATTGTTGACGCCTCCAGAGTGTTGCCCACGTCAACCAGCATCGGTCGAGCCATCTCGTGTCATCGGAGGAGCCCCGGAACGCCGTTGCACATGTCGTCTTCTTCGTCTCTAGTGGACCTGCACCGCTGTGCCATCACCGCCGAGTCAACTTCGTCCGCCGTTGGATCTCTAGTCTACGCCCCCGATCACGCCACCTCGCCACATCAACAGTAAACATCTCCGTCATCCCTCACTGTTAGATTTCAAATGTGCAGTAGAGATCGAATCGCGTATACTTGTGTTGGCTCAGATCTCAGTCGTTAGATCTTAATCTTAGGGTTTTAATTGTGCCATGTTGCTTAGTCATTGCCACCGTCAGATGTGCGCTGATAGGTCCAGATCATGCAGCGTGCTGCGCCGCCGCTTCACCTGCTATCGCCGTTAGATCCAAATTTAACAGCCAAGATAGCGCCACATGTTGAGTGCATGGGCAGCCGTGTCGCAGATTCGCATCGAGTAGCGCTAGCCGTTCGATCTGCCGTGGAGGATTTTGATGTTGCCGCGTGTAGCATTGTTTCAGCCATCGAATCTTGAGTATGTGGATCAGATCATGCCTGTCAGAACCCACAAAAAAGATACGGGCCCCAGCTGTGTTTACCTGTACTAGTCCCTGGATCAATAGCTAGTACACACAGATCATAACAGTATGGACCATAACCATGCGATAAATAAAAATTTAATTCAGAGTACTGGCCGACATGGCCCATTATTACCAAAGTTGGACCCGAAAGTCATACAGCAGCGGAAACATAAAACTGGCAAATAAACTTGACGGAGTGAAGTCCAAAGCACCACAGGCAAAGACTGAAGAAAACGCGACCCTAAACGTCCTGAAAATCTTCCTCTTCAAAGCCTTTATCGTAGATGTCGAACGGTGGGACGCAGGCTCTTGGATAGCTATCTCTGCTCTCCTAATCTGCTTTATGGAATAAGCAGCCCTGCAATGAAAAGTGGGAGTGAGTATGCAACATACTCAACAAGTCTGAAAAGAAATGCAGTATATAGTTTAATTCAAGGGAGGTCAATGGTTAATTTGCAAAAAGCCAATTTTTAAGATTTTATCTTAGAACTTTGAAGAGCAGTTTTCAAAGGTATTTTCTTTTAAGAAATGAGAGTTTCAAACTTTTCAGGACACGGCTTCAACCGTGAAAAAAACGAAACATAGACCAACTCAAGGCATCGACCATGGTTTTATTTTAAGAATACTTTTCTACAGCATCAACTGTGGTTTTCTTTTGAAATCTTTTCCTCGTGACCCCAACCATGGATTTTTATCAAATCAAAATATTCACGGCTCCAACCGTGGATTTTTATCAAATCAAAACATTCACGGCTCCAACCGTGCTTCATTTTATAAAAAACTGATTTTGAAACCAAATAGGGGAAAATCTACCATATGACAATGCCCTTTGTCCACCATTGACCATGGGTACGGCTATTCGAATAGTTTGTTTACTCTGTAGAGTTTACCATTTTAAAAGATTTATAAAATTTATTTCAATATTTTTGGACATATATTTTAAGAGCTACAAAATTCATAAATTTAGATTTTCCACAAATAATTTGACAAGATAAATTTATTTATAAAATTTCAGAAAAATTATCGTGAATAGGTATTAATTTTTACTAATTAATAAAATTTGTTGCATGCAATTTGGAGCTAAAACGAGTTTGCGACGAAAATCACAATTTAGTGAAAAGAACATGTACAAACTAGATAATTTTAGCTGCACTGTTCATCGACTTTACTGTAGCATGCATGTTCATGCACGATACAGAGAAGAAAGTTTCGGTTTTGTTATCTTGGCGCTCGGTGGAGAGGGATCAGAGAGTTGACCGACCGACCGTCTAGGGCGGCGTATCACGGCGAACTCGCCGGCGGCGGTGGCGACGGCGGCAAGGCGGCCGGGTGGCGGTGGTGGCCAGAAAAACTAAAAACGATAAAAGAAAACACAACTTCAATACCTTGCGAAATCCGGCGAAACAAGACGAGATAGTTCTCGAGAAGGAGATGGACGAATTGGCGACGAAGAGAGGAAGCCAAGGCTCCCTTTTATAGTGCGAGCGGAAGACCGGAGGGTACGCATTTGAGGCGAGAACAGAAACAGCCGCAATAAAGATTTTGTGGAAATTAAAGAGCAAATAGTGGGGTTTTAATCTGAGAAACGGTTGTGGAAGATTAAGGATACGATGAGGATTCTAAATATGATTTTTCTAGAATTTTTGGTGCTTAAATGAAGGTGATCCGGAAGCTCTTCGGTTGCTCTAATGGAGGAGAGAGAGAAGGAAATGATTTTCTCTAGAAACGCTCGGTGAAGAAGACGACGCTACAGTACACGTGGCCTTCTATTTTTCTTTGAAATTTGAATAGTGTTAAGAAAAGGAAGCGCTTGGGATCAAATAGTAAAAGGGCTCTAAAAATCCTGAAACAATTCTCTAAAATACTAAGGAATATTTGGAACCTATTAAACTTGGTTTTGGAATTTTTCGATATATAGATTTTCTGCAAAAATTCTTTTAGTAAATCAGACACTTGTACAAATCTTTATAAAATCTGCAAACTTAATTTATAAGTCAAGTTTTTTTAAAATATTTGAAAAGAACATTCTCAGAACATTCTCATTTTTCAAATGTTTTTATTATAAACAAGATTTTATTTTATTTTATTTTATTATCTTTTTACTAATGCTACATGCGTGATTTTTTTTTTGAAAAATGAGGATGTTACAATGCCGCACCTGCATCCAATCGCAAGGCGTCGCGTATCTAGCGCAGTGTCCAAAGCACCGTGGACCGCGTCCACCATGCGCCTGAGCCATGTCATGGACCGAGTCCATGTGCCATGACGCGTGTCAGCCTCTGGTTGCAACGCGTGTCAGCGTTTGATTGGGCCACATGTCAAGCTGACGTTAGCGATGACGTCATAATTAATTTCCAGTAGAAAAATAATTCGGTCAAAAATTAAAATCTATGCTGACGTCATCGGTAGCCATGCTGATGGCATAAATATGAATTTCCCATATAGAAATAATTCGGATTTTCTGATTTTTAAGATTTTTCCATTTATTTTAGCTTTGATTGCCTATATCTTTTGTATCCGAATTCCGATTGAGGTGATTCTAGTCTCTAAAAATTTTGTAAAATCATGCATTGTTTCATGCTGAATTTTAATTTATTTTTTGAGGTGCTTTTGCTCTCTATTTTGTTTATTTATTACTTTCTCTCTCGTTGCGCATAGACATTGAGTTGCCCGGTGAATTCGTTATCGAGGTGCCAACACTTGACCAAGGTTCAGAATAGGATCCAGACCCCTTTGAAGGCATGTCGTGCTTTGATCATGTTGAACCTATGCTTTAAATATTATGTTGTTTCTACGTATTGCATGTTATTTCAATTATCAATTGTTTTCCATATGTTGGGAGTAGCAATCGTCCACTTGAATTACATCCACCTTGTCATGTTGTATGTCATATCTCATTTATTACCCTAGAATGGTTTAATATTAATTGGTAGCTATAATTGCCAATGTGGGTAGTTAGAACGCAAGTAGAATCATTAGCCATACAACGAGTCATCATTTTTATGCACAAATGATTAATCTTGCTTAATGATTACGGAATATGTTTACTAACTTGTGTGTGGGGTGTTGTCACACAATGTTGGTATTGTTGATGGCACGTGGTGCATGGTAAATCAACTGGGTTGGTAAAATGATTTAGACTAAGGCAAGTGGCATGTATTTGTGGTGGGCCAATGTGGCATATGGGCAGTCGCATTTGCTTTTTATGATAATGATGGTTTATAGACATGTTGATTTTTGGTTAATCTTGCCTTGGTCAATTAAGGACTTAACCTTACAAGAATTTGAACTAAGTCATTCATACAACTACAAGTCTGGAATGGAATAGACCTAGCTGATTAATTTGTTGAGTCTAAACTTTCATACTATTGTGGTCGTGTGAGGCCTGGGTAGTGGTAACCAGTCCTCGCACGGGTTGGCTCACATGGTACAAGAGGAGGGCTCTGAATGTGATAACCAGTCTCACCAGTGTTAAAACCTTAGCGAATAATACTGGGTTTAGATAGGCATTGGAAAGGCTTTGTTATGGTCACTCACCTTTGTGGTGTTTGACTGTATCTTGTGGGTAAAGTATATAACCTCTACAGAGTGTAAAACTTATTTGAATAGCCTTGCTCGCGATATTGAGTATTACTCGGTGATTACAGTCAAGGGTTAGATTTTATCAAAACAAATGTGGGAATGTGATGTTGAAATGAGGAAATAAGGATGTGAATTGGTCATTGAAAACAAATGCAAAAGTTATTATCGTTGTTATTTGTTTTACTGTCTTTTCAATCTATTTATGCTATTCTTTTACGAATGTTGTTTATGCAAAGTAACCTTGTAGCCTATCCTTTGTACTAAGCTATGCATATAGTATATAGACTTGCATTCTGTGCACGGCTTATTGAGTGCTTTATGTACTCACTCCTTGCAACAAAACATCACTAGTTGAAGAAGATGCAATGCTTGCTTTTGAGGAGGAGTTCCACAAGGAGGCGAACAACTAGGGTGCGAACCTTGTCAGTTGCCTATGGCAGTTAAAAGGTTTCTACGCTTTTGATTATTTCCACTGCATTTATTTCTTTTACTTTCAGTCTTAGCTCTGCGTGGCGTATTCATGTAAGGTGGACCATAAGGTCGTTTAACAGTTATATCGAACTTGATAAAGTCTTTATTATATTATCGCTGAGTATGATTGTGGTATTCGTATATGTTGAGCCTGTGTGCACTAGCGTGATCCTGACTAGTGTGAAATACAAAGAGGGTCCGAATTTGCATATTCAAGTCCCGACAGAGGTGGTATCAGAGCCATACTGACTGTATGTAAAGCCCTAGCTGGTTGTCACCTTAGGAGTGTCCAAAACTATTTTTTAAAGGCAAAATTAACTTGAAAAATTAAAAAGATCTTTACTTGTCCCTTCTGCTTGCTCTCCACCTTTGTTGAATTTTTTTTGTCTTTCCTTTGTTTTTGAGTTGAGGTTTTTACGAGAGCCGCTTTTCTATAGGTTGAGATAGATTGCCTCTGTGGTGAGCGCAAGGGTGGATTTGTTGCTGAACTCTGGAGGTTGCTGTAGTTGTTGGGAGGCTTTGATCGCTCAATCTACCGTAGTACCAACTGGGTTGTGAATGGAAAGAAGAGAGGAACAATTTGCAAGCTCACAGTATATGCTCAGGAGAACACCATCGGGAGCCGCCTAGTTCACATCTCCACGAGAAGGTTGTCTTTTGAAGTTGGGATCTAGGAGACTGCCCGCCTTGCTCTTTGCCGTTTTGCCCGTGACTACGCTCTGGAGCTGGAGACCACCGCATTCAAGTATCATCCAAATGGGAGCACCATCACCGAGGACAAAGTCAGGGAGGAGGAGAATGCCACCACCATCTACTTGGTGTGTTTCGCCTCAGCCCAGACGACGCTTACGAAGACAACCAACCAGGAGTTTTCTGAGGCATAGGAGGTGGTTAGAGTTAATTAAAGATTATAATCTGGGAATTCATTATCATCCTGGAAAGGCTAATATAGTAGCCGATGCGTTAAGCAGGAAGAGTCACAGTGTTAATATGATGATTCAGGAAAGTCAGATTGAGTTATGCAAGGAGTTTTAGAAGCTGAGATTGGAGGAAGTACTAAAAGAATTTCTAGCTATCTTGAAGGTAAAGCCTACCTTGGAGGATCAAATCAGAGAAGGGCAGAAAGATGATGCCAAAATAAAGAGAATTAAGTCTAAGTTGGATGAAGGTAAGACCAAGCATTTCGCTATAGATGCACAGAGAACCTTATAGATAGGAGGTCGAATCTATATGCCATATAAAAAGGAATTAAAGCGCGGCGCGATCACTGAGTGTGGCATGGTCGGGCTGCCACAGGCGCGGCGGCGGGCGAGCTGCAGGCGCACCGGGTGCGGGGCCACCGCCGAAAGCAGGTGCGACTCTTCAGGAGTAGGTGCTGTGTGTACCACTGCAGGCTCCGCCGTGAGCGTGGGGGCCACAGTCTTGTGCGCCGTCGGCTACCTGGTTGTGTGTGCGGGGTGCAACACCGACACCACCGATGGGGTCAAAGAACGCGAATGCGAGATCCGCCAAGCCGAAGCGTCACCAGCCGCTACCACGCGTTCATCGGGAACAGGTGCAAGTGGCGCCGACAGGGTGTGGCGTAGGCAACAGCGCCGACAGGATACGATGGCGAGCGCAAGGCCAAAGCTATTGCGACGCGACGGCCGTAGTCTGTGCGGAGCAATGGCGTGAAAACCAAGCGGCCGGCAGCGCGAAATCCGAGTAGTTGAAGGCGCGACGGGCGCTAGCGGCACCGTCAGATGGCTGGAGGCCGACGCGGCAGTGAGTGCATGGCTTCGGGCCACGTGCGTGGAGGCCAACCGCATGCACACGACGCAATGACAAGCTCGAGCTGCGGCGAATGCCGGCAATGCAGTGGCTGGCGACCCCTCGGGCGACCGTGAACGGCTTCAGGCCGAGCACAAACATTGCGAGACGTGGCCGATCGCTGCTGGCATGGAGGGACGCGGTCGTCGCGGCGCCAGGCCGAGGGTGCAGAGGCCACGGGAGCATCGAGAGGCCGACAGCGCGACATTAGGTCGTAACCTCAATCTACTAGCCAATAATGAGTTCATATATGCGATATTGCATGAACATTAGCTAGTACGTAGGGCATAATCTGTTCATGTCGCGTGTATATTGAACTTACGTAAGATTTGATGTATGTTGATCGTGTGATGCAGGATGAATTTTAATACTATATAGATTGTTGCAGGTAGATGATCACGATCGATAGCCTTAGTAGAACTCGTACTGATAATGTGTTGTGAAACGTAGTCGTTCACCCGCGATCAATCACATAATTCATCGTCACAATTACAAGAGTAAGAACAATGAACACATAATATAGGGGGTGGAACTCTCTTACTTTATTAGATTGATTTGAATACAATGGTGTTGGCAGCAAAAACGTGAAGAGGGTTCCTGGCCCACAACACACCAGACGAACGCCGGGTTCAGCTTTGCGCGAGCGTGCCAATCGATTTGACCCTGCAATCGATAAGGGAAGTGATGTGAAATTCGATCAAGCCGATTCTTGAAGCGAATCGGCTAAGAATCAAGAATCAGCCAGAAAGCCGATTAGAAGGGTAACAAGATTAGCCGATTAAGACTAATCCGAGGTAAAAGGCAGATCGATTCTGAAAAGGCGATGCGCAACAAGACAGAACGAATCAAACCTGAAAAAAGCCAATGACGATCAAACAATCGGCGATGCGCAACTTTATTTGATCGATGTCGACTTACAGAGGAAAGATTACAATGCTAAAAAGACTAAGAACTACAGAAAGTAAAAACTGGTAGATGTGTTGATTGATGTGGATGCCCGTCAATCCAGCCCATGGCTCGCCTTATATACCCGCTAGCCGATCCGAGTCCTGATCCAATACGTCAATACAATCCGAATCGGCTATAGTTTCCTAATTGGACTCTGTTTCCAAATTTCATCCTTATGCCATCCGAAGCTTTCGTACGTTATCCAAACTTTCCAAAAGGTGCCTCGTACTGCATTCAAACTCCTGCTCTTGGCCGATTCTTCTAGTAGTTTCCAAAAACTGCTGATTTCTAACCAAACCCGTCTTATCTTCCAAAACTGATTAAGATCTTCCAAATCTGTTGCAACTTCCGAAACCGATTCAAGTTTATCCATACTTGAGCTCAATCGGTTACACTCACTGATCCCGTTAATCCGAATGCATATCGGCTTCTTTAAGCCAATCCGATTCCAAATCGGCTTATAATACTTTTATGCCAATTCTGCCCTTCTTGCCAATTTTTGGTGCAAACATATGCCCTCCATTTTTGGAAGATAACTTGTTATCTTTCAAAAATATATATATCGGCTTCTCTTTCATCGTCGGCTTCTTCCTTGTCAGCTGGAGAACTGTTCTAGTAACCGCTTGTTTTAATTGCGCCGTAAAAATCTCGGTGCGATTTAATGGCACGCGTTGCTTCGAATTCATTTCCCGCCACTTTTACTTTTCACCGTGCTATATATATGCGGGACCCTCATGGTCCTTTTTACGCTTTCCTGCTCTCACCTCCTCTGCAATCGGCTGAATGGATCCTTCAAAGGTACTCATTCCAATCCCCGAAAGTAATAACCAGTATTACTTAGGACCGATAGGGAACTTCGATGCCGATACGATGATAAACGTAGAAATCCCAAGACTCCCCTTATCGGCCCAAGGTTACAATGTGAAGGAGTGGGGCAAAAGTTTTAGGGCTTGGCCGACGGCGCTTAAAGGATGGAGAAGCTGGTATATTAGAGTATCGGCTTAAAAAAGAGCAGAGTGGGAGCGGATGGGCATAGCCGAATATCTTCCTTTAAGTCTAGCTTGCCCGGAAGCTAATGAGCCCTTGGTGGCCACGGCGTGCTATTTTTGGTCCGATACTTTCAATACTTTCCTTTTCCGCCTCGTCTGTCGGTCCAACCCTTCGGGCGTGGCGAATTGTCTTGCTTAAGACTGACGGAGATCAGCTATCGGCTTACAGTGGAAAACCTCAGCTCAAGCTGATTCAAACGAAGGGTATAGGATGGTCGAAATATATACGGCACAACAACAAAGTAAACGGGCTCGTATCGGACGAAGAGCACGCAGCCTTCCTCAACCTCTGGCTCGAGCAGTTTCTCTTTTGCGGTGCATCCCTTGGGCCAACGCAGGCGTATCAGCTGATAGCAGAGCAGCTTATAGAGGGTCGTCGACTTGCTCTGAGGAAGATGTTTTTAGGGGCAGTTTATCAGATGATGTTCATCATCAGAAGCCGATTGTTTTCTGGTTTTGCTGATTTTGTGGTTGGTCATGTTGGCGGCCCTTTATGGTTTATCCAACTTTGGCTGTACAAAATATTTAGCCGACAGCTTATTTCTGAACCCATCGAAGACTCTGCTTTTCCTTGCGAAGACTACCCAGAGAATGCCACCCCTCGATTCAGAGCGAGCCGATCTCATGGCGAGAGACTCATAATGTGCTCAAGTGGTGACACAAAGATTACATCGGCTGGCCTCCACAAATATCTTACGTTCTTCCTGGGCCTAAATAATGTAATTTTTACCCAGCAAGATTTCTTCTCTTATGGCGACGCGGCCGATTTTCAATGGCCATCCTTTCTGCAGTTAGAAGCCGACAGCTCCTCAATGCCAGCATTATCACTGATGCTCTATCGGATCTTTCTATCCCCTTGCATCCTCCATGTTGGCCTGAACTCCAGAAATAGAACTTTCCAACCCTCGTATGAGTTCTATCATCCATCTGTTTACTCTCGTCAACTCGGCTTTGGTCAAGTAGTTCCTTCATTGCCCCTTCTCGATCGGCTTCAACCCAGAGCCAGGGTAAGGAACTTATTATCGGCCAACGAGCTCATCGATCGCCGATGAGCTCCAAATTGTCGACCATGGCGCTTCATCCTGATTTCTCGTCGGGCTAGCCAGTTTACCACTTGGTGGTCACGTATAGCTGAGGCCCTTTACCTGGACCGTAGCCCGTCGGCTATCATAGAAAAGTTTTTACCGGATTATCACGAGCCGACGGTAGTCTCCAGCAGCAGTAGCAGCAGCAGCGACAGTTCAAGTGAGGATAGCTCCTCGGGGTATACTGACTCATCGATAGCCGTAGAGGTATCGGCCTTCCTAAGTAGCATTCTTACTGCTTTTCGGTCTTTATTATTTGTTGGCTAACCTTAAATCCTTGCAGGTCACATCTGTTCCTGAGAAGACCATCGCTGGTCCATCGGAGAGTGGTTCAAAAGGGAAAAGGCCACACCAATCAGTCGGCTTGACCGGCTATACATCGGGCAACCTTCGAGTAATCAGCCCTTCATTAGATGAACTTACTAAGGAGCGGCTGCCAAGTAAGTATCCGTCCTTTTTCTTTACTTGGTAAATCCTTTAAACCCTTTTCCTGATCCTTCTTTGCCGATCACAGAAAAGCAAAAAACCAAAAAAGTGGTAACCAAGAAAAACACTAAACGTAGTGAGAAGAGTGCTGAGAGCTCCTCCCATACGCCATCCATCGTGGTTATGGTAAGCTCGAACTTTAACTCTTATGCATTTCATTAATCATTGTAACACTAATTTTCCGATCCCTTCTTTCAGCCGACAACATCGATTCAGGCAGCTGGTATTCTGGCCGATCTCCAGGGTACCTCTTCTGTCGATCCGCCGCCGCTTCCGACTCATCTTCGTGCTGATATTCCAACCGACCCTCAAGAGATCCTGGCCCTATCTCTCGTAACTTCAAAGCTTCCAACTCCTCCATCTCCTGCTTTTGTCGGCTTTGCAGATCTCGAGACGGTGCGGATGACTTGTCCAACCTTCCGGGTTTACTCGATGAGTTGGTTGATCCCGAGGTGATGGCACCGGGTGACTACTCGCCAGATATTCAAAAATCTGGATGTGTCCATGAAGGCATCGGCCCGGTAGTCAAGTCACTCCCAATATGCAAGAGAGGTGAATCGGTTGTTTGTCGAGATAACTCAACCGGAGGCCTCTATCTTAGCAAACCGTCAACCTATCCGGATGCGATGGTCATTGTTGAAGCCGACCTCCCACCGCGCCATGGATGCACTTCAATGTATGTCACCTAGACGAAAAGAAGCGTAAGTTGACGCGCCAATGTTAGGATAGCTCAGCGTCAAGCCCAGAGGCGGATCAACGTCGGCTAGACAAGCCGATAAGCGAGGCCAAAGTCGAGAAGAAGAAGTATGACGAGGCAGCAGATCCTTTATGACCGCCAAATCCTCTTCTCAACAAATTGAATCGAAAAAAGCAAACAAGAGGAGCCGCCAAAGTCAATCGACAACTAGCCGACGCCCTTGCCACTTCCAAATAGCGGCTTTTATTCTGAAGGAGCAGAAAAGAATATCGCCAAGCCGTTGCCAAGGTTAAAGCACAATCGGCCAAGGTCGTCCCGATTCCTGGAGATGCCAAAGCCGACGAAGACCTTGTGTATGGTATAACCGAGGCCTTGGGTAAGGCTGCCGCGGCGCTGTCTGGTTTGGGTGCTAGGCTCCCAGGGTCTGGTCTGTGAACTCATGTGATGTAATGGTTGTTCCAAACAATGTTTGTCCTTCGCTCCTTTTGCTACTGCTTGTAATGTTCTTAATCGGCTGTTTAACCGATTATGATATTCCTGCTTTATTTAATCGGCTGTCTAACCGATTTGCCTCCAAGTTCTTTGTGCTACTTTAGTTATGTACCGATCCAAATGCTAGGGTAATATCTTTTCAAGTACCTTCCGTTAATCGCCTTCGGTAATACCAACCCTTCAAGTGTTTCGAGTATGTATGCATTACCACCAACGAGCCGATTTATTTTATACAGTCCTTCCCAGGTAGGTGACCATTTGCCGAACCGATTATCCTTAGAACCGATCGGCAATATCGTCTTCCAAACCAAATCAGCTTCAGTGAAGGACTTAGGCACAACCTTTTTGTTGTATGCTCTTGCAACTTTTTCCTTATTCTTTTCAAGCCGATGTAAAGTGACCAGCCTCAATTCTGCCAAGTCATCTAAATTGCTCAGCATCGACTCTTTATATTCATCGGCTGATAAATTATTTTGTTTTGCTACTCGCATCGACTCAATATTTATTTCTACGGGCAACACGGCTTCCTGGCCATATACCAACTGATAAAGTGATAATTTAGTCGATCCGTGAAACGCTAGCCGATAAGCCCACAAAGACTCTGATAGCGTAGTGTGCCAAGCTTGAGGCCTTTCATCGATTTTTCTTTTAATCAGCTTGATCAAAGACTTGTTAGACGACTCGGCTTGCCCGTTAGCCTGAGCGTAGTATGGCGAGGAGTTAAGCAGTTTGATGCCCAGACTTTCAGCGAAGTTCCTGAATTCATTAGACATGAATGCAGTTCCTTGATCGGTTGTAATTGTCTGCGGGATACCAAACCGATGAATGATATGTTCATTGACAAAGCCGATAGCTTCTACACTGGTAACCTTTTTAAGCGGAACGGCTTTGACCCATTTTGAAAAATAATCTGTAGCTGTAAGAATAAACTTATGGCCTTTGCTTGATGCTGGGAATATTTGGCCGATTACGTCTATTCCCCATCCTCTGAACGGCCATGGTTTGATAATCGGATACAAAGCCGATGCTGGTGCAAGTTGCACATTCCCAAACTTTTGACAGCTTTGACATCCTTTGTAATACTTGAAACAATCTTCTAACATTGTCGGCCAAAAATACCCGGTTCGTCTCAAGATCCATTTCATTTTGTGAGCCGATTGATGTGCTCCGCAGATTCCTTCATGAACTTCACCCATAGCTACCTTTGCCTCTTCATCGCCTAGACACCGCAGAAGTAATCCTTCCAATGTCCGATAGTACAATTCTCCTTCTAGCACAACATACTTCAGTGCTTTTTGACGAATTTTTCGTGCAGTCGGTTTGGATGGGTCCATCAGGTAAGTTTTTATTTCTGTTCTCCAATCGGCATCATCGACGCACAACACTGCTTTGTCGATCAAATCAAACACTTCGTATCGGCTGTATTCCCTGAAGCCTGAAGCTGCCTGAGCCAATGTGTTGGCTTTGTCATTCATTTCCCTGGGCACATGGCTGATACAGAATGACGTGAAAGTTTTGATAACCTCAAGACAATACTCCAGATACTTTGATAGTACCTCATCGTTGCATTTATATTCTCCTTTAATTTGTTGCACCACCAGCAATGAGTCACCATATGCTTCTATATTACTTGCCCGATGTCGTCTACCAACCTGCGATCCTTTGAGCAATGCTTCAGACTCGGCGGTTATTAGAGCATCGGCTTTTAAGCCGGTATGCGAACTCGATGTTGTATCCTCTTGGTGAAATCAACACTATACCTATTCCACTTCCTTCTTGACAAACTGACCCATCAAAATACAGTTGCCATGGAGCTACATCGACCATTCCTGCCATAGTATCGTGCCCTGTTATGAAATTGGCTATCGCTTGGCCCTTAATGGCTTTGGCCGATTCATACTATAGATCGAACTCGGTTAGAGCATAAGCCCACTTCCCAAGTCGTCCCCTTAAAATCGGAGCAGATAGCATATATTTGACTATGTCGGTTCTACATACTACAACGCAGGTCGATGCTAATATATAGTGCCTCAATTTTGTGCAAGCAAAATATAGCGATAAACATAATTTTTCCACCGGAGGGTACCTGGTCTCAGCGTCCAATAGTCGTCGGCTTAAGTAGAATATCACTCGTTCCTTGCCATCAATTTCTTGTGCCAATACGGCCCCAATGGTCTCGCTTTCAGCCGATACATATAATTTAAATGGGACACCCTTTTGAGGTGCAGCCAAGACTGGCGGTGATGCTAAGTATTGCTTTATATCGTCAAAGGCTCTCTGATCGGCTCCCCATACAAATTCTCGATGATCTTTCAACTTCAGCGATGGTGTGAAAGCTCAATTCTACCGCATGATTCGAGATGAACCGTCTTAAATAGTTAATTTTGCCGATCAGCTTTTGCAACTCATTTTTGCATGTCGGCGGTTTTATATTCGTTATGGCCTTGACCCTGGTCTGACTAACTTCAATACCTCTTTGATGTACCATGAAACCAAGGAACTGGCCAGCCGACACGCCAAATGCACATTTCAAAGGATTCATCTTCAGCCCATGAGCTCTTGTGTTTTGAAACACTTTCTCCAAATCGGCTAAGTGCTGCCAGTCTACTTTAGACTTGACAACCACGTCATCAATGTAAATCTCAACGATATGGTCGATTAGGTCGTGAAAGATCAAATTCATGGCGCGTTGGTAAGTAGCGCTGCGTTTTTAAGCCGAATGTCATTCGCCATTCATACAACCCTAATGCGCCAGGCATCTCAAGGCGCTTGGGGATATCGGCTTCCGCCATGAATATCTGGTTATACCCGGCATTGCCATCAAGAAAACTGATAATCTTATTACCCGATGCAGCATCAATAAGCATGTAGGGTCGAGGATGCGCCTAGAGGGGGGTGAATAGGCGTTTTACGAAATTCGATCGCTCACTAAACAATCGCTCTAATCAACCCCTATGTCAAAACCTAATCAAAGATATATGCGGAAGCGATAAATAGGTTTTGACAATTAAAGCCTAAATCAACTAGGCTCACTAGTGCACTAACTAAATTGTGTCTCTACACAAGAATTGCTAAATTGATCAACTAAATAATACTAGCAATTCTAATTCAAGCAATTGATAAATATTCAATAATGTAAAGTGCTTGAATATAAATAAGGCAAGAGGCAACCGATATTTTTCCGTGGTGTTCGGAGACTTGCCGGTCTCCCCTAGTCCACGTTGAGGCAAGCCCACACTTGGACCGGCTCCCGCTCGAGCACCCGCCTCTTTCCACTAGTCGTGGTTTTTCACGCTCGCAGTAGGCTCAACCCGAACCTTCACAAACTTCGGGGGCTTCTCACAACCTTGAGAGCTCACAAGACGACGCCCACGCTGCCTAGGAGTCGGCAACCTCCAAGAGTAACAAGCCACTCCTTCGCTTGAACCTCACCGAGCACAACGAATCGCAACCGGTGATCACCAAGTGCAACACATGCACAAGGCCTCCTCAAGTGCAACACATGCACAAGAGACTCTCAATCACTTCCTAATTGCAACACATGCAATTAGTCTCACTCTTAAGCTCAAGAAGCAAAGGGAGAAGAGCAACACATGCACACAACTCCCCACACAACAACAATCGCCCCAAGCCCCCAAGGGGTATTTATAGCCCCCACAAGAAAACTAGCCGTTTGGGGGCAAAATGGTAACTTGACAAAGTCTTGTACTACCGCCCTCTAAGGGCGTGTAGTACCGCCAGTGCTCTGAACGGTCGGCCAACGGTCATCGGCCGTACTACACCCACTAAGGGCCGGTGAGTACAAGACTCATGAGACTACCGCCTCCCACACATGCAGTAGTGCCGGCCTTGCCCAACCAAACAAAACACTTCAAGATCAGAAAAGAGCTATCATGAGTAAAACCCTAGAGTACAAGATTCATGCACTACCGCCTGCAGATCAAGCAGTAGTCTTGCCAACAGAGAAAACTTGATTTCAACTCCAAATCCATTTCTCCGAAAACCGAAACCCATTCTTTGAGCCTCTAGATGATCAACACATGATCATACACACGTGCAAAACACATTTGCACCAACTTAGCTCATGCTCAAAGAATTTCAACCAAATTGCAGAAACGCATTTCGCAATCAACTTAAAGACTATTTGCAAAACGTATTAAGCAAATCAAACTCGAGTTTATGAGATTAATTCCCCTAGCCATGTGAAGGTCAACACAAGACCCGGTTAACTTGCCAACACCCGTTGCAAGCCCCACTCACATGCTCTCGGAATTCCGGACTCATAAATCTCAGTTTATTCGCACAACGAACTTGCAAATAACGCAATAAACACATTTCATGCTTGAGCACTACTCTTTGCAACACATGCAAAAGTCTAGCTCCAAGCAACATCAAATCAAGATGCATGAACTCTCTAATTGCAACACATGCAATTCTCTAGTTCCATGCAACACCAAAACCAAACATCAACTAAACCAAATCACACGTATGAGCTCTTTACTCGCAACACATGCAAGCCTCTAGCTCCATACAAACTCACAACATAAAATCATGCTTGAGCTCTCTCTTTTTGCAACACATGCAAAAATTTAGCTCCAAGCAACCATACGGTTTTATAAAGATTTGTTTTGCAACGGAAAACAAAACATGAAGCTTCAACTAATGCAACACATGCAAAAGTGAACTTCACGCAAAAGCCAACGCACTAGCTTATCAATTCTTGCAACACATGCAAATCAAAGCATTATGCGAAAACCAAATGCATATACTCTTTCATCTTTGCAACACATGCAAATCAGAGCATAATGCAAAACAACCAAGCATAGGCTTAACACATTTGCAACACATGCCAAATGGTTAACCCATATGCAAAAACCAAATCAAACAAGATTTGAGCTTGAGTGAACGCGGGATGAGATCACCAACACATGATGAAGCTCAAGCAAAGGGAACGACCCTTCTTAATAGCACGGCGATAAAACCTTAGACTCAAAGACTAGAAAGTCCTTAGCCTATCTAGTTATACCTTCGCCGCCGCGCACAAGCAATCCCCTTTAGGGTCTTTATGATCATCACTTTGATACTCCCCCGGGATCTCTACTCGACTCCTCTTCGGGATCCACTCTTGACGCCCATCAACTCATGATGCCGTCCTTATCCCGTTCTCATCATTTCATCCATCTTTGGACCTAACTCAATCACAACTCATACAAATAGTTAGTCCAAGATGCATGGTTGTCTCAATTATCTCTTGCACTCCATTAACACATAATGGATGCCTTTAGATCAATTGAGCACAACCTAAATCAATTGAAATGATTGTAAATGTGTCTTAAGTATAATAATGCAACACATGCTTAATTATACTTAAGAACTATTCATTTGTCCTCAATTAATCACAAAACACCATCAACACATGATGAAGTGTTCTTTAATGATTAATAAGACAAATGAACTCAATTTAAATTATCATTTAAATTGATATGAGTATATATTAACTACACAAGTTTTCATATACTCATGTTGATGAAAAGTAATGATCCATTATATGTAAATTGTATGGAAATGATCATTACTCTAAGTCATCAACTATAGAATAAACTCCACATGTATATGTGCATAAGTATGATTGACTTGGATATAATATGCACATATTCAATTTGATTGTATTGGAGCATATCCTATATTTTCACGAGTATACTTATAACTAGGCAATTCAAATATATACTTAAGGATTTAGTTTCTTTGTCTTGATCCTTATGTGTGTCAATAACGAATCGATCAATACAAAGAGACTTTCAGTTAAACTACAAACTCCCCCTAAGTATGTGCATCCATGTGATATATGGATTGGGAACATGATGCACGTTTTGTGGTTAATATAACGGGGACATTCATATTTTAACTTGACTCCAAAGTATGCAACTAATATTAAGATGAATATGCAAACATACCTTGGGTTTTCCATTTTTCAATGCGATGAGACTAATCAAAAATATTCTAGATAAACAAGTTAGTCTCGATATAAGATTTGTCATTAATAACAAAATCACAGTAATGGATAATCACAATATTAGATTTGTCATTAACACCAAAACCATAACTAATGAAGGTTGAACTTACAATCTCCCCCTTTTTGGTGAATAATGACAAATCCAAGCTTAATAAGCACATTTGGATTAAAACTAACATATCGAGAGAATTTAAGCTATTTGAATATATATGCATATTAATTCTCCCCCTTAATCATATTATGCTCACTTTTTAAACCAAATGATATTAAGCTTCCTAATTCTCCCCCTTTTGGCATTAAACACCAAAAATGGATAAACCATCTTAAAAGAATATTTTAATTAATTCTCCCCCTTTTGGCATACATTTTTTTATTCTCCCCTTTTTAGCATTTAATTATCTCTTTTAAGCTCCTAATTCTCCCTCATGAAATTAGCTCTTTTAATGAAAGTCATACAAGAATTGAAACAAATGCTTATGACTTTCAAGAAAGAATTGAAATTTCAAGCCAAATAAAAACTTGAAGGGTTATTCAAGAAGTAAAACCAATTTTTATTTGAAATATGGTCTAAAAATAAGGAAAACTCAAAAGAGACCATATTTGGGTTTGTGGATACCACTTGTAGGACAAATACCACTTGTAAAGATAAGCATGAAAAACGAAGTAAGGGTATCACACGGGTTATTTGAAACACATTCAAATAATTCACTCCTCATTTTATTAGGCTTTGCAACTTTTCAACATGATTCTCTTGAAGAATCCAATAATTTGCCTAACCGGGTAAACGAGGAACCCAAAAAGAATACCACTTGAGAAAGTAGATACCACTTGTAAAATTAATCTCAAGGGCTTGCTTGAAGATCCAAAAGAAATGAGCATTTTGAAATTTTGATTTAAGAACAATGCTCAACTAGATATTTTCTTCTTTTATGAATTACAACACATAAAGATTTTCACACAGAGAAATCTTAGGCGGTTGAACTTACAATTTTAGCTTGCGAGGAAAAATCTTAATCAAGAATGTGGGTATCGCAATAATGCTACAAAGAGGCAATGAAATACCACTTGTAGGAAATGATCGAATTCAATGATACCACTTTAAAAAGGAAATGAACATACCATTTGATTATTTGAATTCCTTTATTACTTAGAGAAAATGAGCAATAAAGTCCAAGATACCACTTAAAGAAAAGCATAACTTAATGATACCACTTGTAAGCATATGAAATGAATAAAGGCTCAATTGATACCACTTAGGATCAAATCACAAAGAGTTGATACCACTTGAAGAATTTATCGATAACATCGATGGGTATTAGAGCAATAAAATTAAGGCAATATATACTTACGGGTATCGAAAGAAAGCAAGGCTCACAAAGAATCAATAAAATCACAAAGATTTAGTATCAGAGCAAAATAAAGATATGATATCACTTGGAAGCCAATAAGTGCCCAAAACTTGCAATAGATAAACTCCTCAAGATGTTCAATGAATAAGACATGGAGTTATTTGCATTTGAATTGCACAAGTTTTGTCTTTTCAAAATATCAAGTGAAAATCACTCTTTAGTTCATTTAAAGTGCTCATAACTGATACCACTTGAAAAAGCGATCAAATAAATTGAGAAACTTTTGAAATTTTGCACAAATGAACTTTGGGATAACACAAAGCTTTTCCAAGAAGAATTTTTGAAAAAGGAAGTTTCAATCAAAAGATATCCCAAAAGCAAACTCGAGAAAATTCTGAAAGTTTCAGAGCCAACATGCCATGGCCGGTACTACCGCAGACCAGGTCCGGTAGTACCGGGTTTGCGGTACTACCACAAGACCAGGCGTAGTACCGGTCCCGATCGACTGTAACTTTGGTTTTTGCAAATTTTTAGCAAAAATGATTCAAATGAAGTCCAATAAATTTGAAATTTTGCAGAGATGAACTTTGGACTAATTATAAGGTTTTGCAAAAAGAATTTTCTCAAAATCAATTTTATTTTGAAAGATATGGTAATTTGCGCTTTGAGGCATAAAAGGAAATTGATTTTCACGAAAATCCTCAAAATGCAATTCAACTTGGATTTCATGCAATTTTGATTTTCATGGCTTAGATTGGTGTATCAAGAATGTTTCTAGCTAAGATTTATAATGAAATCCAACTTGAAAGCCACGATTTGAGCATATTGCTTAAATAGGCCTTTTTGGATCAAATCAAATCGTTTTTGAGCCAAATTAGATTTCAACATATAGTTTTTCATTTTGAAAACTTGTAAAACATTTGAAATACATAATAGAATACTTTTACAAAGCTTTTCATAAATTTTGGTTCATTTAAATACAATTTTGACTTTTGATCTAAATAGTCCTTTTGAAGAAGCAAAGTCAAATTCCAAACAACACAAAAATTCAAATGAAGCAATGGGTAAGATATAAAGATTTGAATTATGTGTATGAGTCTAGAATACCATTTTGAATCAAAATTCTACACAAGAATTGATCCAAATGGAGAAACTCACTAAGTGCAATAATATGACCATTATGGGTCAAGTATAGTTTTTTTTTGCGAGTTTCAAAATCAAATAACTTTTGCTAGGTTGGTCTTTTAAAAATCTTTTGAACACGAAAGTTGTTGAGAGTGACTAACTCTAAGATTTTCGTTTTGGAAATACTTTCAAAATCCTTTTACTTTTAATTCTATGAAAAATATAAGTTTAAATCAAAATCAAGATACTAGTAACTAGATTTTGGAGTTAAAACTCATTTTCTTTTCAAAATAGATTTTTGTGAAGCCAAAAACTTTGAAAAACATTTCAAAATCATTTGTATACATTTTTCAACTAGTTTTTCACAAGATTAGTAATAGTATACAAAATTTTGACTTTTGGCTAAATGGTTGATTTTGAAATTATATAAATGCACTTATATTAATATGGGCACACGTAGGGATGTGATACACATGAATATGAATTAACACTTCCCCTAAATGTGCCACTTCTAAACTTGCTCAAGATTTGCAATAAGAGAATAGATAAGAGACGAGAGCAAGTGTCCATAACAAGTAATTTAAATTGATCTTCATTAATACTAATGCATCCAAACCTACACAAGGCTAGAAGCTAAATAGTAATCAATTTAAATACTTGTTACCGAGATGGCATTGGCTCATGATGGACTTGATTTTCTTTAAGCTTGACACCACTTGTAGATGAACATAATCCTTCTCCTCTTGGTGAGCAAGCGTCCAATCCATCTCTTTATTGGCTAAAAATCTTTTAGGCGGTTTTTGGTACCCAATCCTTGTTGGGTCCGACAATGTTAGTCACAATAGATTTAGGAACCCATATGGTCCTAATTTTGGCATTATTAAATTGACTAACATGACTAGGAATAGTTTTGCGATAATGATTCCTCCTAGGCGAATAATTTGCATTTATGAGAGGGCATAGGAGGATAATGATATTTTGCAAAACTATTTCTAGTTTGATCTCTTCTAAGCATATGAAAATTAAAATTATGAAATGGCTTAGAGGATCTAGCAAATCTAGCAAATGTTTTGCTATTGTTACTTCTCCTAAGCAATGTATTTGAATTGAATTGAGTGGGCTTAGGAGTCCTAACAATTTTAGCAAATTCATTTCTAGATTTACTCTTCCTATGCAAATGATTATTATCAATTTTAGCCGGCATAGGGGATTTGACAAGTTTGGCAAACACATTGCCATTCTTGTCCTTCCTAAGCAAATAATTATCATTTACAAGAATGGGCTTAGGAGTGATACCTTTGGGACAATCCTTACGAAATGTCCCTTTTCCCAAGAATTGAAACACGTTATCTCGTTTGGTCCTCTCTTGACCTTCTTGTTGTGCTCAACGCCGGTTTGCCTCATGGTTGATGTTGTGGCCTTGTTATCCACTTGATTAGGGCACACGGAGGCGAGGTGGCCCTTCTTGTTGCAAGCGAAGCACTTGATAGTCTTCGAGTGTCTCGCATTGTGCCTCGTCTTGCTATTCTCCCTCTTGGAGTTGTAGCCGAGTCCTCGCTTATCTTGAGGCGCCCTTGGCTTGCTCAAGATTTCGTCGAGGAGGGCTTTTCCTTTAACGCACCTCTTCAAGACATTTTCCAACTTAATGACTTGAGCCTTGAGCTCATTGTTTTCCTCTACAAGATTTTCATCCAAAGACATAGAGGAACTAAAAGCAAACTTATTAGAGCAACAAGGTATATCAATTAAATCATTACAAGCGGTGGATATATCAATTTTTGATGAAATTTTAGAATTTACTTCTAAGCATGGCATTTCATCAATTAAATCACATGATATACCTATATCCACCTTAGACTTATAGACTTCTTTAAGAAGGAGTGATTCATGATTTTCTTTAAGCAAATTATAATCACTTTGAAGTGATTCATGTTCAAGCTTTAGAATCTTATATTTGGTTTTCTCCTTCCCAAGATAATTATTGAGCTCCTCTAACATATCCATTAAATCATTATAAGAGGGCTCATCATCATTTTCATCATCACTTACCTCATTTTTACCTTTTGCCATGAAGCAACGAATTTTTGATATAAGTGAAGATTCGTCGTCGCTTGAGGCGGAGGTTGAGGTTGATGGTAATGCCGGTTCTTCACTTGATGTTGACGATGAAGAATCATCAACCGACATAGCTTCCTCAATGCAATCCTCGATTTGGGATGTGGACACGTCATATAAATCTTGAAGCTTTGTCCACATTTCATGAGCGCTCGAGAGGTTGCAAATGAGATTAAATATTTCTACGCTCACAACACTAAATAAAACATTAGTAGCTTGAGCGTCGAGATGTAGACATTTCTCCTCTCCTTTAGTTGGAGCAATATCATTAATTGGAGAAAAAATGCCGACATCTACGATCCACCATATTTGTGGGCTCATGGATTTAAAATGATCGATCATAAATAATTTCCATTGAGCATAATTTGATTCATTTAGCATGAGTGGATCGTGTGAGTGCACTAGACCGCTAGGCGCCATCCTTTTTACTCTCTAGACGGTTAAGCCTAAAATGAGAGTGACCGTGGCTTTGATACCACTTGTAGGGTCGAGGATGCGCCTAGAGGGGGGGTGAATAGGCGTTTTACGAAATTCGATCGCTCACTAAACAATCGCTCTAATCAACCCCTATGTCAAAACCTAATCAAAGATATATGCGGAAGCGATAAATAGGTTTTGACAATTAAAGCCTAAATCAACTAGGCTCACTAGTGCACTAACTAAATTATGTCTCTACACAGAATTGCTAAATTGATCAACTAAATAATACTAGCAATTCTAATTCAAGCAATTGATAAATATTCAATAATGTAAAGTGCTTGAATATAAATAAGGCAAGAGACAACCGATATTTTTCCGTGGTGTTAGGAGACTTGCGGTCTCCCTAGTCCACGTTGAGGCAAGCCCACACTTGGACCGGCTCCCGCCGAGCACCGCCTCTTTCCACTAGTCGTGGTTTTCACGCCGTAGTAGGCTCAACCCGAACCTTCACAAACTTCGCCGGGCTTCTCACAACCTTGAGAGCTCCGCACAAGACGACGCCTCGCCGCCTAGGAGTCGGCAACGTCCAAGAGTAACAAGCCGCTCCTTCGCTTGAACCTCACCGAGCACAACGAATGCGCAACGGGTGATCACCAAGTGCAACACATGCACAAGGCCTCCCTCAAGTGCAACACATGCACAAGAGGCTCTCAAATCACTTCCTAATTGCAACACATGCAATTAGTCTCACTCTTAAGCTCAAGAAGCAAAGAGAGAAGAGCAACACATGCACACAACTCCCCCACACAGCAACAACTGCCCCAAGCCCCCCAAGGGGGTATTTATAGCCCCCCACAAGAAAACTAGCCGTTTGGGGGCAAAATGGGCGAAACAACAAAGTCTTGGTACGGTACTACCCTCTAAGGGCAGTAGTACCGCCAGAGTCTCAACGGTCGGCCAACGGTCATCGTCGACGTACTACTACTATCCCACTAAGGGCGGTGAGTACAAGACTCATGCAGACTACCGCTCCCACACGGCGGTAGTGCCGGCCTTGCCCACCAAAGAAAACACTTCAAGATCAGAAAAGAGCTACCATAGTAAAACCCCAGTAGTACGCGATTAGCAGTACTACCGCCTGCATCATGAGAGTGCTTGACCAACAGAGAAAACTTGATTTCAACTCCAAATCCATTTCTCCGAAAACCAAACCCATTCTTTGAGCCTCTAGATGATCAACACATGATCATACACACGCAAAACACATTTGCACCAACTTAGCTCATGCTCAAAGAATTTCAACCAAATTGCGTAAACGCATTTCGCAATCAACTTAAAGACTATTTGCAAAACGATAAGCAAATCAAACTCGAAGTTTATGAGATTAATTCCCTAGCCATGTGAAGGTCAACACAAGACCCGGTCAACTTGCCAACACCCGTTCAAGCCCCACTCACATCCTCTCGGAATTCTGGACTCATAAATCTCAGTTTATTCGCACAACGAACTTGCAAATAACGCAATAAACACATTTCATGCTTGAGCACTACTCTTTGCAACACATGCAAAAGTCTAGCTCCAAGCAACATCAAATCAAGATGCATGAACTCTCTAATTGCAACACATGCAATTCTCTAGTTCCATGCAACACCAAAACCAAACATCAACTAAACCAAATCACACGTATGAGCTCTTTACTCGCAACACATGCAAGCCTCTAGCTCCATACAAACTCACAACATAAAATCATGCTTGAGCTCTCTCCTTTTGCAACACATGCAAAAATTTAGCTCCAAGCAACCACACGGTTTTATAAAGATTTGTTTTGCAACGGAAAACAAAACATGAAGCTTCAACTAATGCAACACATGCAAAAGTGAACTTCACGCAAAAGCCAACGCACTAGCTTATCACTTCTTGCAACACATGCAAATCAAAGCATTATGCGAAAACCAAATGCATATACTCTTTCATCTTTGCAACACATGAAAATCAGAGCATAATGCAAAACAACCAAGCATAGGCTTAACACATTTGCAACACATGCCAAATGGTTAACCCATATGCAAAAACCAAATCAAACAAGATTTGAGCTTGAGTGAACGCGGGATGAGATCACCAACACATGATGAAGCTCAAGCAAAGGGAACGACCCCTCTTAATAGCACGGCGATAAAACCTTAGACTCAAAGACTAGAAAGTTCTTAGCCTATCTAGTTATACCTTCGCCGCCGCACACAAGCAATCCCCTTTGGGGTCTTTATGATCATCACTTTGATACTCCCCCGGGATCTCTACTCGACTCCTCTTCGGGATCCACTCTTGACGCCCATCAACTCATGATGCCGTCCTTGTCCCGTTCTCATCATCTCATCTATCTTTGGACCTAACTCAATCACAACTCATACAAATAGTTAGTCCAAGATGCATGGTTGTCTCAATTATCTCTTGCACTCCATTAACACATAATGGATGCCTTTAGATCAATTGAGCACAACCTAAATCAATTGAAATGATTGTAAATGTGTCTTAAGTATAATAATGCAACACATGCTTAATTATACTTAAGAACTATTCATTTGTCCTCAATTAATCACAAAACACCATCAACACATGATGAAGTGTTCTTTAATGATTAATAAGACAAATGAACTCAATTTAAATTATCATTTAAATTGATATGAGTATATATTAACTACACAAGTTTTCATATACTCATGTTGATGAAAAGTAATGATCCATTATATGTAAATTGTATGGAAATGATCATTACTCTAAGTCATCAACTATAGAATAAACTCCACATGTATATGTGCATAAGTATGATTGACTTGGATATAATATGCACATATTCAATTTGATTGTATTGGAGCATATCCTATATTTTCATGAGTATACTTATAACTAGGCAATTCAAATATATACTTAAGATTTAGTTTCTTTGTCTTGATCCTTATGTGTGTCAATAACTAATCGATCAATACAAAGAGACTTTCAGTTAAACTACAAACTCCCCCTAAGTATGTGCATCCATGTGATATATGGATTGGGAACATAATGCACGTTTTGTGGTTAATATAACGGGGACATTCATATTTTAACTTGACTCCAAAGTATGCAACTAATATTAAGATGAATATGCAAACATACCTTGGGTTTTCCATTTTTCAATGCGATGAGACTAATCAAAAATATTCTAGATAAACAAGTTAGTCTCGATATAAGATTTGTCATTAATAACAAAATCACAGTAATGGATAATCACAATATTAGATTTGTCATTAACACCAAAACCATAACTAATGAAGGTTGAACTTACAATCTCCCCCTTCTCCTATGTCGACTTCTTCGAGCATATCAGCAGAAGTAAAGCCTTGGCCCAATTTTTCGCTTTGAAAATCTTCAATAGCTTCGCAGGAATTTATCCCATGCCGATAGCTCCTTGCTTTGTCTTGTAGAAGTTTGATCATTTTTGACCCCATCTTCTCAAGATCTCAGCCGCCCGATCAAAGGTGCCCGGCTTGACATTGATCGGCGTAAAGCCCGTCTTTCCAATGCTGATGAAATCACAATCGTCTAGTGCCTTACCTGATATGCATTCTGCTTCTTCGTGTGGCCAATTTGCGTCGGAGCTGGCCATGGCAATATGAGCCGATGTGTCGGCTGAGACAACTTCGACTTCATCTCCGTTCCACTGGACAAGCAATTGGTGCATGGTCGAGGGTATACAGCAGTTGGCGTGTATCCAATCCCGTCCTAGAAGCACACTATAATTTCCTTTAGCTTCGACTACGAAGAATGCAGTCGGCAAAGTTTTACTGCCGACGGTTAGTTCTGTAACCATCACTCCTTTTGCTTCAGTGGGGTCATCTGTGAAGTCGTTTAGCACCATGTTTGTCTTGATCAGGTCTTCATCAGCTTTCCCCAACTTCTTACAAGTAGAGAATGGCATTAAGTTCACAATGGCCCCCCCATCTACAAGCATCCTAGATATCGGCTTTCCGTTGATAAAGCCTTTTAAGTACAACGGCTTCAAGTGCCGATGGGGATCTTGTGGCTTTTCAAACACTGCGTCCTGTGCGCCCAGGCATAATTGAGCGAATGTATCCTTAGCCGATTCAGTCTTGATCCTGAATTCAGCTGGCAGAGTGAATAACATATTGATATCCATGGGAGGAGTGTCATTTCGAACTATCGGCGTCAGCAAATCGTCTGAGGAATCTGACTCATTATCGGCTTGTTCTTTTCTCCTCCATTCCTTTTTGGCAAGTTTTATCGGCCGCAACTCGTTGAATGTTTTATCTCTCTGTTTTTCTTCTTCGGCCTCTCTTGTTTCCTGTGTCCTTAGGCGCTGGAGCCATCTACGTTGCGATCGGCTAAGCCCAGTCGGACACCATCTAGGTTTGGGCTCTACTGGCTTGCGGATTTTACCAACCAAGTTTCCAGTTAGCTCTTTTTCTTTGTCTTGGTTTGGTGTGCCTAGCCTCTCCCTTGCTGGCTTCCTGTGCTCTAACTCAATTTGATCTGTTATTGGCCTAAATAAACGCTCTTTCACCGAATGTCTTGGCCGATTTCCTTGTGGGTAATGCTCCATGGGGCATGACCTTGAAGATGGCAATGCCACGCCCCTTTCCCAACAGAATTGTCAAAAAGGACATCTCTGATGAGCTCTTTCTGCAGCGTCTGGCCGATACAAATTGTTTGGCCGAAACACATCGTTCGGCCGATACGGCCCATCTGGTCGGCGAGCCTGCTGCTCCTGCCGATGGCTTATCCTTTCATATTTTTCAAGCAACTGTGAAAAAGTTGGTTTAGGTTTGAATGCTGGTTTACGTGGCGGAGGTCTTTCGGCTTTGTACCATCGTCCGACTTGTAATTCCCCTTTCGGCTTCACAGTCCTTGAATTCCTCCCATCTTGGTCGGCTTCAATTTGAAGTGAGCCGATTGTTATCTTCAGTGTTTCTCCTTTCGATCTTGATTCTATGTCGACTTGCCGAGTCGCTACGGGTCTCTCCTCGACAATGTGTTTTCCCTTACCGGAGCATTGGACCATGTTTATCGGGAAAGGGTTGATATCAACTTCCATAGCCGGCTCCTCTGCAAACTTAAGCCGACCATCTTCAATGGCCGGCCGGATCTGCTTTGTCGAAAGATGTTGCAATCATTAGTGTTATGGGAAAAAGAATGATGCCACTTACAGTATCGCCGTTTTTTGATCTCATCAGCCGACGGTATGGTATGTCCCTCTGGCAACCATATCAATTTTTCTTGTAGTAACATGTCAAATATGTGATCACACTTAGACACGCCGAAGCATACTTGACTTCGACTTACTCTTCGTCGGCTTAAGCCATGAACAGACAAGCGGTTTCTTAGAACCCTTTATCCATTCGGCTATGTTTATGTCTGCTTCATCTTCAGAAGTTTCGCTTGAACTATACTCGACCATGTTCACTTTAGCCTTATCTTTGCCATTGTTTAATCTAAGTTTATCTTTGAATTCTTTATTCAAATATCGGCTTTCTTGTGCCGATACCCGATGAAGTAGGTGACTTAAGTCAGTAAATTCTTGTCCGGCAAGTTTTTCTTTAAGCGGGGGAATCAACCCTTGGAAGGCTAAATCGGCTAGTTGGTTATCAGGTAATACCACACTGAAGCAGCGATTTCGCACTTCTCTAAATCTTCTAATGTACTCGAAGCTGATTCACCGAATTTTTGTCTGACAAAGACTTAGGTCTGAAATTCTCAACTCTAAACTACCGAGAAGAAGTATTCATGAAATCAACTTTCTAAATCATTCCAAAATGGATTGAATTTGGAGGCGATTAGTAAACCAAGTGAAGGCAGTCCCTGATAAAGACAAGGGAAAAAGCCTAATCTTTAGCCCATCGGATTGAGCCGCTTCACCGCATTGAGCGATAAATCTTCCAACATGCTCTAAAGTAGTAACTGAATCATCCCCTGAAAACTTCGCAAAGTCGGGAATCCTAAAGTTATGGGGATACGGCATGCGATCAATATAATCTGGGTACGGCTTTCTATAGCCGATTGTTTTCCCTTTGGGCTGTAAGCCAAACTGATCTCTTAAGACCATAGAAATCTGATCAGCCCAATTGATGTTGTTAGCCGATGGAACACTAGGGTTTGGCCAACTATTTTGGGTAATATCCTCGCCTTTAGAGTGCAAACTCGGTGGTCGGCTTGTTCTACCAGATGGGTACTGTTGTTGCCACGCTTCATACCCATCGGCCCTGGTAGCCGCAACCTCAGGCAATGGAACAAATGGATCTGTGTACGTAACTATTTTATGTGGAGCCAAGTTTCTAACTTGGGTCGGTCCTTGAGGTTTATAATTTCCATCTAATTCAACCGGCTGAGAAGCCGACTCGACATAGGAGTCTCGATGAAGATGGATCTATTTTTGCGGCGTTAGTGTGCGCATAAATGTGAGCAATTGGATTTGAGCGAGGATTCGGTGGAATTAACACGGGTGGGTCGGCATTAATGAAGGCACTGGTGCCGACGCTTTGACCGTGTTGGTGTTTGAAGCCACAGAATACACGGGATACGTTGGGAGTGGCTGTAATGGATCCATCAATCCCCCAGATGTAGCCAACTCTTGTGCAATTGTTTTTACGCTATTTTCTATCATCGGCTTTAAGGTTGTGACCAAAGCCGATGATTGATTAATTAATGCATGGTGCACAGATTGTTCAATCATAACTGACAATTCGGCTTGAGCCGGAAGATATCGGCTTACCGAATTTGATGCGACGCCAGTTTCGCCAAAAAGGTTCAATGTTGGAAGCGCCATCTTCTGCGTGACTCCTCGTCGGGTTTTCTGATAACAACCCAACATCAATTCTTCCAAGGCAGCTTTCTGATCCTCGATTTCTTTGCGCTGCTCTGGAGTTAAATCGTCCAAGGTAGGGACGATTATGGCATCTGCGTTCACATCGGCTGGTGCAGTGGATTTGCCTGCAGTCATCTTGCCGATAGAGGTTGTCCCACCGGGCGTGCCAAAAATGTGTTGACACCAAAAATGTGAAGAGAGTTCCTGGCCCACAACACACCGCATTTAACGCCGGGTTCACTTTTATGCGGCGTGCTAATCGATTTGACCCTGCAATCGATAAGGGAAGTGATGTGAAATTCGATCAAACCGATCCTTGAAGCGAATCGGCTAAGAATCAAGAATCAGCCAGAAAGCCGATTAGAAGGGTAACTAGATTAGCCGATTAAGACTAATCCGAGGTAAAAGGCAGATCGATTCTGAAAAGGCGATGCGCGACAAGACAGAACGAATCAAACCTGAAAAAAGCCAATGACGATCAAACAATCGGCGATGCGCAACTTTATTTGATCGATGTCGACTTACAGAGGAAAGATTACAATGCTAAAAAGACTAAGAACTACGAAAGTAAAAAGCGGTAGATGTGTTGATTGATGTGGATGCCCGTCAATCCAAATTTCCATGGCTCGCCTTATATACCCGCTTAGCCGATCCGAATCCTGATCCAATACGTCAATACAATCAATCGTCGAGAATCGACTCATTATCGGCTTGTTCTTTTCTCCTCCATTCCTTTTGGCAAGTTTTATCGGCCGCAACTCGTTGAATGTTTTATCTCTCTGCTTTTCTTCTTGGCCTCTCTTGTTTCCTGTGTCCTTAGTATTGGAGCCATCTACGTTATGATCGGCTAAGCCCGTCGGACACCATCTAGGTTTGGGCTCTCTTGGCTTATGGATTTTACCAACCAAGTTTCGATTAGCTCTTTTTCTTTGTCTTGGTTTGGTGTGCCTAGCCTCTCCTTGCGGCTTCTGTGCTCTAACTCAATTTGATCTGTTATTGGCCTAAATAAACGCTCTTTCACCGAATGTCTTGGCGATTTCCTTGTGGGTAATGCTCCATGGGGCATGACCTTGAAGATGGCAATGCCACGCCCCTTTCCCAACAGAATTGTCAAAAGGACATCTCGATGAGCTCTTTCGCAGCGTCGGCGATACAAATTGTTTGGCGAAACACATCGTTCGTAAATCGGCCCATCTGGTCGGCGAGCTCTTTGCTCCTGCCGATGGCTTATCCTTTCATATTTTTCAAGCAAGCTGTGAAAAAGTTGGTTTAGGTTTGAATCTTTGGTTTACGTGGCGGAGGTCTTTCGGCTTTGTACCATCGTCCGACTTGTAATTCCCTTTCGCTTCACATCCCTTGAATTCCTCCCATCTTGGTGGCTTCAATTTGAAGTGAGCCGATTGTTATCTTCAGTGTTTCTCCTTTCGATCTTGATTCTATGTCGACTTGCCGAGTCGCTACGGGTCTCTCCTCGACAATGTGTTTTCCCTTACCGGAGCATTGGACCATGTTTATCGGGAAAGGGTTGATATCAACTTCCATAGCCGGCTCCTCTGCAAACTTAAGCCGACCATCTTCAATGGCTGGCTGTATCTGCTGTCGAAAGATGTTGCAATCATTAGTGTTATGGGAAAAAGAATGATGCCACTTACAGTATCGCCGTTTTTTGATCTCATCAGCCGACGGTATGGTATGTCCCTCTGGCAACCATATCAATTTTTCTTGTAGTAACATGTCAAATATGTGATCACACTTAGACACGTCGAAAGCATACTTGACTTCTGACTTACTCTTCGTCGGCTTAAGCCATGAACAGACAAGCGGTTTCTTAGAACCCTTTATCCATTCGGCTATGTTTATATCTGCTTCATCCTCAGAAGTTTCGCTTGAACTATACTCGACCATGTTTACTTTAGCCTTATCTTTGCCATTGTTTAATCTAAGTTTATCTTTGAATTCTTTATTCAAATATCGGCTTTCTTGTGCCGACACCCGATGAAGTAGGTGACTTAAGTCAGTAAATTCTTGTCCGGCAAGTTTTTCTTTAAGCGGGGGAATCAACCCTTGGAAGGCTAAATCGGCTAGTTGGTTATCAGGTAATACCACACTGAAGCAGCGATTTCGCACTTCTCTAAATCTTCTAATGTACTCCGAAGCCGATTCACCGAATTTTTGTCGGACAGCACTTAGGTCTGAAATTCTCAACTCTAAACTACCAGAGAAGAAGTATTCATGAAATCAACTTTCTAAATCATTCCAAAAATGGATTGAATTTGGAGGCAGATTGGTAAACCAAGTGAAGGCAGTCCCTGATAAAGACAAGGGAAAAAGCCTAATCTTTAGCCCATCGGATTGAGCTGCTTCACCGCATTGAGCGATAAATCTTCCAACATGCTCTAAAGTAGTAACTGAATCATCCCCTGAAAACTTCGCAAAGTCGGAATCCTAAAGTTATGGGGATACGGCATGCGATCAATATAATCTGGGTACGGCTTTCTATAGCCGATTGTTTTCCCTTTGGGCTGTAAGCCAAACTGATCTCTTAAGACCATAGAAATCTGATCAGCCCAATTGATGTTGTTAGCCGATGGAACACTAGGGTTTGGCCAACTATTTTGGGTAATATCCTGCCCCCCGAGTGCAAACTCGGGTGGTCGGCTTGTTCTACCAGATGGGTACTGTTGTTGCCACGCTTCATACCCATCGGCCCTGGTAGCCGCAACCTCAGGCAATGGAACAAATGGATCTGTGTACGTAACTATTTTATGTGGAGCCAAGTTTCTAACTTGGGTCGGTCCTTGAGGTTTATAATTTCCATCTAATTCAACCGGCTGAGAAGCCGACTGGACATAGGGAGTCTCTGATGAAGATGGATCTATTTTTGCAGCGTTAGTGTGCGCATAAATGTGAGCAATTGGATTTGAGCGAGGATTCGGTGGAATTAACACGGTGGGCTGGGTCGGCATTAATGAAGGCACTGGTGCCGACGCTTTGACCGTGTTGGTGTTTGAAGCCACGTAATACGGGATACGTTGGGAGTGGTCAGAATGGATCCATCAATCCCCGAGATGTAGCCAACTCTTGTGCAATTGTTTTTACGCTATTTTCTATCATCGGCTTTAAGGTTGTGACCAAAGCCGATGATTGATTAATTAATGCATGGTGCACAGATTGTTCAATCATAACTGACAATTCGGCTTGAGCCGGAAGATATCGGCTTACCGAATTTGATGCGACGCCGATTTGCCAAAAGGTTCAATGTTGAAGCGCCATCTTCTGCGTGACTCCTCGTCGGGTTTTCTGATAACAACCCAACATCAATTCTTCCAAGGCAGCTTTCTGATCCTCGATTTCTTTGCGCTGCTCCGGAGTTAAATCGTCCAAGGTAGGGACGATTATGGCATCTGCGTTCACATCGGCTGGTGCAGTGGATTTGCCTGCGGTCATCTTGCCGATAGAGGTTGTCCCACCGGGCGTGCCAAAAATGTGTTGGCACCAAAAACGTGAAGAGGGTTCCTGGCCCACAACACACCGAATTTAACGCCGGTTCACTTTTGCGGCGTGCAATCGATTTGACCTCGCAATCGATAAGGAAGTGATGTGAAATTCGATCAAACCGATCCTTGAAGCGAATCGGCTAAGAATCAAGAATCACCCGAAAACCGATTAGAAGGGTAACTAGATTAGCGATTAAGACTAATCCGAGGTAAAAGCGGATCGATTACGAAAAGGCGATGCGCGACAAGACGAACGAATCAAACCTCGAAAAAAGCCAATGACGATCAAACAATCGGCGATGCGCAACTTTATTTGATCGATGTCGACTTACGGAGGAAAGATTACAATGCTAAAAAGACTAAGAACTACGAGAAAGTAAAAAGCGGTAGATGTGTTGATTGATGTGGATGCGATCAATCCAGCCCATGGCTCGCCTTATATACCCGCTTAGCCGATCCGAATCTGATCCAATACGTCAATACAATCCGAATCGGCTATAGTTTCCTAATTGGACTCTGTTTCCAAATTTCATCCTTATGCCATCCAAAGCTTTCGTACGTTATCCAAACTTTCCAAAAGGTGCCTCGTACTGCATTCAAACTCCTGCTCTTGGCCGATTCTTCTAGTAATTTCCAAAAACTGCTGATTCCTAACCAAACCCGTCTTATCTTCCAAAACTGATTAAGATCTTTCAAATCTGTTGCAACTTCCGAAACCGATTCAAGTTTATCCATACTTGAGCTCAATCGGTTACACTCACTGATCCCGTTAATCCGAATACATATCGGCTTCTTTAAGCCAATCCGATTCCAAATCGGCTTATAATACTTTTATGCCAATTCTGCCATTCTTGCCAATTTTTGGTGCAAACAAATGGGAAACACCCAATATATAGAGATGGAGAGAGGAGTTCGGATTCGTCCACACAAATAAAAGATAAAGTTCTAACTGAATATGGTTAGATTTCCTTGTCTCATAACATATTTTAACATTTTGCACAACACATTATCTAGATTAGAAGGGAATTTTTTTCTCAATTGATGAAAGGTTTATATTCCATAATCTAACATGAGCACTCTTATCGGGTTTATCCGAGACATCCTGCATCACGAAACATCTAATATTAAAATTCTTGTATTTTTCCTCTAAGATATCCGAATACTTCTTTTAACCAAATCCTGTAGCTTTATTTCCTACGAGATTCAACAAGTCACAACATCAGAATGGTGCGCTTTTTTTTTTTAAATTTCTTCCTTACAAAAGGCCTTTAATTTATTTACTCCTACTCTGTTTTCACGGCAGCGTTTTCTAACTCTTGAAGCGCGTTTGAGATATCAAATGAAAAGGATCTCACATATGAACTGTTCGCTTATTTGGCCTCTTCTTTTTTATTTTGCACAAATAGCTCTTTGTTAAAAAAATAGTAAAAATGGCCTTCTCCCTACTGTAAAAGATTAAGAGCGACACTTGTTCCTTCCACACTACAGCACAATTGAAAACTGTAGCGCAGAAGGTAATTTTCACAGAATTGTAGCGCATTTGGGGACTATTTTGTTTTTTGTTTTTTCAAAAAAGTGCTTTTTTTATAAAAAAACAAAAGTATCAGGGAGCAATTCCTCACATCCCTTATGGGATCCACACTTACATGGAATCCTTATCTATGCCTCCATAGGACCCACGCTTACATGGAATCCTTATCTATGCCCATAAATCCTTCTCGAAAATCATGCACGCAGGATCGTCGACGTGACATCTCTCGTTGTGCCTCCCACGTGATGGAAAGTGACTGGCTTTGGACGATTACAATGGCCTCCAAGCTTTACCCTCTCAACAGTAGCTTCTCCAGTAATTCAATGCTAGCCTTGCCCAGCGCTCCGCGCTCCGCCAATCTCTACGGCGGATGTTATTTTTTTTTAGCAAAACCTAAAATAACTATGAAAAACTGAAATAATTATAATTTTAGAATTCATAGGGATCTTTTTGTAAAAATGATGAATAAGAACAAGATTTTAAAAAATATACGAGCTTTTCCACGAAAATAGGGATTCATGATCTGAGAGGAATTTCTAGAACTACGAGTCTTTTTGCAAAAATACTTGACCAGGTTTGGATATAATTTTCCGTAACTATGAGTTTTTTTACAAAAAGAGTTAGCATAGGAGTCTTGACATAATTTTAGAATTCGCGAGAACTTTTTCTTTTGTCAGAATCGCTGTCGTGGCGCTTTCCCGCCATCTTTAAGAGTCATTATATGCAAATACAATATATGTAATTGATGGCACGTATCAGTATTCACTAAGGGTGTGTTTAGTAGGGCTCCAGCTCCACCAGATCTGTGGATCTGGTGGAGCTGGGTATTCCTAACTCCACCAGATCTGTGGAGCTGAAGCTGTGAGTACATTAAGAGTGTTTAAATGGATCATCTTGTTTACATTTTAGATTAAAAATATAAACTTAATTCACTTTATTTTAACCTACAAATTTCAGATCTTAGGTGAAACTGGAATCTGAATCCCTATCAAACAGGCCCTAAGTTTATTTTTGTTCATTAACTTATTTTAGTACTGTCCATGTTGTACTGCACTATCTAGGTACCACTTCCTGTCTTCTTTATCCTTGTATCTGAACTGCTGTTTGATCCTGTATCACGTGGAAGAAAACCAGAAGGGTATCTCGCTATATACACTACTGTCCATGTTGTACTGCACTATCTAGGTACCACTTCCTGTCTTCTTTATCCTTGTATCTGAACTGCTGTTTGATCCTGTATCACGTGGAAGAAAACCAGAAGGGTATCTCGCTATATACACGTACATACCTCTAATCTATGTGACTGCCATTTATCTTATTTTTGGATATATTTCACATGCAGAAAAATAATGGATTATCAATAAGCTATTTCAACGATTTCCATACATGATAGATATGAAATTACTAATTTGAAGATATCCTCACAACACTCTTTCGATGTGACATATAGCACCACTTCCTTTCTTCCTCTTCAAAGGTATCTTGTTGCGACACTTGAGTCATCCCCTTCATCCCCCATTCCTTTCCCTTTAAATTTAAAAATGTTTTGTTTTCAAATTTCTCGTAAAGTTTTCAAATTGAACCATTTTGTGAAAGTTTTTTAATCAAATTTTTTTGAACCGACCGTGGTTGAGGAGGGGCTATTTTTACAAATTTATTTGGTAGATAACTAGAATTACAAAAAAAAAGTATGTTTAGGGAGAAAAAAAGAGAACATCCAAACAACAAACCAATACCAAAAAGTTCGTATAAATGGCCACAAATATGAAACCGCAGAAAACCAACAAGAGTCAACGAGAAGGAATCTTCCATGCACCAACCATATAGGCCCTTAACTTTTTACAAAATTTCGCCATTTAAAAATATAATAAACCAATATGTCAAATCTTAAGGCTCTATTTGGAGAGTAATTTGTGTTCTTTTCTTACGACATTCTTTTAAATTATTATGTTTCAAGAGAGCTTGAACTCTGGAGAGAGGTGGAAAGAAATTCGAATTGCAAATGAAGGCATACTCCTACTTGAAAAGAAAGGGGCTTTGTTGCAATTGCATAGAACTATAAGGGCACTCAAATTATAGCGTTGTGGAGGTGTAGAATGGAAAAGGGCAGAACGAAGATTCCAAAGTCAGGCAGGTCACAGACTCGCTGTTACGCGACGAAACGTCCCTGCGGTCCAAACCAGCATATCCTATCTTGTCCAACTTCCCCACATCCTACCTACATGTCAACTTACCGTTTTGCCCCTGGAGCTCCTGACAATCCAGGCACGCATGCTCTCGTCTTGAATGTGGTATGTTCGAAACATTATAAAGGGGAAAAAGTCCCCCATAGTTCGAGTTTGTTCGACGCTCTAAAATTTGAAGTAAGACACACTATAAAATTTGAAATTAGACATTTGATCTCTTGACCTTTGTAATTGGTTCAAATAATATTATGGCTCAGTTTCGTATAGTGATATTATTCATGTGGGTATGATGAGTGGAAAGTATTGCCACGAAGAATGACACACTAGACAAGTTTATATGAATAACATATGGGACTTACAAGAAATGCTCTTCTAAATCGAAATAAAGAGTGAGCGAGCTACCGAAGTCAACAATCATGTAAGCATGATTACATGATTGGGAACTGAATGAGAGAAAAGACCATATGTGGGCTAGATATCATCGATATAATTTGACTAACATGTTATTCTATATCGCAAATCAACCTACTCATTGCGTTACATTAGTAATACCATTGTACGAAAGCAGTTCAGAGTGTTATTGAATCCGATTGTAAAGTTTGGAGAGTCAAATGTCCTATTTCATAATTTAGGGTGTTCGATGGATTTTTTTTATCAAAGTTCAAGTTGTTATGTAGACTTCTTTCTTATGATAACCAAGGATCTTTGCTTAATTGACTTGATTTTTTTTAGTACCATGTGCACAGTGTACTATCTATCATGCTTGGATTTTTTTTTTAGAAAGTAAGGTCCTAATAGACCTTATATCTTGATTTCATTGATGGAAATTTTAATACATGATCCAGCATTTACATCGCAAACCCTAAGACATGAAAAAAATTAAAAGATGTCCAGATAGCCAGATATAACACGTGTCGGATAGAGGAGCGACATCCTCTACTGTACGACAGAGGACAGTTGTGCTGCTGACGTGTGGGCCCCATCACCTACGGGCCCACGTCAAGCGTCAAGCCGTCAGGGGCACAACTGCTATCTGCCTTAAGGCAGAGGATCTCCGTCCTCGAATAGAATGGTGAAGAAGCAACACACGCCATTCCGTCGCCTCGTCGGGTACTTGTAGATTGGACGACGGCATACACCGGCGGACCTGAAGGCCTCATGAACTCCGGCTGGTTGATGATTCCCCGGTGGCCCTCCGGCGACCCAGAATTGCTGGGAGTCCGTTGATGACGGGGACCTGCTGCTCTTCCTCCTTTCGTCCTCAATGGTGCGAGGTTTTGATTAGCCAAAAGGCAAACCGGCGACCGGTCACCTGTTCATGCGCGGTTTCGAGTAAATTAATAACTCATGCATCTTTATACGGTCATTGTTTTTTGAACGATTTATGTTGTCTTCCCCATTTGCAAACTTATCAAACAATGTATAACACAAAATTTGTGAGACAGAACACTTGCTCAGATGGTTACTGCACCGTCTAGCGTGCAGCTTGCTTGTGTTCGAGCCCTACATTCTCGCTGGGGAGCTCGCGGGGTCGGTTGCGAGCGGTGGCAAATCCAGAAAGAAAGTAGAGGTGGGGCTTCTATATCGAAGTTTTAACTCAATATAAACATACTAATGATACGCGTCCTCGATCGCTCCTCCTTGCCGATTGTCTCGGTTCCAATCTGTGCTCTGGCGATGCGCGTTCGATCGCTGGCTGGACAGAGCGAGCCTCGGTTCCTCTCTGGGCTCTGAGATGCGTGTTCGGCCGCTGGCTAGACGGCGCTCCGAGCGGCCGATTTGTCTTTTTTGGTGATGTGAGTTCCGCCTGGTGCTCTGAGCGGCCGATAACTCTTATTAGGCCTCTAGGCCTCTGCCGCCTATCGGCTACCTGTCTGCTCTGGCCCTGGTGCATGCCTGGCACCCTCGAGTTCTCGCAAATCGGCCACCCGCCGCGCGGTCACACCCGCACGTGCGTTTGCCGCCCGCGATCTCCCGTGCGTCGGTCTAACGCCTGCGAGACGACACCGACACTGTTCGTCTCTCGGACTTCTGATGTTGCGCTACAGTAAAGGATGTCGGGTACTGTACCAGGTGAAAACCCATGAGAGTAAGGGAGCCCATGACTAATTTTGATGGTCCACTTGCCTAGCAGTATTATTTTCTACTTTTCTTCTTACATCTTACTCCAAGTTGCCAGTTTCTAAACCTACCGATTTGCCGCCATGTCTCTGCTTCTTTCTGGCGCGCTACAGTAAAGGATGTCGGGTACTGTACCAGGTGAAAGTTCATGTGAGAGTAAGGAAGCCTATGACTAATTTTGATGGCCCACTTGCTTGGTAGTATTATTTTCTACTTTTCCTCTTACATCTTACTCCAAGTTGCTAGTTTCTAAACCTACCGATTTGCCGCCATGTCTCTGCTTCTTTCTAGCGTTACGATACTAGAGGAAGGGGGTTCGACCGACCGGAGGTGGGGCTGGCGCCCCCACCAGCCCCGAGGGTGGATCCACCCCTGGTTGCGAGCGTGGGGTGCGTGTATAGGCATGTGTAGGTATGTATATTCTTATAGCCTAGTTGTTATTCTTTTTTTCAGTGAATGTCAGAGCTTTTGATCGAAAATTAAAAAAATACAAAATTTGTTATATAACTGTAGCATCGACATCTAACAAATATCCAATGATATAATATGGTCTAGAATTTAAACATTATATGTCCTTATCATTTTATTGATTAATGAGAGAATTTATATAGTTTTTATTTTCTAGGATTATGTAACATCCTAAATTTCATAAAAGTCATATATTATGTTCCAAAAATCTCTATTCATCATTTCCTTGATTTTTTCCAAGATTTCAAGCATTTAAGAAAATTGTTTCCTTAAATAAAACCTCTATTTTTCAATTTTAATAATTTATTTCAAACTTGGCTAGATTCTAAAAATAATTTATTGGGTTCTAAATAATCTTGGGGTCCCTCTAATTTTTTTCATAATTTTTAGAGTTGGTTTGCTAATTTTAAAATTTCAAACTTCTTTATTGTGTTTAAATAAATTACAAAAGCAATTTAAAATCAGTTTTGTGTTGGTGGGCCGAATTCTCTTCGGTCAGCCTGGCCCATCGCTGTTTTAGCCCATCTCCAGCCCGCATGTCGTCCCTCTGTAGCCGCCTTCCCCTCCCTCCACACGTAGGCACCCTAGTGGAACCCACATTCTCCCTTCTTACCTCCCCTCGTTCGCTGATGGTCCGGGCCCCGCATGTCGGGCTTCTTCCTCTATGAACCATGAGACTGCCACGGGGGATAGATCTCCAAGCACTGTAGCGCCGCTAGTTTTGACCTCGTCGCCCAGCATTTCGCTGCAAGCCAACAGTAAACCGTTGCCCCTAGCCATCTACTTGCCACATCCAACCACATCCATACAACAATCATCCCTCGATGTCTCTGTTTTTTTACAATTTTTTCTCTCTTCCTCCATCATGCTGCCCAAAACGTTGTACATCCCCAGTCCTGATATGCGCTCAACGACATGCTCTTGTGTTCCTTCTTGATGATCTTTTTCCTCGAAATCCATGTCACCATGTGCCATTTTGTCCCCTATGCAAAACCGTTCATTTAATGTTCCCCTATACGTAGTGTAGTGTCGAGGTAGCACCATCCTCCTCAGCTTCGACTTCTCCATCGCTGCCATGCAGTGTCATCATCGTTGAGTCCCTACCTTGAATGTGATCTTTTAAAGCATCTCTGTGACCCTTTGAACCTCACCATGTGTTCTATTGCAACAATGTCCCCTTGTATTTAGCTATCACCATTCAACACATTGTCACCACTTATGTTCTCCAAACACCACTGAAGACCTCCGCTGCAATCATTAACCCCTCCTTCGTGATCATGGTGAGCCTGTTGTACTAGCACACCCCTCAATTTGACCCTTGTCGGTAGTTCTCTTAACCGTCACCACTACCTTGTTCTACGCCACCTCTTTTATCATTGTCACCATTGTTTCATTGACCAGTGGTCCCTGTGCCCACCACTATAGCCTTGCCCAGGGCCCAGCTATCCAACATGATGATCTGGTCAACTTGAGCTACCTTCTTTCACCCAGTGCATTGGCAACCCGAGCACCTTCGTCACCTCTGGCCGTTGATGCCATTCCAACTACCGCAATTGCCCATAGCTCTGTCTCACTGCCCTCATTTCATTTCTGGCCTCGTCCCAACCCCTCTGTTGCTATCTCGTCGCCAGCGAGCTCGGGAATGAGGTTTGCCACTATGCTCAGCTAGCCTCTCTGTTCTCTCTCTATCATGTGGGCTTAGTAATTAGTGTTAATGATGGTAGTTAAGTTAGTTAAACTCAATTAAGTATAATGAGTCAATGACATGTGGGTCTGGTTAGGTTAATAGAACCATTTTATAATTTAAACCGATAAACAGCCGTGAGTAACTTGCAACTGCCCCCCCCATGCCACTTTAAAAATAAAAAAAAGGGGAAAGACACCTTCAATTTGCAGGAGTTATACCTTCTCTATAGGAAGACGTATTTGTAGAGTTTATTCTGTTGATGTCACCTCTCAGTAGAGTACTTTCTCTTTTTCTTGATTTTCACAGCCGAGCTAAATTTACTTTTGCATTCGAACTTCAAATTGAATGATTTTGGAGTTCCATAATAATTAAAAAATATTCAAATTTTGTCTCTCTTTATATTCTTTTGGCTCTTATTTATGCTATTTAATATTTCGTGTCTAGATATTGACGCCCCGAAATTTCCTGAAATCAAATCCCGAGCAAGACCCATTGTTCAAAGAGCAAGACAAGTATCCATTTGTTCATATTTGATCCCATAGTTTTAATGTTGTGTATGTTGTGATGAAAACTATTATGCACGTGTGTAATTTTAATAAAAATGCTATATTGTCTTAGTCAGCAGTTATGCCTACTTGTTGCTTTGGTCGACATGAAAGTATTCCCACCCTCGTATTGACACCCTAGTAACATTATCCACCTGTCAAACTTGTAATTTTGGAAAATGAGTAGATTGCCTATAATTATTATCTCTAAACGCTATATTCAATGTATGCATGTATAGAATATCAAGAAAATCTTAATATTTATTAAGGGCATAAAATTAATATCACTAATTTGCATTGGAAGATGAAATACACTCTATATTATAGACAAGACTATTAAAAAATACACCTTGTAAATTTAGATACAGAGAGTACTCTGTTTCCCAATACTATGCACTTATAATAGAGCATTTTTTAATAAGAAAATGACCCCTCTGTTTTCTATTTTTTGTTAATTTTATTGGTAGAGTTATTCCATAATATTTTATCCATCAAGAAAAATATAGGGTGTAGATATTACAATATTTCTACTCTCTATTCTTACTTTAATGCCGCATAACATGTTGAGTAGTTGTGGTATAGTTGTGTACGTATAGAGTTCAATGCCATTAACTATTTCTTATGTTTGGTCACGGTGAGGTTGAACAATATTGCGAAATGGAAGGCTTAGTGGAGTGTTTTTTTTCTTCTCAAAATGGGCAAAACTCTAACGGGTTGGTCAACTGTCGTCTCCTCTCGTGCGACAATTGTCCATCTCAAATCGGAGCGTGTACCATGTCCCATGTTCCTCCTGAAATGACAATTTTGCCCACTGAGCCCTCTCGAGTGGTCTCGTCTCGGGTTCAACTGAACCGAACCGGCCAAGCAGACCGGACGTATCCCCAGTTTCCCAATATAGACGCAAGAACTGCTGCCTGAAACTGCAAACCAAATTGGAACTAGAAGAATTGCGCGGAAGAACCTCGCAGATTCATCACGGTCCAGCATCCGGACGGTGCCATGGGCACGTCGCACAGCGAGGCTCTACCTGGCCTGGATTTGCGCCTCTTCGCCGCGAAGACAATCAGGAATTTGCTCAAGGAGGAGGGCGTCGCCTCCGCGTCGAGCGAGCAGGAGAAGGCCGAGCGGTTCGGGGAATGCATCGTGAGACTGCAGACGGAGAAGGCCAAGATGGACGCGTTCAGGAAAGAGCTCCCCATGAGCGTCCACCTCGTCGGCTATGGTGAGTTCTTGTTCAATTTCCTGGAAACTTCTTTAAGTTGTTATGTTTCAGAAAAATAGGGGGAAAATTCAGTTTTTTTTTGGTTTGTGTGTGCGTGTGTGTGGTTGGTTGGTTGCAGTGATTGGATGGCTGAAGGATGAGGCGGACCAGCTCGAGATGCCGACGAGGGAGCTGTTCGCTCCGGCGCCGGCGAAGCGGAAGGCGGAGGACAAGGCTGGAGCGGTGATGAAGCTGGAGGTGGACGCAAATGATAAGATGGATTGGATGAGCTCCGCGCAGCTATGGAGCTGCGGGAATCGCACTGATACAACTGAGACAAGCAAAGATGGTAGCAAGGGTCGTGGCGTCAAGAAACCGTCACACAAGGTAGGAGAGGATGCACGCTTTTTTTTTTTTGGCTTCAAAACAATTAAGAGATTGCAAATTTGTTTTGTAACCGCAGGAGACAAATTTTCAGCTAGTATCTTCTTGCAAAGTTGGATAACTAAAGATACAAATATTTAAGCATGGTCTTAGAAAAAGTAGTTAAGTTTCTTTATTAAACAGAGATGTCGCATTTTATTTGAACAGTTGAACCTTTTCAGCCCATCTTCGTGGTAGCTACCAAAAAGAGAAGCAAATCTTTTCAGCTTGTTTTGTCGGACAAAGGTGTCAAACTTATATCAGTAGCGCATCTTCATATCGTTTCAGTTTCATTGTCCGGAAAAAAAGTACGTAATTGTTATGTTTACCACCAGGTAGTAGTAACTAGTAAGAGCTTCCAATCCCAGCCTTTTGTGCTCAAAGAAAATAAGAAGGTTGTCTGGAAGAAAAGGGATAGGGGCGAGTTCATGCCAATTCAGTTCTTCTCGTCACTCTGCTGTTGATCTCAGTTTGCACAGGTACCCAATGCGTTAAACGGCTCGCCGACCTTAGCAACACCCCCAGTACTTGCAGAGCTATCACTGTCATCCCCGGCGATTGACGGTGCCTGTCCGGTTAGTCCTAATGCCAACTGCAGCGCCATTGATCAACCCAGAGCGCAAGGCCAGCCAGCGGTGCAGAGAAAGGCGAGGAGGTGCTGGTCAGCGGAGCTGCACCGGCAGTTCGTCGCGGTGCTCCAGCGTCTCGGAGGCGAGCAAGGTGCAAACATTCAGCACACTTGTAGTGTAGTACCGTCGTAGTCGGTTTGCTATGAGCAATGTTATGATAATTGTGTTTACGATGTCTAAATTTGCTTGCTCCAATTGTGGCTCTACGTTGATGCAGTGGCCACGCCTAAGCAGATCAAGGAGATGATGAAAGTGGATGGGCTCACAAACGATGAGGTCAAAAGCCACCTGCAGGTCTGCCTGTTCTTATATCTGTTGCGCATATCAATCTGATCCATAGACCATATATAGTCGCATCAATTCTCAAAAGTTCCATGAATCAATGTCACCAAATGCTAAAACTCTCCTGCAGAAATATAGGCTGCACAAACAGAGGGCAGTGTGGCCGGACAAGCCGGCGATAGGCCTAAGGCCCCAGCAGGAACAGCGGCGGGCCGCATCACAGGACAACACGTTGCGTTCTTCTGCCTCCCCAGAGGTGCATTTGCAGACGTCTGGGTCGAGCCAGTCGCAGTCTGGCACACCGGAGGCTCGTCTGCAGCTTTCTGAGCCAAGCCGGGCGTCGTCGGTGACCGCCGGAGATAGCTATGAGGCCGAGGAGGAAGACACAATGTCGGAGAGCTGCAGCGTCGAAACGCGGATAGGACAACGTCTTGAGCAATGAGCAGGAGCTGCAGCAGATCTACCAACGCTATATTGCAGACCGAGATGAGAACGAGGGTTTTTAGGAGGTTTTTACTGAACTGACCCGAGTTGCAGTAGTAGGGACAGTGAGAAATAAGCGATTTTTTTTTTGCCGTCACTCGATCGGCTTCCGTTGTTGATTTAGCTGATGTAGTTCTGTACTGTAGGATGGATGTGCCACTCACCTTGGAATTTGTGTAACACATCCTTAGGCTATGTTTGGTAGAGCTTTGGCTCCACCAGATCCGTAGATTTAATGGAGTTGGGTATTCTTAGGTCCTGTTTGGGAGAGCTCCAGATCCTAGCCCCAGCTCAGAGTTGAAACTTATAGGCTAAAATAAAGTGAATTAAGTTTATATTTTTAGTCTAAAATGTAAACAAGATGATCTACCTAAACACTATTAATGTACCTACAGCTCCAGCTCCACAAATTTCTGGAGCTAGAAATACCCTGCTCCACCAACTCCACAGATTTTGGTGGAGCTGGAGCTGTCCCAAACACCCCCTTAACTTCACTAGATCCGTGGAGCTGGAGCTATGGGTATATTAAGGCTCAGTTTGTTTAGGCTTGAGCTTGGGCTTATTTGGCTTCTACACCTCTATAAGCCACAAGCCAAAACAAACAGTATTTTTCCAGCCAGACGAAGAGAAGAAGCTTCTAGCCCAATTTGCACTACGCGAGAGAAGCAAGGAAAACGATGCTTCTCGGGTTGGCTGGAGTTTCTAAAAATCCCACTTCCCTGGTACTCTTACAACTTAACTATTATTTACGAAAAATGGCCATCCTCATCCAGCTCCAGCAGCTTCTTCCAGCTCCAGCCAAATAAGCTCAAGTTCCAGCCTAAACAAACTCAGCCTAAGAGTGTTTAGATAGATCGTTGTCGGTGTATTTCAACTGACAGCCCAAGTCTACAGACCGGGTTTGGTTCGGTAGGGGGGTGTCTTTGGTAGCCGGCGAATCCTAACAGATGGAAACCCCAGCACCTCTCACACTAACGAGTTCTAGAGTCTAAAATCCAGATGAACACACGATTTTACCTGAGTTGAGCCCCCATGAAGAAGGGTATGACCTTACTTCTGCTTGATCTTGGATTGATATTTTGGGCTTGGTTACAGAGCTTGTTGGTGACCAGCTCTTCTGTTGAGTCTACCTTCTCTCTTCTCTTTCTTTCCTCCTCCCCATCGTATGCTCTCAAGTGCCCTTATATGCCCGGGCTTACACGAGTCAGATAGAGGAGGGATGTCATCATGTTTATCTTACATACATTTATTACACCTTTATCGCTTGTCCGTTCCTTGGCGCTAATTAATGCCAGCGCATGCCTTCGCTTCGGTTCTTCCGAATGTGACCTCTCGAGAGCAGTAGGTGAGAGGCGTCGAGTAACGGGCTTGTAGCAATTCCTTAGGACCGACATGCAATGCAGCAGACTGTCGACTCGACACGACGCGGCGAAGAAACTTCGAATGAAACCACCGCATTCCACCCTTTTGCATGGCGGTGGAGCAAGCGAGGTGTGCTTTCCGCATGCCACGTGGTTGGCGCCAAGGCGGCGGCGTGGTCGCCACTGCTGCGCGCCACGTGGACCGGCACCGGTGGTGGGCGTGCTTTCAACCGCCGCCAAAGCCGCCACGTGGGTGGGCGCCGGCGAGCAGCGTGGTCGCCACTGCTGCCGCCCGCGCCACGTGGACCGGCACCGGTGGCTGGCGTGCTTTCGCCAACCGCTTCGCTAAACCGCCACGTGAAATTGGCGCGGGCGGCGGGCGTGGTCGCCCTGCTTCGCCGCGCGCCACGTGGACCGACACCGGTGGCCGGGCGTGCTTTCGCCAACCGCCGCCAAAGCCACCACGTGGCTGGCGCGGCGTGGTCGCCCACTGCTTTCGCCGCGCCACGTGGGCGACGTTACGTGGACGGGTGTAAACACCCACCCGCCTGTCAGACTGCCACGTGGGCACACGCACGCTTTTGTGCGGCGAAGAGGGTACCCCGGTGTATAGTACGCCGACAATCGTCTTGTTTATATTTTAGACTAAAAATATAAACTTAATTCACTTTATTTTAGCCTACAGGTTTCAGATCTGAGGTGGAGCTGAGATCTAAAACTCTACCAAACAGGACCTTAGTATTTCGGCTAATCTGGGTGAGTATTGTGCTGACGTGGATCATGTGCTGGCGAGCGATTGAGATGGCTGGCATGGCATGTTTAGTGTAGAGTAAGGTTTTAAATCATGATTTTCATAGCTTTGTACCAAGGTTTTAAAAAAACTATAGCAGCTATCATGGAAGTTATCATTCGTCACGTTTTCAGTATTAAATTTTTAAAGAATTAAATATATATATAATATAAATCACTTTCAAACAAATTATAAAAACATAGTACTTTAGAAGGTATTAATATTTTTATAATAAGAATATGAGTCAATTACACATTCAACAAACATATTAATACATGTTAAAGAATATAACTGATAACTATATTATAATGTTCTTAATAACAAATACTTAATCAGCAAAAAATACAAATGCTGGATTATTGAAAAGTGAAATAGGAACATCTGTCCAACGGGATAGCAAGAATATGCTTGGTTTTCTGCTTTTGAAACAATGAAGCTGTTGGAAATTATTTGAATTTTGCTTTTTGGAAGTTGGTACTTGCCGAAATCTACCTGAATTTTGCTTTTGAAACATGAAACTTTAATCAAACTTTGGTGAAACTTGCTTGAATTTTGCCTTTTAAAACATAGAACTTTTTGGAACTTGGATGAAACCTACTTTAATTTTGCTTTTGAAAGGTAAAATTTACAGCTTGAATTTGCCTTTTGAAATGTGAAATATATTTTGAACTTGGTGAAACCAGCTTTAATTTTTCTTTTGAAAAGTGAAACTTGCAAGAACATTACGAAACCTGCTTGAACATTTGATTCGAGTTTCATAAATTTTCATTAGGTTCCATACAAGTTTCACAGAGTTTTGTTCAAAAGTTTTAGGCAAGTTTCATTAGGTTTCAATATGTTTTGTTTAAGTTTAATAAAAGTTTCCCACTAATTTGTAACGATTTCTTTCTTACTTTCTCTTCATTGTTTCAAGTAAGTTTTAAGTTCTTAGTTATGATTATGTAAGTTTCAGTAAGTTTATGCAAGCTTCATTATGTTTCATGAAATTCTGTTCAAGTTTCGTGCCAATTTGTGACTATTCTTTTCTTGCTTACTCTTTATCATGAGACTACTTGAAGCTTAGGAGATGTGCTTGAAACTGCTTGGATTTTGATATTAAAACTTGAAAGTTGTCCAAACATGCATGTACTGTGATTTTGAAACATAAAACCTTCTATTTTGAAACTTAAAGCTTGTTAAAACTTGTTTTTAAATATGCATGAAACTTGTTGAAACTTGAAACTATTTTTTCTGAAACTTTTTAAATTGTCTTGAAACTTGCATGAAACTTTTTACAAAACATGCTAAATCCTTCATGAAACTTTTTTTTTCGTGAAATGCGAAACCACCTTATGAAACCCTATGAAACTACTGTACCGTTGGAATACATACCAACTGGATAGCATGGGCTAGCAGCATTCCCTATTGGATTTCTCATAGTTCAAGCTTATAAGAGATGTATTTGGGCCTTTTAGTAGTATTGGATTTTAAAATAGACCCAATGTTTTGGCTCATGGGAATTTTTAGCTATAACGATCGTAGTTAATATAACGGAAAATTGGTATGTAGGGTGTGTTTGGCAGGGATTCAGTTTCTCCAGATTCGTGAATCTGGTAAAGCTGAAAATTCTAGCTTCACTAGATTCGTGAAGCTGAAGCTGTGAGTACATTAAGAGTGTTTAGATAGATCATCTTGTTTACATTTTAGACTAAAAATATAAACTTAATTCACTTTATTTTAGCCTACAAGTTTCAGATTTTAGGAGAAGCTAGAATTTGGAGCTCTACCAAACAGACCCGTAGTTTCGTGTTTGAGGTCAAAAAACTATAGGGCGACTATAGTGTAGTTATAGCTAACTATTTAGAACACTAGTCTAGAGAGGCGTACTCAATGGAGATAGCAAATTATGTACTCTGAATTATTTGCCCATTCATAATATCATGTGATTTCTGAGCTTTCGTAATTTGGATTCCGATGGTAAAGTTCCACCATCCAAAGCTTCCTCTTTATCCTGAAACCAGCAGACAGCAAAGCTACCACGGGATGCTTTGTGTGCCTGTCTTTACTTGATATCTCGCTATATGACGTAAATATGTAAATATGTAATGATGAGGATGTAATGCTGGAAAATGCTCATGTATACGTTAAGAAAATTGAAGATCAGAGATATGGATCTTCTTTTCATTATCACAAATTTCGTCTCGCGAAATTTAACTTCAACCAATATAGCCACGCGACAATTTAGACATCCCGTTGATTTTGACATTTCACATTTGCACTTCATCATACATGTACATGAATTACAATGCACACTACACAACCAGCAGACCCAATCAGTTTGTACGCTTAAACAATTCCTGTGATAAGACATCTACCATCTATACAGTTCAGTCAGTTCTACAGTTAAGCAAGATATAATCAGTGCACGATCCCGCCTTTTTTCAGTCATATTGCGGAATTCAGTCACACATTGGGCTGATGCCATATTTCTTGCTTATCCTTCTGCCTGCACCTCATCGTCATCTAAGTAGTAGAAATCTTGCGCTTTCCAACGGTGGTTTTTTGAGAGCTGACTGTCATCCTTGTGACCATTCTTCGCTATTTCCAGGTCATGCAACTCAAGCTGTTTTCTTACCCAAGGAGGGTCATCTGGATGAAGCCATAGCTTCTCACGAGTGTCCTTGTGCTTGAAATCAGGGTAGGTGATGGATGGTTTGGATTGCCGGTTGTCCCACCATTCATAAGGGCTGGCAAAGAAGACTTGCCACAGGCGAAGCCGGTCTGTGTAATTGTTTTCTGGAAGTATTTCAGTTAATTCATGCAACAGAAGATGTCAGAAGATTTGATAAGAACCCAAAAAAACCTACAATATAGAAATGCACAAGTCAAATGAGAAGGAACATACTGTTGGCAGGTGGTGTTGATGCTGGATCCGCTGAGTCTTCATCATTCCCAGGCTTCTTACTTCGATCAAGAACATAATTCAGCTCCGTGACATAAATCTACGAAACGATGAATTTGAAATTAAAATGGTATGAAGATATAATGCATGAAAGAGTATCTTCATGACCACTAATACCACATAACAACACAAAAACAATTGTTAACATATTTTTGTGGTTACTAATTCAGCTTGCAAAAATTTACATGTCCACACTGTTGAGGCATTGACAAATAAAAAGAAATGATCATATATGATCAAAGGTTGCGGTCAAGGTTGTCACGGCGTGCCAGCAAGTCACAGCGAGACTGGGGCGCTAGGACGCTTAGGCGCCCACCATGGCAAGAGTTAGACGATGTGCTTTATCCAGTGAAAACCACGAAATACATGTACTGGTATTATATAATTCATGTTGTGCTGGTATGACAATGGCCACAGAAGATCCAGGCTTCGTGCTTCACGTTTCCATAGGTTAAAATACAATACTACTCTACAAGGCTACATTGGTATGGTACGGTTGTCCAAGTGCCCATACATCCACTCACAACCGCATATTACAATATATACTACCCACTACCCTTGCCTCCTCGACAGAAAGAGAAAAAAAGTAAACACATCCTCCCCTCCCCCCCAAACTACATGTTTCATGCACAAAACAAGAGGGGGGGTGCCAAGAAGAGCAAAAAGGCGCGAGGAAAAAATAGGACAACAAAGCAAGTGAGCAAATGAGATGAGCAGAGAGAAGTGTCGGATTGAGCTGCATCTGACCTGATCAGAGCTATGGTTACAATGGCCAATGTTTTCCCGCAGCTCCTGTCCTCTTTGATTTTGACCAAGATCTGGAGGTCTGGAGTTGCCAGTCTAGGCGAATGACCATGAAATCTACTGCCAGCCAACTCGACGCTTTGTCGTCGACTAGGCAACGCCATGATAACTATGGTTGCAGTAGTAATAGGAGTTTATCAAGAGGCAGGATATGGTGACATACAAATCACTAGGGCTGGCAAAAAAGCTTATTAGAGCTTGAATCAAAATTTCTTTAATTACAGTAGCTGATAGGTTCAAAATTAAAATAAGACAATTTCAAGCGAAAAAGTTAATAAAGTTCGACTCGATAATGGCTCGTTAGCTCGAATTTGATGTAACTACTTAAATGGTATATAAAATGATTTTATATTAAACTATATCAATTTCGAAAGAAGCTCGATAATAGCTTGTTAAGCTCGATAGCCAGCCCTACAAATCACTGCTAGGCTAGTGTTACTGATGGACATCAAGAGGCAGGATATGGTGACATACAAATCACTGCTAGGCTAGTGTTACTGATGGACGATGGTAAGAGTATCAAACCACAGATTTTTACAATGATTTTATAAAGACAACTGTATATCTCAAAATAGTAAAACATCATTTATTCGTAAAAAAATATCTACCATTGTCTAACCTTGTAGAAAATATGCCGTTCACCACTTGAACTAACTTTATGATAAGAGCTCAGAAGACCACAGACATAAACAAGGTCGTTGTGCTTCAAATGCTTCAAGCATACATTTGCCAGATCACCATTGAACTGCAATGTCACACTGTTCCTGTTTGAGTTCTTTACAGCGTTAGAATGGTGATAAAATCTCACATTCAACCCAAAACTAAAATAATTGCGAGCTGAAGAAGAATCTGTACAACAAACTCATGCTCTATAAAAAGAACAGCAAAAATTATCATAAACCATGTCTACCTTAAGGGGCTCTTGTTTGTTTTGCACGTTTTACGAAAATAAGGTTTTGTTAAACTAGTGTTTGATGTTAACTAGTAGTTTCTTCCTTCCTAGGTAGATATAGCTACAATTAGGATAATGGCTTGAGACATCTAAAACTGCCAAAAAAAAGCATAGGGCAAGTGACAAGGTATGCAGGTTATCAAAAACCATTCAGTCCACTTTTCTAGAAAATGCAAACAACAAATCTTAAAACTTTTTCGTCAAACTATTTTTGCCAAGATCATCATCTTAACAACCCAATTTCTAAAATTTATAACTAAAACAGTCAAGCATAGTTCTTCCAATTCACAAAATTTTGAAATACATCTTGGACTTTGTTCAGTGTACAATGTCCCATTCCTACTCATGATACATGAGATTACTTTTTACCAGCACAATTAGGGAAATATTGCATGTTTTTACCACTACAAGAATGGAAAATAAAGACAAGTTCTTTGCTACTCCAGTAAATATTCATGCTAACCCAGAAAGACCACCCAACCGCATGTTTCTACCATGAGTATGAAAAGACAATCCTTCCTTAATTGAAGCAAACTAACTTTTACAGTAACAAAAGAATAGATAAATATTCCTAGTAATTACAGAATACAGACCACACTATCCAATGATTCACCACGTATTACCTCAAGAACAGGAACCACAGTAAACCTTGCAGAAACCTAATACAAGGCAACTGTTCAAACAAGGCTCTTGTTTGGTTCACAGGTTTTATGAGAATAAGAATTTGCTAAGCTAGTGTTTGATATTAACTAATAGTTTCCTTGTTTGGTGGATATAGCTATAATTTGGATAATAGATTGAGTCATCTCAGTCCTCTTTTTTAGAAATTGCAAACAACAAAATTTTAAAACTTGTGAAAAAACATTTCCCCCCATGATTGTCATCTTACCATCCCAACAAACTAAATTTAGTTTTTGAAATCTTTATTAAATCATTCTTCTCATAAATCAGTTTCTAAATTATAAAATCTAAACAGTCAAGCCTAGTCCTTCCAATTCACACAATTTGGACTATGTTTCGTACGAAATGTCCCTTTCCTACTCATGATGCACTAGATTACTTTCTACCAGCAAAACTAAGATAATATTGTATGTTTTAACCACAAAAAAGCATGGCAAATTTATCCTTAGAAGGACAAGCCGGATTCAATCCTTCTAATTTGGTTAGAACAATGTCCAATAGTCTGCCTCTTAGGCTCTCTGTCCTTTCTTTCTTGGGTTACTCCTTTGCTTGTTATATGAAGTAATACACCAAATTCAAGTATTCAACACCAAATAAAAGAAAACTTCTTTGCTACTCCAATAACAGAATTACTGCAGTAATTAACATTCAAGCTAACCCAGTAAGACCACCCAACTGAATGTTTCTACCAAGACAAAGAATAAACATCCCTTTCTTAAATTGAAGCATACTAACTTTTACAGTAATAAAATCACAGACAAACATTCGTAGTTGCAATATTACACTATTACAGAATACAGACCACACAATCAAATGATTCATGTACTACCCCAGTAACAGGGACCACAGTAAACCCTTGCAAGAACATCGTACTAACCAAAACCCAAACCAACTGATCAAACAGGGTAGTTAGAACCTCCATTTTTTTCTTCTATCAGCACAATTAGGGCAATATTACATGTTTTTACAAGTATGGCAAATTGCTCCTTGAAAGGGAAGAAAAAATTACATCCCACGATCCTATTAACTTGGTTAGGATCTTGTTCAATAGTCTACATCTTACTCCTGTGTTTCCTTTTCTTTTCTGAAAAGGTTACTCCTTTGTAACTTATTAATTTATTATGCCATATGGAGTAATACGCCAAACTCTAACTCAAGATGAAAACAACTTCTTTGCTACTCCAGGAAACATTCATGCCAACCTAGGAAGATCACCCAACAGCATGTTTCAACCATCGCTATTAACAAACAATCCTTCTTTAACTAAAGCACGCTAACTTTTACAGTAATAAAGAACAAATAGTCATTCCTAGTTGTAACATCACAGAATACATACCATACAATACAATGAATTATCATGTATTGGGGTTTGATCCGTCATCTGAAAACACCAGGCTTCGTTGCCAACCAAATCCCTCAGCAAAAATCAACGATGGCGGCTTGCCTCAATCCTCATTCCCTGATCTGACTCCGATCCCGTTTGGGCGGTGGGGGTACATATCCCCAACTGCTCCAGGGAATGATCCAGGCGTTTGGCGAGGCTAGGGTTTCCAACCCTAGCCCCCTCAGCCGCCGCCGCCTCTAGCCGGATCGTCGCGGCCGGGTCTCGCCTTGAGCCACGCCGTGTGGATCGAACCCGCCTCCTCGCCGGTTAAGGTGGCCTCCATCCGAGAGGCGCGCCGCCGGCGATCACCGGGAAGGATGCGATGCTTGCGCGTCGAGTGCCACGCCGCCCGTGAGTGGTGGATCGAGCCGCGCCTCCTCGCTGTTGGTGGCCTCACACCAAGAGGCGCGCCTTGGCCGAGCGACCACACGGAAGGATCGCGATGCTTGCGCGTCGAGTGGCCACGCCACGGCCGAGTGGATGTCTTGGGAGGAAGCTGCGCCATCGTCGTGCCTTTTGGGCGCGTCACCACCGAAGCGGAGAGAGGGCACGACATCGGGCGGCCGCCGCCCTTGTTGTGAGGCCGCCGTTCTTTGAGATAAGGGACTACTCTCTGTGACTACTCTTCGCTTCAGCGTCTTCATCTCTTACTAGCGTTGTTCATACATTTCTTTTGACCTATGTCATCTTAGCATCGATTCGCGGATTCGCTTTCTTAGGCGACACAACTTATTTTTTAGATGCACTCTATGGACTTGATGATCGTGTGCCTATTGGCTAGCTCGCGAATCTGTCATCGTAGAGTCGAACATCTAAAAATTGTTTGTCTGGCCTTGAGAAGGTGGTCGTTGCGATTGGCTAAGATTAAGTGGTATGGCGGCACTAGCTCGGAATGAGGGTGGTTGCATCACTGAGATCTCCGTGCCGACTTGAGGACAAATCCCTAAGTCTGACCTTTGTTGGTTGTGCCTGGCAATGGCCTTGTTGAAGGCATTGTTTTGTAGTCTGAGGATTTACTCTCCGAGGTGAAAACCTTTGGTCTGGCCTTCACTGGTTGGATCATGGCAATAGCGGTGCGTGTGCGTATCGAGTCCTTCTTGGAGGCGTTGTCATTGGAGAGCTTTTATCGCGGTCCAAGTGTTGCTATGATGGTGGATAGTCTTGAAGAAAATATTGCGTGATGTAGTTTACCGAGACGGTTCTTTTGTCTTTTCTTGTGTGTGTGTGTTTGGCTGTGTACACCCTAGCTGTGTAGAGGCCAGGAGTCTTCTTAGTATAATTGTATCACCTTGATGTAATTTACTAAGATTAATAAAAGCTTCCTTTATCGAAAAACCTCAAGAACAGGAACCACAGTAAGCCTTGCAAGAACATAATACAAAGCAAAATCTAAAGCAACCGATCAAACAGGGCAACTAAGGCCGACATATTGTTTCGCATAGATCAAACCTTCTGCACCAAACCAGCGAGAAGGAACCCAAGAAAGCTGCAACCTATTGGGTGAGTTGGGAAGCATGGGAGGAGACTTAACCTGAAGTTTGAAGAGCTCGACGAGGACGAGCGCGAGGAGGGCGAGACGGAAAGGAAGGTGTACGCCTCGGGGTACTCTTCGGAGCTTCTGTAGCACGGGCGCACCGGCGCGTCGAGGCGGCCGATGAGGCTGCACGAGTTCCAGGTAAGCCCGTTCATCCGCTCGACAGGAGGAGCCCGCAGCATCGACATGCGGTACGCCACGCTCTCCACCTCCCCACCACCGCAGCCGGCGTCTACGTGGAGGAGCCGCCGGACCGCCGGCGAGCGCGCTGCAGCGGCGGCGAGGGAGCGCAGCATTTATCGGGCTTGGGGTTTGGAGAATGTCTGGCTCGATTTGGTGTGAGGCCAGATGGGCTTCTGGCTTGGTTTGCGCCTTTTTCTTCCTGGGTTTGATTCAACCCATCGGCAATGGCAAGCCCGCAAGGATCTGGCCGGACAATTGGTTTGCTTAAACCGGCGTGTGCGAAGGAACCAGGGCCTGCCTCCAGACAAGGTTTCAGAACTCACCGATGGCCAACAACGAATCGGCGACAGGCAAATGTATGTCTGCTAAGATTCGGTGATATCGATGTACTTCTTTCTTTTAGAGATCTGAAAAATTCTATAATAACTATAATCTCTACTATATAAAGAAAGAGTTTATTCCTTCATCACTTCATCAAAATTACCTACCTTTACCACTGCTTTTTAATTATCCACATTTGTCATTGTTCTTTGATTACTCACCTTTCCCACTGTTAGTGTTCTTTGCAAATAAATTTTTTTTATCGTAAATTGAGTTTCTGTTGTAACGCACGGGCACATGGCTAGTGTTAGAAAAAAAAATGACTTGTTCTTGGGGAGTAAGATTATAATAGCGTTGGAATTTTTTCTGTTTTATGAGGGAATTCAACTGTTTCTGTAAATTTGGTAAAACATTCCTTTTTTCAACCGGGCCTTTAGAGTTTAGAGAACTCAATCCTTACAGAAAGCGTCAGAAAAGAGTGCAATATGGTGTTTTATTAAATAATACTTTTAAAAATAAATTTACAAAAATAATACTAAAAAACAATTATAAAAATACATGCCGTGTCGCTAAATGAATTGACGACCTAAACTCAATGGCCAAATGAATCGATGATAGGCCTACGAGTCAAATCAGCATATCGATCAAAGGAATTAGCGTTAAAACAATCTGTCGGCCAAATAAATCAGCGACAACATAGATGTCGCATAGATATCTATTGCCAGATAAAATGACGACTAGGTGTATTTTTGTAATTTTTTTAGGTATTATTTTTAATAAATTATTTTAAAAATGTATTAATTTTTTTTAAAAAAAGTCGCAATAGGCAGCATCCACGAAATGCAGGATCTGCGGAGCAGAAGACAACGCATGGGATCATGCTACGCCATCCTAAGCCTGACAACACATAGATGAAGACGTTACAAGCCTGACTCCAACAAGGGATCAAGATCTTGGTTATTTGCTAGGCCATCATTCAGAACTATATATCAGAACTGGAGCAAGCAGTGGAATTGTGTGTCACCCCTATTAACGCACGGTCATATAACATAAACAGAGTATGGATACCTCCCCAGCAGATTGCACGCAGATTCACTGCCGTTACGATGCCGTTACGGCCACTGACGTGTGGGCCCAGCGCGCGGGGGGCCCACGCATCAGTGGCCACAACGGCAGACATCATAACGGCAGACGATCCGTTTCCAGGCAAGTTTATTGCGGCTAGTGTCAGGATCTGGAATAAACCTGGAATAGCGCCGTCTACACTGGAAGCACTTTGTTGTGACGAGGCGCTTTGCCTAGCTCTGGACTGCAACATTCAGAAGGTTTGTGTAGCATCCGATTTGGAGGCAATTCAAAGCATAAAGTTCAGGACTCGATGCCGTTTTGTATCACTGATCAATGAGATTGAATTTGAAGCCCGGTACCGACAATTGCAGAACGTGGAGTTTAAGCATGCCGGCAGGGGATCTAATACTGAAGCTCAAAATTTGGTCAAGTTCGCATGCTCCTTGGAAACTGGCAGACATGCCTGTTTGATATTTTTTTTCGAAAATATATGTCTGTTTGATATGCATGTAAACGTAAACGCTTCAGATGAATAAATCTACTGTATTTTCCTCAAAGAAGAAAACAAAAAGGATACTACTTTGGTGCTCTCTGCTCCTTACAAGGACATCGCTTGCTTAGTGCGCGTGGAGTAATATCATTGGCAACACAACTTTACAAAAGCATTTAGTGAGAAATCAATAACACATGATTATTATTATCACCTCAGTAAGCAAGACAAAAAAAAAAAAAAAAAACTTGCCATAAGCTCAGAGAAGGTTGTTAACTCGTCATTGTTTATTTGGACCTCAATTTTGGCCTGGAATGGCTCACCTGCCAACAACAGACAAAGTTGAGCTTAGAGAAGGTTGTTCACTTACTAGGCATGGTAGCGTGCGACTGCACGCCGTGTTGTGTGGGCATGGGGAAAAAATCGACGAAACGACGTAAACGCGATTTTCAACATATTTCTCACACCGGAAAACAGCAAAAGCCGAGTTACGGGGGAAAAAAATAAAGAGTTAGAGTTGTAAAAATATCTCTTTCGACGAACTATTTGGGAAATATCGGAGACCGAGGTGGAAAAACGAGGTGGGAAAACAGTCTAGAGGGAAAAGGGCGAAAAATTATTAGTGACGACAACTTTTTTGAGTTGCACACATATTTCTGGTGACGAAAATATTTTTTCCGGGCAAAACGGAGAAAGGACTTAGACGTGATGACAACCTTCTTAGAGATGCACAAATATTTCTGGTGACGAAAACATTTTTCCCGTGAAAAACGGAGAAAGGACCTAGACGTAAGGAGCGAGGACCTATTTGTTACGTTTTTGGACCTATCCGCTATCCTGAAAAATTAGAAAAGGGCATGTCCGCGATTTGAATTTAACGGGGCTTTTTCCATAAAATACCGCGCGAGGGACCCGAACGCGAAAAAAATAAAAATCTTCCCCTCACAAAAAATTGCGAAAGACCTATTCGTAATTTCGAGGGACCCATTCGTAATTTGGAGAAACGTAGGGGGCTTTTCGCAAGAAAACCAAGAGTGACGCTTGGACACTCCCTCCTTACGCCATTTCCAGGCGGCATACGCAAGAAAACCAAGAGTGACGCGTGGACACTCCCTCCTTACGTCATTTCCAGGCGGCATATAATGGTTGATATTATACTACTGTAACTTCAGAGCCATTGCATGATACGAACAACTTACAAAAACAACCTATTAAGGACAGGATTGTTATTATTATCATCACCGTCGTCGTCTTCTCAATAAGCACGACAAAAAAATAAAATAAAAAAAACATGAAAACGACTTTAATTTGATCCAATCTCAAGCCTTTAGTCCTGTAGTGATGTAAACGATAATCCTTTTCTTTTGCCGGGCCGGCTGGGGGAATGGGATCAAGAAGAGTTACAAGATTTAAACCAACATAGGAGGGAACATTCCTCTGCTCAACTCGCTAGCTTACAACGGTCGAGCTGTTCAAGTCGCTGAAACAACCCAAACTTTTATCAGTGCAAACGGGATCATAAACAAATTAATAGTGTGTTTAATTAAAAACATTTAGCAAAGACTGACGCTCCTCCGCTGGCTATGTGGGGTTAGCTGCAGTAGCTTCCTTCGCAATAAGCGCCCTCGCCGCCGCAACAGCACGGAGCATAGGTGGTGGGCGGGCCTTCGACCGTAGGCAAGGAGATCAAGTCCCTATTGATCGGAAATCTTCACTAGTTATATTGTTTGTTGGTGTCCTTATGAACACATATCTTGGTGCTATATTCATGAAGAAAGGTGAGTTGATTCTTAGTGTCAAGACTATATAGGGTGATACTGTAGAAAACAACACTGATGTTGGAACCAGCAGTTGAGCTATCCACATAGGATGACATTGAGACATAAATGTTTTTTAATCTTAGATTTCACATACTTCATGTTATGTCCATCTAATCGATACTTAAGATTTGGTTTATTTACTAGCCATATTACTAAATGTGTCGAAAAAAATTGATGTTAATGATACGGTTTGGGGTCATGTTTGATGATATGTTCATTGTATGGTTTGGGAATTACATTGATTCATATGAAAAAAATTATGCATTTCAAATCAGATTTTTATATAACCTTGTCTACTATTCATTGTGTTTGTACAGAATTTTTTTTAAATAATATTATTTTATTTTGAAATTGCAACATTAATACACGTATTTAAAAAATTGCAGAAATAATATCCGGTCGCCAAACCGTTTGGCGATAATAGGGTAGTCGCCAAACCGTTTAGCGATAATAGGAGTAGTCACCAAGCGGTTTGGCGACAATATCCTAATCCGCATTTTGAAGCGGTGATGACCCGATTGTCACCGAAAGCGAGGAGTAGTCGCCGGCGGTGTGGCGACTACTAGTAGTCGCCGAATGGTGTGGCGACAACCAGCTACTGTTCGTACGAACGACGATCAGCCATTGCAAGGCTTCTTCTAAGAAGAAGAAGAAGAAAGAAAGAAAGAAAGAAGGCAAGGGAGAAGAAGAGAGGAGAGGGAGAGGGAGGAGGAGAGAGAGCGGGAGGAGAGGGAGGGCGGGAGAGAGAGAGAGAGCGAGGCGCAAGGGGAGAGAGGAGAGCAGCGCTCGGGAGAGGAGGAGAGAGAGAGAGAGAGAGAGAGGAGGGAGGGAGGAAGAAGAAGGAGGAAAAAAAAGGAAAAAAGGTAATTTTTTTGAATTTTTGTTATTTAATTTCTATAGTGCAAAAAAATTTAGAAATTTTAGATATTAGAAAATTTAGAAATTTTAGATATTAGAAAATTTAGAAATTTTATATTAGAAAATTTAGATATTAGAAAATTTTAGAAATTTTAGATATTAGAATTTTTAGAAATTAGAAATTTTAGATATTAGAAATTTTAAATTTTAGAAATATTAGAGAATGAAAAAGCGGCATTAGACGGTCGCTCAGGCGGGACTCGGCGGTGAAAAAGCGGCGCTCGGCGAAGAAAAGCGGAGCTCAGCGGTGCCAGGTTGGATAAGAGGGGAAAACGGAAAACTTCGAGAGGGGAGGAAGCTAGGTTACCGGTCGTCTTGGGAAGAGGGAAGGGAAGCTAGGTCGCGAAGATCGTGCTCATGGCGAAGATCATGGTCCGCCGCCGGTGCCCCCGAGATCCTCCCGCCTCCCTCGACCCAAGATCCGAGATCCCCAGCGCCGCTAAGCGTCCGAGGGGCGAGCTTGTCTTCCCGACTTCGATCCGAGCTTGTTCTTCCCTCCTCCTTGGCCTTGAGCAAGCATCCCGCCGCTAGCATCCAGAGCTCCCGATCTATGAGGTGAGGCTTGTGCTTGCCATATTTTAAGTGGACGATAGGGCATTGATGAGAGGAAAATTATGGGGAGGGGGCAAGCACATCGTCTGGCCGACTGTGGGTGGGGAATTTTATTTGAGAATTTCATTTGGCCGATAGCTAGCGATGAATCGATAGTAGTAGTAGTAGAGAATTTCATTTGAGAATTTCATCGAGAATTTCATTAGGCATTAGTGACTAGCGAGACATCGATAGTAGTAGCGATCGACTAGAGTCGCTTCATTAGTAATATGGTATGAATTCACTTCTTTATTTCATTGCAACATGCCATTTTGTGATTTCCGCCTAGGCGGGCTAAGCGCTAAGCGTGAGGGCTCATCCTCCTATCGCTAGCGGTTTTTTGAACATTGTTTGTTAGTGATATTAGTGGTGATCTAAAAATCAATTTTGTTTATGTCGTCGCAGTAATGTCGTATGCAGTGAAATTTAGGGTATATTATGGCGATGGTGAAATAAAAATTGGGCAAAATGGTGTTGATTTGAGCAGTTTTGCAGTCACAATGGCGGAACACTTATGCCCCGATAGAGTTAGCATCCGTGATATAAAGCTTTGGTTGACCAAATATTTTTCCCTGGATCCAAGTGTTTACTCTGTTACCATTCAAGCCGTATTCACGCGTAGTAAGGGTGACCCGGCTCTGTGGGAGTTGAAGAAAATAGATCGGACGTACTTGTGGCATAAATGATTAATGTGGTGCAAGGGATCTAGCCTTGAATGTGTAATGCTGGTGCAGGCGTGCCCTAGAGAAGAGGTGAATATTAGCGACGTGGGCGAAAGTAGCACGTCGGCTACAGCTGAACAAGTTCAGGTAGTGGTGCCGGTTGAGGTAGCAGCGGAGGATGATAACAGGGATGCAGCAAACGCGGAAGGTCGGGCAGATGAAGGGGAAGAAATCGAGCAACTTGTTGATCAATTGGAGTTGGTGGACCATATGGTGATGCAAGATGAAGCTGAAATGTTGGAGTGTGATGATGACAGCGACGAAGATGAGGAAGGGGGAGGAGATGATGATGAAATGCATAGTAGTACTGGGGCAACGGATGTACCCATCCCTGACGAGTGGAACAGGAAAAACAAAGCTGATATGGAAGTTTCGTGGGAGCATGACTCGCGTTGGGAGTATGCTAGCAATGCCGTTCGGCTGAATCAAGTTTTCGCAAATAATTACGAGTTGAAGTTGGCGGTGAGGGTTGTGGGCACTATCGCAGCAGAGAGTTCCGAGTTGTTTTGTCGATCGAGATAGATACACAAAGAAGTGCGAACCAAGAATGTGAATTCAGTACATGCATACAAGCCGAAGTCGCGAGACATTTTGGATTGCATCACGGTAGATGGGCACACATGCGGACTAGAAAATGTTCTGGTGAAACACCGCAACTTGAATGTGGCTGTAATCGCTAGCGTGATGTTCAATGAGATCATCGAGAAGCGGGACATTGAGTGTTCTTATATTCAGAAAGCAATGTTGAGAACATTTAAGTACCAGATAAGTTACTCGATGGCCTGGCGTGCGAAACAAAAGGCATTAGAGAAGAGGTTTAGCACATATGAGGCTTTGTATTGTAATCTACCTCGTGTGCTTGATGTTTTGAAGGAAACCAACCCTGGCACGTACACCGCTTTTGAAGAAAGTGAAGCGGATGGTAACGGGGTCTCGATATTTCGTCGTGCTTTCTTTTCACTGGGTCCTTGCATTGCGTCATTCAGGTACTGCCGTCCATTGCTGTGCGTCGATGGTACATTCTTGGTAGAAATACAAGGGCGATTCTAACGGCCATTGCAATTGATGGGAACAACCACATACTTCCATTGGCCTTTGCATTTGTTGAGGGTGAGAACCGGGATAGCTGGCTGTGGTTTTTCAGACATTTGAAGTTCGGGGTAGTTCGTGATCGGCCCAACGTGTGCATCATCCATGACCGCCATAAAGGTATCATTTCGGCAATTAAGACTCTACAGGAGGACCTTGATGAGCCTTTTCCATGGCGGGACATGCAGAACAGGTGGTGCATGAGACATTTGGGAGCAAATTTTTTCCGGCAGTTCAAGAGTAAGAAGCTGATGAACCTATTTAAGAGGTTATGCAAGCAGAACCAGGCACGTAAGTTCAACGCGATATTGGCGAGTTGGATAAGCACACTACCGCATGATTGAAGAGTGAAGAAGCAACTCGCAACATCAACGATTGCCCACCCAAAAGGCTATCACCCCTTGGGCGCTCGATCCTCCAAATCGAGGAGACGATCGTCAAGAAACATTAAGTGTTTCTCGCCTTTGGATAGAGCGGAGCCGTTGGAGAAGTGGGCATTGCTCCATGACCTTGGAGGCGCCAGTTAGTATACTAAATTAACATAGCTGTGACGATTGAACAGTTAGAGTTATTGTGCTAACTGATATGTTTGAACAGGTTCGGTGTCATGACAACGAACATAGCCGAGGTTTACAATTGGGTCATCAGAGGCCTGCGTCCGCTACCACTTGTGGCCATCCTGGAAGGCATGCTGCACGACATCGTTGGCTACTTCCAGAAAAGGCATGCGGAGGTCAGATTCACGCCACGACATTGCAAACGCCCGTCTTGCGCGGATGATGGCCTACATGGAGGAACGCACCGAGAAAGCTCACCGCATATGGTGCGTAACCGAGTGACTGAGTACCGCTTTGAAGTGACTCTCCGGTGTAAAGGGGGATTGGGAACCGACACAGCTGTAAGTTCAACCTTCATTAGTTATGGTTTTGGTGTTAATGACAAATCTAATCTTGTGTTAATGACAAATCCAATATTGAGTTTATCCCCTAATGCGATATTGTTATTAATGACATATCTTATATCGAGACTAACTTGTTTATTTAGAATATCTTTGTTTAGTCTCATCGCATTGAAAAAATGGAAAACCCGAGGTATGTATGTGTATTCATTCTAATATTAGTTGCATACTTTGGATTCAAGTTAAAGTATGAATGTCCCCGTTACATTTACCACAAAATGTGCATCATGTTTCCCAATCCATATATTACATGGATGCACATATCTAGGGGGACACATATAAGGATCAAGACAAAGAAACTAAATCCTTGAGTATATGATTGAATTGCCTAGTTATAAGTATACTCGTGGAAATATAGGATATGCTCCAATACGATCAATTTGAATATGTGCATATTATCTCCAAGTAAATCATATTTATGCACATATACATGTGGGGTGTATTCTATAGTTGATGATTTAGAGTAATGATCATTTCCATACAATTTACATATAATGGATCATTACTTTCCATCAACATGAGTATATGAAAACTGGTGTAGTTAATATATACTCATATCAATTTAAATAATAATTTAAATTGAGTTCATTTGTCTTGTTAATCATTAAAGAACATTTCATCATGTGTTGATGGTGTTCCGTGATTAATTGAGGACAAATGAATAGTTCTTAAGTATAATAAAGCATGAGTTGCATTATTGTACTTAAGACACAATTAAATCATTTCAATTGATTTAGGTTGTGCTCAATTGATCTAAAGACATCCATTATGTGTTAATGGAGTGCAAAAGATAATTGAGACAACCATGCATCTTGGACTAACTATTTTATGAGTTGTGATTGAGTTAGGTCCAAAGATGGATGAGATGATGAGAACGGGACAAGGATGGCATCAAGAGTGATGGGCGTCAAGAATGGATCCCGAAGATAAAGAAGGGTAACGATCCCGGGGGAGTATCAAGGCGATGATCATAAAGACCCCAAAGGGGATTGCTTGCGCGCGGCGGTGAAGGTATAATTAGATAGGCTAAGGACTTTGTAGTCTTTGAGTCTAAGGTTTTATCGCCGTGCTATTAAGAGGGGTCGTTCCCTTTGCTTGAGCTTCATCATGTGTTGGTGATCTCATCCCGCGTTCACTCAAGCTCAAATCTTAATTTGATTTGGTTTTTGCATATAGGTTAACCATTTGGCATGTGTTGCAAATGTGTTAAGCCTATGCTTGGTTGTTTTGCATTATGCTCTGATTTGCATGTGTTGCAAAGATGAAAGAGTATATGCATTTGGTTTTCGCATAATGCTTTGATTTGCATATGTTGCAAGAAGTGATAAGCTAGTGCGTTGGCTTTTGCGTGAAGTTCACTTTTGCATGTGTTGCATTAGTTGAAGCTTCATGCTTTGGTTTCGCAAAACAATCTTTCTAAAACCGTGTGATTGCTTGGAGCTAAGTTTTGCATGTGTTGCAAAAGGAGAGAGCTCAAGCATGATTTGGTGATTGTGGTTGTGTATGTGCTAGAGGCTCGCATGTGTTGTGAGTAAAGAGCGCATAAGGTTGTGTTGGTTTTTAATGTGATCGATTTGGTGTTTGTGTGTTTGTATGGAGCTAGAGGCTTGCATGTGTTGCGAGTAAAGAGCTCATACGTATGGATTTGGTTTTGGTGTGAAGTTTGGTTTTGGTGTTGCATTGAACTAGAGAATTGCATGTGTTGCAATTAGAGAGTTCATGCATCTTGATTTGATGTTGCTTGGAGCTAGACTTTTGCATGTGTTGCAAAAAGTAGTGCTCAAGCATGAAATGTGTGTATTGCATTATTTGCAAGTTCAGTTGTCTTGAATAAACTGAAGTTTATAAGTCCGAATTCGAGAGCATGTGAGTGGGGCTTGCAACGAGTGTTGGCAAGTTGACCGGTCTTGTGTTGACCTTCACATGGCTAGGGGATTAATCTCATAAACTTCGAGTTTGATCTCGCATAATCGTTTTGCAAATAGATCTTGAGTTGGTTCTGAAATGTGTTTTCATGATTTGGTTTGAATTCCTTGAGCATGAGCTAAGTTGGTGCAAATGTGTTTTGCACGTGTGTATGATCATGTGTTGATCATCTATATGGCTCAAAGAATAGTTTTGGTGTTTGGAGAAATGGTTTTGGAGTTGAGTCTGAATTTCTCTGAGAAGGCACTACCATGAGGGCATGGGCGGTAGTACCGCAAATCTTGACGTCTACCGGGCCTAAACTTCTTGTAGCTCTTCTGATCTTGTGATGTTTTACGTGTTTGGAGGCCGCACTACCGCGATGGTTGAGCGGTAGTCTGGAGTCAGCGTACTACCGGCCTGGGTTGCGGTAGCTTTTCTCCAGTATTGTTTTTCTTTGGTGGGCAAGGCCGGCACTACTGCTTCGGTGGGAGCGGTAGTATCAAGAAAGTTGGTACTACTGCGTCCTAGAGGGCGATAGTGCCGCAATATGTCCGTTGCCGAATCGTTGGAGGTCGGGGCAGGTACTACCGCCCTTAGAGGGCGATAGTATCGGTTTGGTTTTTTTTGCCCGTTTAGCCCCAAGCGGCTAGTTTTCTTGGTGGGGCTATATATACCCCTTGGGGGCTTGAAATTGTTGTTGCTTTGGTGTTGTTCTTGTGTGTGGGAGTTGTGTGCATGTGTTGCTCTTCTCCTTTGCTTCTTGAGCTTAAGTGAGCTAATTGCATGTGTTGCAATTAGCGAGTGGTTTGAAACCTCTTGTGCATGTGTTGCACTTGAGTGAGGCCTTGTGCATGTGTTGCACTTGGTGATCACCGGGGCGCATCCGTTGTGCCGGTGAAGTTCAAGTGAAAGTGCGGCTTGTTACTCTTAGAGGTTGCCGACTCCTAGGCAGGCGTGGGCGTCGTCTTGGCGGGAGCTCTCAAGGTTGTGAGAAGCCCGAAGTTTGTGAAGGTTCGGGTTGAGCCTACGGCATAGCGTGAAAACCACGACTAGTGGAAAGAGGCGGGTGCTCGGCGGGCCGGTCCAAGTGTGGGCTAGCCTCAACGTGGACTAGGGGAGACCGGCAAGTCTCCGAACACCACGGAAAAATATCGGTTGTCTCTTTTACTTTCAAGTATTTACATTTATTGTATATTGTCCAATTGCTTGATTGTAATTAGAATTGCTTAGTGTTAATTGATTGATCAATTTAGCAATTCTAGTTTAGAGACATAATTTAGTTAGTGCACTAGTGAGCCTAGTTGATTTAGGCTTTAATTGTCAAAACCTATTTATCGCTTCCGCATATATATTTGATTAGGTTTTGACATAGGGGTTGATTAGAGCGAATTGTTTAGTGAGCGATCGAATTTCTTAAAACGCCTATTCACCCCCCCTCTAGGCGCATCCTCGACCCTACAACAGCGGTTATTACACACGAGGTTAACCTAGGCCAAGGGGCCACTGGATGGTGTGAATGCACCTGCAACAAGCCAAGACTTCTTCATATTCCCTGCTCGCATGTGATCGCAGCTTGCGGGCAAATTGGGATGAACACGTGCATATCGTGTCCCTTTCTACTGAAGGGTCATCTTTGTCAATGCATGGTCCGTGAGTTCCGTGGTTTTCGAGCACACGGTGATTTCACTGCCATTAACAGAGATGTGCGCATATGCCTACCGGATGCAAATATGCGGAGGTGTGCACTAGGGCAGGCTGGCCGTCCACAGTCTAAGCGCATTCGCAATGACATGGATGAATCTGAAGTGGGTGGCCTGTTAGGAGGTGTTCTCGGTCACGGTGAGTACGGGCACAAGGCAACGCAATGCCCGTAGTGTTATGTAGTGAATTATGTAATTTGTAGTGAATTGTGTAATATGTATCATTTTATCCTATGCTAGGTATTTGAGGTTACATTGGACTATTTTATCAATATCGGGTTGTATTGAATGCTTAACAATGCTTAGCTATGATTGTACCTTTTGTCATCTTTTTGTATTGAATTGCGTAATATGTTTGTCATTTGTTTATTTATGTCGAACTCTTCAGTCTTTTCATTTACATTACTAATCGTACTGTTTTCCTGTTTGCTTGTAGGGATGGAGCACCCCGAGTCACTCCTTGACTCTTCGTTGGACCGACGGCATCGTGCGTTAAATCCCACGCCACAGGCGTTGAGAGGGTGCCTCTGCTGCGGTCCGTGTGCGGCGGCATGGCGCCTCCACCCACCTTCTCGCCCGGTGAGTTGCACTACATTTACATGTTTCTTTGCTCGCACAATTGCATTTCGTCTAACAATTGAATTTACATGTCGATAGGTTGTACGTCTTTGGGTTGCTTCCCTCGCTTCGCATGATCGAGGCCTCACCGAGGACGTGGTGAGGCCGAGGATCTGCGGAGGCGGCACGACGGTCCGAGCGGTCACGGTGTTTTCCGTTCGGCCGAGCCTCTTGTCTAGTCTGGTGGACCGTTGGCACCGGAGACGCACACTTTCCACTGCCGTTCGGGAGGTGGCGGTCACCCTGCGGGACGTCGCGATGCTTCTGAGGTTGCCGATCGCCGGGCACCGACGGACCCTCATTGGCTCTGCGAGTGGCATCTTGACTGCAGGAGAGGTTATTGGAGTGGCTCACATGACCCGACGATACCGTCGCTAGGAAGAAGCACGGGCCGTTGAGGAGGTGGTTGGCCCGATTCGAGTGAGTGCTTCCACGTGTATATGTTATTCTAATTTTTGTAACATTATTAACATATTACTATATGTTAATTGTCATAGGTGCAACACATGGCGGACCTCGCGCATGCAGGTGGCAAACACTTGAGGCCTACAGCTGGTTGTTTGGGATGGTCATGTTCACGACCACACACGGAGACAGCGTGGACGCACGGTGGATAGCCTACGCACGGGCTATCGCGGACGCTGCTGACCCAGACCAGGTCCCGCTGGTGTCCTGGGGTTCGACGGTTCTTGCTGGCACGTACCGCGCCCTTTGCGACGCGTGCGTGAAGCTGAACAAGACCGCCAACCTGACTGGGATGCCCCTACTTCTCCAGCTTTGGTCGTTCGAGCGCTTCCCAGTGGGTCGACCCTTAGTCTTCCCGCGACAGTACACCGCCGAGATGTACGGGGGCGATCACATCGACCGGCCGACCGTGGGCTCGCTTTGGACTCGGCGACGGGTAATTTTTTTCTTGAATTGCATTTATCAAATTTTATTTGCAGTCGCATGTGCTTACACATATTTTTTCCTTTTGCAGCCACAGTGGGCGGGAGTGCAGGTACGTTCGCGTACCACTCCTTCACGGAGGCGTTCGACCACCTGCACGCGGCCCAGGTTGTCTGGGACCCTTATAGCGGCCGTGTCGGGATGCGAGCCGCGCAATGGGCTCTCGGCGCTTTGCTATAGGGACGGGGTTCTTGGTCGACGGCGAGAAAGATCGTCCTCGATGTCTCGTGGAGGACTACGCGCCACACCGAGTCCTCGAGCAGTTCGACCTCGACAACCGGTCCCTGTTCCTTGGGGGGATTGTGTACCACCGGCAGTACACACGTGAGTTATCCGACCTAAAATATGTGAAATAGTTCGTTGTATGTGTAATAATTTGGATTTCTTTTCGTGGTCCACACCCATGGCCCTCCCAAGAGCTGGTCACCTTGCTCTGAGAGGATGGAGCCGTGGTCGGGCTTGATGGGCGGGCGCGGCAACAGACGTCATCGATGAGGCCACACCTTCGACGACTCGTCCCCACCAGCGATACACCTGACCGATGCGTGCCGGGACGCGTGCCGTCTCCTCTTGGTGGAGGAGGCTCGACCGCACAGACGCCTCTAGCGTGGTGACTTGTACCGGAGACGTGGGGAGGCGGCCATGCACGCCATGGTAAGTATTAATTTTGTAAATTACATTGTGTATTCCTGACGCTATGTCCATATGCATATCACTTTGTCGTATGTGGCAGGTGGACCACGCTAGGGAGCTCCATATGCACGGCAGCAGCGTCTTGTCCAGGTGGACCACCCTCTCGCTGGAGGAGATTGCAGAGGCCAGAGGCGCATGGTGGCGGCTTTGGCCAGATCGTGGGCTGGGTTCTTGTCGACGCGTCGACGCTACCGACCGTGGCACCTCTTCGAGGCCGCCGCCGTGCCTACACACCCCACACAGACCCCAGCTCCTCCTTACACAGCGGAGGCGGCGTACAGCTTCCACACTCCTTTGCCTCCGGCCCCAGACGTGGCTGGAGGGTCCGGCTGGCAAGCAGCACGCGGTTCCACCATGGTGCCCACGCCAGGTAAGTCGAGCTACTTACGTTTCGTATTAGTATCACGAATCTGCAATTAAAAGCTATTATCCGAATGTGCAGGCTACGTTGAGGGTGGAGGACAGTTCTCGCAGTCCACGCACTCCTCGGGCCACGTCGAGCAGGACTTCTTCGCGGACCAAGACTTCTCGGTGCACACCCGTCTTGCCCTGACCGACGCGAGCCACGCAGCCCCTGCACAACCACGATTAGCTTGACGCACTTGGTACCCTCGGTACACGTTGCCTCCCCGAGACTGTCGACCGGTGCAGCGTTACAGCCCTTCCGACTACGGCCAGGCGGGGCCATTGCAGGAGCAGGCGAGGCCATCGCAGGAGCTTCACCCTCGCCCTCTTGACGATGCACCGACCTCGGCCGCGTAGGTCAAGAGGGTCGTCGTAGAAGTGCGGCCGACTAGGGACTCGCTGATAGGCTGTTGTCCTATTTTTGTTCTTACTTTGTACTATTCTACATTGTTTAGAGTGTTATTCTCGCTTTGTTACTTTGTTCGTACTGTTTTACAATGTTAATAGTGCTGTTCACACCTTTTTTACCTTTCCGATATCAATGCGACATGACAACGCGAACGTTGTAGCTTTCTCGGACCGATTCGACAACACGCTGCATCCCACTTTTTCTGATCGATTCGACAACACGCTGCACACAACAGCTTTCTCGGGCGAGGCCACAGCACGCTGCTATCAGCTTTCTCAAACCGCGAAATCTATTCACATATACATCAAACAAAATCTTATGCAATGTTTATTAACAAATGAATACTATTCACATATGCATCAAACAACAAATTGATGTTTAGATTAATTCTATTAATCTAAACAATTTTAGCCTCGTTCGTGCTAAGGGGGGTCCGGCCACATCCCCGTGTAAAGGGGGAGACGTGCCCGTCATAGGTGGATCGGGCGGGGGGCCTGGGGACGTCCTGGTCTGGAGGGGGGACATGGATATAAGAGGACTCTCCGAGGGGAGAGCCGAAAGCATCTCAGTTTCTCGTTGAACATTCTTCCCCAGAACCCCGCAATCCTTCAACAAAATGAAGAGCTTTCATACCACCTCCGCTACCACATATCCTCGTCTTCATCGCGTTCCTTGCCTCAAAAGACTATGTCTCAAACGGCGACCTTAGCAAATCGGAGGGCTCGTGCACTTGCCAATGCAAGGCAGGTCGATTGCCCTAACTGCCACGTGCAAGCTAATGTGTTGTACTCCAACACTGAGGAAAATAATGGGCGAGTGTTCTACAAGTGCCCTTTTTTCTCTGTAAGTGAAAGCTAGTTTGATTCCTTCTTGTGCACACTATTTCTTCTATTCGAGTTGTGTAGTTGTTCTGAGATATCTCATTCCTTCTCACGCCCTGAAAGCTTGTTCACCTCATCACGTAGACTGCAGGGTGCCAATATTTCCAGTGGGCGGACACCATGGACACCACGAGGGAGCGTCGTACAACCATTGTACCACAAAGGATGCACCAGCCTTCTATGGAGGAGAGGATGGACCCTATACTTGAGCAGAGGCTGAACATGCTGATGTTCAAGATGGAGCACATTTTAGATCATATGAAATGGTTAGAGAAGCTTGTGTATGTGGCTATCGTTCTTGTATTGTGCTCTATTCTTGCGAAGTAGTTCATTTCGTGTAGAGGGGGCAGAGTTGGTAACGGATGTCTTTCGAAGTGGTTTCCAGATATCATATCTTCATGTATCCGTATTTTACATGTTAAGCGACCTTTAATTAGAATATTTTAGTGTGATATGGTCATTCAAACCGGGTTCCAAAGGTAGTCACACCAACATCTGTATTTACACGAGTAATTCTAAAGACCGCTGAATAGGCTTAGTTAGTTCAGTTTTATGTGCGGATCAAGCCCTAAAAAGAATATCTGAATCCTACTAAAGCAAGAGCCCTAAACGTTCACAAACTGTGCAGTTTTAGAAATACTTAAGCCTTTTCGGTGGCTTGTAAAACTACTCGACTAAATGACAAGACTCTGCACCACGCTTCTCGGGCTGAGACGACAACACGCTGCACCCCGCTTTTGAAACTGAAACGACAACACGCTGCATCCCGCTTTTCGGACTGAAACGACAACACGCGGTTTCGTGCCGGGGTAGCTTTCGGGAGAGGGTGACACATCGTGCAGCCTTTGACTGAGGGTGACAAGTCGTGCAGCCTTCGACAGAGGGTGACAGGTCGTGCAGCCTTCGACAGAGGGTGACAGTCGTCGACCTTTCACGAGAGGGTGGCAGTCGTGCTTTTCACAGAGGGTGACAGTCGTGCGACCTTTGACATAGGGTGACAGTCGTGCGGCTTTGATGATGGGTGACAAGTTGTGCGACTTTCACAGAGGATGCCACGCCATCAAAATGGACAAGTCTTTGTAATTGTGTGGAGTAACCCTCACCACCACTATAAAAGAGGGCCGAGGGTAGACATCCAACACAGCCAAACCAAAGAATAAGCGTCACCGGATATACACAAATTAGGGCACAATGTCGTTCTACCGTCGCCTCTTCAGCAAGCAGAAGTCATCCCCCCCCAAATATCCGGATGAAAGTAGCGTCGAGCCCCAGTTCTGCCGGAGTTGCCCCAACCCAAATGCGACTGCAACCTACCGGCGAAGATGATGCAATCTACCCATGGAGAGACGGCCGCCCGCGCTCACTACTGTTGTGCCCACACCTACGAGGTAAACCTACTGGTGTCCACATAATACAGGGTAACACTACCATCTTATGCATCGTTCTTTCTTTTCACAGCACAAGGACCGGTGTTGCTTCTTCCAATGGATCGACGGGCCGGAACGACGTGACTACGAAATTCTCTACAACTGCCATGACGCCTACCCCGCTTCGCCCGAGAACTTCACCCGGTGGGAGAGGCCGCTAGGATATGTCCCTTTTCTAGATCGACCAGAGCGACGGGCCGGTGTGCAAGGGGCCAACCAATCGGTGAGTTTCATGCGTCATACTCTTGTTAAACTCACAAATTAGTAGTTCTAAACAGTTCATCGCACACGGAGTTCAAAAGGACACTTGCGAATGTGCTCAAGTCAAAGGAGAAACCTCCTCGGGGCCACCAAAGCCCCGACGCTTATGTACATGGTGCAGGCGATGGTTCATACCGCCACGGTGATCTAGCGGACCGAGATTCTACCGGTGCCCTTGGCCGAGGATGAGCGGTCTTTGGTACTTCAACTAGGTGGACACGAGGCGTACCACCCACATCTCATGCTTCTGCATGGGATAACTGGGGAGCAACCATCTCCGTGGTGCCACTCTTGTAAAAGCCGGACCCGAGTACGCCTCGGTGTTCTTCAACGACCCAAGCGGGCATCTTGCATTTACTCGCAGGCACGCTTCCGGTTGTCCAAGGATAAGCCCAACACACACCTCTGCGCACATATAGTGGAGTGCGAGCGAAAGCAGGCGGCGTCTCGCATGTCTCCACCAACGGACAACACACCAGAGGTGCAAGAGGGTTCCTCCTCTCGAAAAAGAAGGGACAAGGGGAAGCAGCCGGCCGAGGTCCGCAACACGCAACACATCCTTGACGCGTTGCGCAGACCAACCGGGAACCCGGGTGGTATTAACATAGGGGACGCCGGGAATAGGGATGACATGCCCATATGGGAGGGCAGAAATCCACATAAAAAAGAAAAAAAATTTAAATGTTACACACCCGAGACGTACGGCATAGGCCACCCAATCGGCGACAGTTGGGAGCACTGCGGATCCCCATGGAGTTCTTTCATAGTAGGGATCGAGCGGTGTCCGATAACAAATCGCAAAATTAACACGGGTTAGGTAATATGCAGAAAATGTCTTATATCATTCTGGCTGTACCCTGATAGGCGGAACGATCATTTGTTCCACCATGATGAACAGTGCTTTCGTTAGTTAGTTCGTCAAGCAATGTCGTCACTGTTGTAATGCCCTTGTAATATAATCTAATCTATTGCTTATTTTCTCATCTGAACTTTCGGTGTATGTGCCCTTATATATGTTCAACAAATAATTTAAGTGTTCATAACATGAGTTGTTGTCAACCATAAAATTTTGAAAATTCCTGTCTATGATGTTCATAACAATAAAAATTAAATTTTGAAATGTTCATAACAATCAAATTTTATTGTTTGAATTTAAAAACATTGTTCAGATCTTCAAATTATTTGAAATTTTTATGGTAATATCACTGATTTATCACAAATCTCTATAAAAAATTTCAAAATTTTTCGACGTCGTGGTTGTCCAATTTAATTTTTATACGTGCTCGCTGATTCTACCCGCGAGTGCCTTTTCCGATTTTCGCAACAAATGGCCGGGGCAACGTCTGGCTATCTCGCCCATACTTAAGTGGTAGCCCGCATTGCGTAGGCCACCCTTGATTTTTTCCGTATTTTTTGGACCGTGTCTGGCCTGTCCCGCGGGGCAACAAAAACCCCTTAGTGCCCACGATTTCTGTGGTTTCGTAGTCGTCAGTGCCTTTTCCGATTTTCGCAACAAAATGCCGGAGCAACGTCTGGCTATCTCGCCCATACGTAAGTGGTAGCCCGCACTGCGTAGGCCGGTCTTCATTTATTCCGTATTTTTTAGACCGTGTCTGGCCTATCCCGCGGGGCTATGAAAATACGCAAGTGAGATGCGTATCACTAACGAACTAAAATAATTCTTCCCGTTTATTACATGACAAGAGTTTTTTTTAGTTTTTTTCGGTTTAATATAACAATTATTGCACAAACAGTTCAAAACTAAATTTACCTAAAAAAATAAAAATATGTACAGTATTATCGCCAAACAGTTCAACGACTACTAGTGGTCGCTAAACCGTTCGGCGACTACTGGTGGTCGCCAAACGGTTCGGCGACTATACAGTAGTCGCCGAACGGTGTGGCGACAACTGCCTGACCTGGCTATTAACGGTTCAACACGCGGGATTAGAAAGTTGTCGCCAACTGGTGTGGCGACTACACGATTATCGCCAAGCCGTTTGGCGACTACCCTATTATCGCCAAACGGTTTGGCGATCGGTAATATTTCTGCAATTTTTTTAATGCGAGTATTAATGTCGCAATTTCGAATTAAAATAATATTATTTAAAAAAAAATTCGTTTGTACATAAGCGATTTTTATATAACCTTATCTACTATTCATTATGTTTATACATAAGCAGTACTTACATGCATTTAAAATTTGCAAAGTATTTTGTAACATGAGGACCTTTAGATTGTGAAATTTAAAATAATTTTAAGTTTGAGTTTGTAAACAAGTATTTGGAATAAGTATGCTTTGATGAATTGATTGAAATATTCAACCATTGTACATTCAAAGTGAACAATATCATTCAGACAAACAGTGCTCTTTGCAAATAATTTTTTTATCATAAATTGAGTTTTTATTGTAACGTACGGGCACAGGACTATATATACATATGTATATACACACACACATATACGTACGTACGTCGTATAATTATCCACGGCACAAGGGTGCCTAGGCACCATGATCTAAAAAGGATATTTTCTCTATGTATTTTCATACAAAATTTTTAGAATACTGAGTTTAACCGATTTGCTAACTATTTCAAATAAGTTTGAAATGAAATTCAAACTAGAGTTTCGCTTTTTAATGATAGTTTGGTGTAAGTATGTGCTGATTTTATATATACATTAGCAAAGTATATGATCCAAACTCCTTCAAAATCTTTAAATTTGAGTATATTTTTTCAAAAGTATGTGTTTCATTTGAATTGTTATAGATGGGTATATACCCTAAAACTGAAATTTTGAAAATATACTGGAATATGGCTTGAATTCGCGCATTTGAAATCATGGTGCCCCATTTCGGCTTCTACATACATACATACATACATACATACATACATACATACATACATATTTGCCTTGTAATTTAAAACTAAAATAAAAGATAAATCGTAGACGCAATGCTTTTGATTTTTCTTGTCATTTTCAACTTTCAAGCCATCCCACTTCAGGGTCAGATGCATACAGCATCAGGGATCAAAAATTCATTTTTGAGAAAAAACTGGGGTGGGCCGAAATCCAAAATTTTGGCAAAATTCGAAAATTTCGGATAAAATCCATTCAAAATTCAAAAAGCAAAATTCAAATCCGGTTCATTTGGCACAGAAATTTCAGAAATTTCGTCGAAATTACCCCGAAATTCGCTGAAATTACCCGAAATTCGCCCAAATTGCATTGACTGAAAATTGGTTCAAATGATGATGAAAAAATTTGAAATTTTTTTTGTAGGTTCCTGACACATTGGAGATGTTATCATAAAATGTTCAGATGATTATCAGTTCTGTGGATGTTTAAAAAATTCAAATATTGGTACTATCCCGATGAAACGTTGATCGGCAAGTTTGAACCGGATGAAAAGTAGTACAAACGACGTTAGAACATTTTGAAATTTTTTATGGAGATTCCAAACATATTTATGATATTTTTGTAAAACATTCAGATGATGATCAACTGTAAGGAATTTTTTAAAATTCAAACATTGGTACTGTCTTGGTAAAGCGCTGAGCGGCAAGTTTCATCCGAATGAAAATTAGAACAAACGAGCATATAAAATTTTGAAATTTTTTCTGGATGGTCCTGACATATCCATAATATTCTCATAAAATTTTCATATGATGATCAAGTGTCATGAATTGTTTAAAATTCAAAAAGTGCTACTATCCTGTTAAAAGACCGATGATCAATACATATATTTAATTTAGCAATAAAAAAGGTTTAAATTTTTAAAAAATTTTACGTAAGGGTGAAAAGAAAATGATTAATATCCCATAAAAATTTTGAATCATGATCATGCTCCAGTGAATTTATAAAATTCTTATAAGGCACAATAAATTTATAAAATTCTTATAAGGCACATTGCCATTTATGTTCTTTCTCTATTTGATTTTTGAAATATAATACAACAAATTAAGTTCAGTGCTTACTGCATTAATAGATGGCAATGTATCCTGTGCACACAGGCTTCCTGTGTACACACTGTGCACACCAACTAATAAAAGTCATCAAAAATTTTGAAAAAAATTGTAGATGTACTTCATAAATTACTCTACCTATGTATAAAATTGTAGATTCAAATTCATTATATATCAAGAGTTAGAAAAAGAGAAAATTTTGACAAGTTTATAAAGTTTAAACTTGTCAGAATTTTCTCTTTTTTCTAACTCTCAATATATAATGAATTTGATCTTGAAACTTCATACATAGGTATATTAATCTATAAAGTACTTCTACAATTTTTTTCAGAATTTTTCATGACTTTTGTTAGTTGGTGTGCACGGTGTGTGCACGGGAAGCCTTGTGTGCACAGGATACGTTGCCTTGATAGATTTTATTGAGCAAACAAATAAAGCTGAAATTTTTTGAAAATTTTATAGAATGGTACTGAGGAAATTATTAATCTTTCATAAAATTTTTATATCATGATCAGACTCGAGAAAATTTAGAAAAATCTAACAAGTTTACTGTCCCAATTATGTCCATTCTGTTTTTGATTTTTTAAAGATAACAAATGATGTTAAATTATTTTGAAAATTTTTGTGTATGATCCCAAACTACTAAGTATGGTACCATAAAAGTTTCATATCATTATCAGGCTTTTAATTTTTTTAAAAAATCTGACAATTTTTCTGCCCAAATTTTAAAAAATCTCAAAAAATTAGTTTTTCAACAAATTTTCATAGAAGATCACTTTCTAATAGGTTATTGGACCAAATCCGGTGGTCAAACTTCAAAATCTAGATTTAAAACCCAAAATTTCGGCGAGCCGAAATTACTGTAGTAGTACTGTAGTAAATTTTTTTTAAAAAAATTTAAATTCAGCCGGTACATACAAATTCGTCCTGGTCCGAAATGCGAAATTTCGCCGAAATTCGGCGAAAATTTAAACCATGTACAGCATACGGTATGACTAGTCTGTCTCCTAGTCCATTAGTCAAGATTCTAAATGCTGAACTAAATATTTCACGTAATCTAAATGCCGAACTAAATATTCCATTAGTCAAGATTCTAAAGCTAGCTGTTAGTATTAAGTCTTCAACGTTGTATTGGTACTAATTGAATTCGCCATGAGTTAGGCGTAACAACATACTTTGCGGGTTCTATATATACTTCTGGTGTACATATTATTTTCAGCAACTAAAGGAGCAGAATAAACAAATGGGCTTCTGGAAATGGACTGACCGACCAAAATTCACGTTCCACTCTGGAGAATGTGTTCCGGCCCACATCTCTCAGTTCACTATATTTGTGCATATCTAGCTGGAGAAAGCGCAGCAGATCAGGGGAAGATATACTCAAGGTTAAATCAGTTCATCAGAATGCAATTATTACTACTTTGGTTCTGATGTTTCATAAGAGAGATTAAAAGCAGCAAATCATCAAGAAGCGAGTACAGCTTCTAACTTTCTACCGACTCATATGCCGTCATGCATGACCGTGGAGAGCAGCCAGAGCATTTAATCTTTGCAGTTGTGGTGTTGTTACAGAAGCTCTATTTAGTTCTTCTGAGGGAGGTATCATTTGCCGGTGGCTAATGACTACATTCCACCATGAATGGTAAAAGATTGGACTCTCTCTCTCTCTCTCTCTCTCTGTGGGTGCTAGCTAGCTCTTCTTGTGTGAAGTTTTTGGAACAAGTCAGATTCGACGAAAGTGCAATGTCTCTTTTGGCATTATTGGCTCAATTCTATTCTCCCTGTTGAAGAAGATGGACCTTTCATCCTTTGCCTGTGTTTCAGATTTCCTCCCCATTGGTGGTTAAAAAGCTAGGAGTAGGAACTCATCGATCATGAATGTTAGATTCCCACTTTAATTCGATTTTGATCAATAAAGTTGTAGATTGCCAATTATTGATCTTCATTGATTACGTCAATTAGGTTTGATTTTCTCTGATCTTACTGCGTATCGCCTTTTTCAGGAAGATCTACCTCTAACCATCTGATCAGCCCTAATCGCCTGATTATACTTATCGTTACCCTAGATTTGACCGGTTTCCTCCTTAGCTGTTTAGATCTTTGCCGGTTGTTGCAGTAGATCGGTTTTTAGTGTATTTCCTATATATCTTACCGATTACAGGATCAAATCGGTTGGCATGTCCTAGACCCTCTAAACTGGGCGTTCGACATGTGTAGTAGCTGACAGATCATTCATCTTTCATCACATCCTTTGGCGCCAACAGTCACAAAAAAAATCAGGTCCAATCGTAACAGATTGAATGATTGATATTCCGCACTTAGCTAGTGGACGACCCGAAGACTTCAGTCTTCCACTCAATTTTCTTACAAAAGCTCTTTTTAGTTCATCTGAGGGAGGTATCATTTGCCGGTGGCTAATGACTACATTCCACCATGGATGGAAAAAGATTCAACTCTCTCTGTGTGGGGGCTAGCTAGCTCTTCTTGTGTGATGTTTTTGGAACAAGTCAGATTCGACGAAAGTGCAATCTCTCTTTTGGCATTATTGGCTCAATTCTATTCTCCTGTTGTAAGAAGATGGACCTTTCATCCTTTGCTCGTGTTTCAGATTTCCTCCCCATTCAGCAGGGTGGTTAAAAAGCTAGGAGTAGGAACTCATCGATCATGAATGTTAATTACCTAGCAACTCCAGTGAGCTCTGATGAAAGTAAAGAGAGATTCTGAACCACATTATGTGTTGACAAGGACATTAACATATGTTATCTTTTCCAAATAAGTTGGAAATTGGAATACTTAGTTCAGCATTTAGATTATGTGAAATTGAGATCAGGGAATGTTGGTAGTTTTATCAGCTGAAAATATTTTTAGCTAGCTATATTCTAGCGAATATTTTATAGTTCAGGAATATAAAAGATATATTTGGGCCTTTTAGTAATATTGGATTTTAGAATGAGCCCAATATTTTTACCTATGGGTACCTGTAGGACAACAGAGCTATCGCTAGCTACAAGCTACGTCAAATAGCGGAGTTATCGCTAGCTATAGTGTTTGTAGCTAATATAGCAGAACATTAGCCTGTAGCTTCGTGTTTAGGATAAAAAAAGCTATAGCGCGGTTTTTGCACCAAGATTTGGCAGGCATGGTCAAAATTGTTAGGACAGAGTCAACATTTTTTAGCCGATGTGTGATATGGAAAGAGTCGGGATATTTTGTTACGTGGATACAGATTGCAAATTATATAGGAAACAAAATTCCAAAATTCAATTAAAAAGAAGTAACATGACTACCGCACAATCACACGGAATATTTTGCTGGTTGTACAAATTGTCGTAGGCGGCATCACACGTAATTTGCATTGTTTGCAGCCTTTTGAATTGACTCAGTTCAGTCCTGTACTAATATTAATATGCACATTCTTGTATTCAATTCAACTTTGAATTAGTCCAGTCCAGGGGAAAAAAACAACCACTTCATCTTCAATCTTGTATTGATGCCAAGCAGCAAATTAAAACCTTCTATGTTGTTGCTTCATTTGGTTGCACCCTAACTCTAATCAAAGTATCGCTCTAAGCATCTAGTGGATGGGGGTTTATCGATCCTTCAATATGCAGATGATACGATTCTCTTTTTGGATCATGATTTGAATGAGGCTTTGAATTTAAAGCTAGTCTTGAGTGTTTTCGAACAATTATCAGGACTTAAGATCAATTTTCATAAAAGTGAAGTATTCCTTTTTGGAGAGGCTCTAACTTGCAAAAAGGAATATGTTCAACTTTTTGGGTGCAAGGAGGGAGTTATTCCCTTCAAATACTTAGGTATTCCTTTGCATCATAGAAGGCTCAGCAATAAGGATTGGGTTTCAGTGGAGAAGAGGTTTCAAAAGAAACTTGCTAGTTGGAAGGGCAAGCTTCTCTCAGTTGGAGGTAGATTGGTATTGATTAATTCAATACTTTCCAGTCTTCCAATGTTTATGTTATTATTTTTTGAAGCTCCTAAAGGGGTGATTAAAAAACTTGATTATTACAGATCCAGATTTTTTTGGCAATGTGATGAACACAAGAAGAAATATAGATTAGCAAGATGGTCGGTGCTCAATAAACCTAAAAGCATGGGGGGCTTGGGAATTTTGGATTTGGAATTACAAAACAGGTGCTTATTAAGTAAATGGTTATTTAAATTGTTAAGTGAGGATGGCCTATGGCAAAATTTACTTAGGAGGAAATACTTGCACAGTAAGTCGATTACTCAAATATCCAGGAAGGCCAGGGATTCTCAGTTTTGGTCTGGTTTGATGAAAGTAAAAGAGCAATTCTTACGTATGGGTTCTTTTGGTTTAGAGGATAGGAAATGTGCTAGATTTTGGGAGGATGTTTGGACTGGTGACAAATCGCTTATGGAGGTGTATCCTAATCTTTACAGGATTGTTAGGAAGAAAGGTGTTTTAGTAGCAAAAGTGTTAGAATCGGTCCCGCTCAATATCTCTTTTCATAGGTCGTTGGTGGGAAATGACTTGACAGCTTGGTTTGAACTAGTGTCAACAGTTGTCAACGTTTCTTTAACACAAGATAGGGATAGGTTTAGGTGGGATATTAATAAAAAGGGTATCTTTTCGGTACATTCGATATATAATGCTTTAATACAGGAAAATTCCATTCCTAGGAGGAGTGTTCTTTGGAAATTATCAATACCACTGAAGATTGAGATATTTCTCTGGTACTTAGAGACTGGAGTAATTCTAACAAAGGACAATCTTGCCAAAAGACAGTGGCAAGGATGTATTAAATGTTGCTTTTGTAATTCAAACGAAACAATTCAACATTTGTTTTTTGATTGCCAGTTGGCGAGATTTATTTGGAATACCATTTTTATTACCTTTGGAATTCAACCTCCTGATAATGTATCTAGTTTGTTTGGTTCATGGCTTATGGGTGTTAACTCTAAGCTTAAGTTCCAAATTCTAGTAGGCGCTGCAGCCATGTGTTGGGCCATTTGGTTGTGTAGGAATGATATTATATTCAATAGAAGTCCTATTAACTAATTTGCACAGGTAATCTTCAGGGGGACCTATTGGATCAGAAGCTGGTCTCCGCTGTCTAAAGAGGAAGAGAAGGGGATGCTGTTGAGGGGTTGCAGGTTGCTTGAGATCACAGTCTTCGAGCTGTTCGTCGATTTTGGTTGGAGAAGGAATCTTAGAATTGAGGTCTAGTGTCATGTTATTGTAAACTTTTGGATCTTGTTTTAGTTTTCCTTTGGCTACTTGTTTGGTTGGAGTCGTGTTGGCTTAAAGCCGGTTGTTCATTGCTTTGGTACTATTCGGAGTCTGTATTGTGGGCTGCATTCGTTCTTATGCGAGGAGGCCGGATTGTTTCCTTTATCTAAAAAAAACTCTAATCAAAGTATGAACATCCCTAGAAGCAGTAGCACTGACTCTGACAGACGACCTCGAAGTGTCCAATCAGTCATCTACTAATATGGAAAACTTGAAGCATGGTATTGCTGCCTACACATTTCTATTAGAACCTCTTACTACATTCGCTTGCTCAGAACTCACCATATGTATATATATTACCCAATTCCATGTAGCAGATGCACTACGAAACCACACCCCTCTTCCATGTACTCAGTGTTTCTTTGCTATGCGATTGCACATAAGAGCAATGGCACTGCCCAAGATTCTCTCCCATCTCTCCACTCTTCTTACGGTATGCATGGCTCATGCAATGACCAAATTCTTAACAAGCACACTTCTCCAATGGAAGGCCTCTTTGGCCCATTCCGAGTCCCTGTCCTCATGGTTACCCGTCGCCAACTCCACTGCTTTGCTCGTGGTCAAGGCCACGTGTGTGCCGCCATGTCGTTGAGCTTAGCCTTCCCGACTCTGGCCTCAATGGCCATCTTGAAGCCTTGAACTTTGCTGCATTTCCAAACCTCACCATGCTCGACCTCAATAACAACCTCCTCAAAGGCGCCATCCCCTACCAACTTAGCATGCTCTCCAACATTGTTCACATTGATTTGGGATACAACAACTTGAGCAACCCAGATTACACCATGTTCTCTCCAATGCCCACCTTGGAGTTCCTGTCAATACCATCTAATAAATTAAATGGCACCTTCCCACCATTCATGAGCTTCAAATACACCAACATGACGTATCTTGACCTGTCATGGAATGCCTTCTCTGGGCCAATACCAGAGTCGCTACAGGAGATGATCCCGAATTTGAGGTATCTTAACTTGACAGGAAATCAGTTCTTCGGGTCAATACCACAGGAGATCGGCCATATGGCTGCACTGCAATACCTCGACTTTAGCAGCAACCTCCTCGAAGGCGCCATCCCCTACCAACTTAGCATGCTCCCCAACATTGTTCACATTGATTTGGGATTCAACAACTTGAGCAACCCGGATTACATCATGTTCTCTCCAATGCCCACCTTGGAGTTCCTGTCAATGCCATCTAATAAATTAGATGGCAGCTTCCCACCGTTCATGAGCTTCAAATACACCAACATGACGTATCTTGACCTGTCATGGAACACCTTCTCTGGGCCAATACCAGAGTCGCTACAGGAGATGATACCAAATTTGACGTATCTTGACCTGTCATGGAACGCCTTTTCTGGGCCAATACCACAGGAGATCGGCAATATGGCTGCGCTGCAATCCCTCGACCTTAGGAACAACCTATTTGAAGGTCAAATACCTACAACCATTTCATTACTACAAAATCTTAGCTACCTAGCCTTGGGCACCAACAAGTTCAACGGTACCTTACCCCCAGATCTTGGCAGTAGGCAGCCACTCACTGTCCTTGGGTTGGCCAACAATAGCTTCTTTGGAGAATTGCCTCGAGGCCTATGTAGAGCCTTTGCATTAGAAACGTTGGTTCTAAACAACAACAACTTCTCAAGCACTCTGCCGCCATGCATTTCTAACTGTTCAAAACCTCCTTTCTAGTCAATTGCAGGTGTTTGGAGTCCATCCCAACCTGATTGCTCTCGATGTGTCTGCGAATCGATTTAGTGGAACATTATGTCCAACTTTCTGTTCCTTCACTTCTCTACAGATCCTGGACTTGTCGCGTAATAATCTTTACTGGGAGCTCCCTCATTCTTTGGTGGAACTTGACAGATCTTCGCTTATGGATTTGTCAACAAATAACTTTACTTGGCAAGGTACCAACCACAAGGAACCCTATTCATTCTCTCAAATCATTGCACCTGCAAACAACTCTTTCTGTGGAGATTTTCCGTCATCTCGAAGAAATGTAGAAATCTAATCACGCCGATCTTGGGGAAATAAGTTTTATGGCCTAATTCCATCATGGTTAGGTGTGAGAAATTGTTTGCTAAGGTTTATTACACTACGATCGAATGTGTTTGACGGAAATATTCCTGGCGCTTAGCACAACTCCCCAAACTCCAATGGCTTGATTTAGCTCATAACAAGCTCACGTGTTCCATACCAAGAGGGTTTGCCAACTTGACATCCATGATGAGACCAAAAAGTAAGAATTTGTTATATTAGTCTAACGCAGACCTATTATCCATATTTTGATCGAATTGAATTAAATTGGAAGGGCAGGACCGTACATTTTATAGAACAGTTGCTTGATGGATGATGTGCATGGACTTATCAAGCAACTTCCTCTCTGGTGATATCCCTATAGGGTTGTCAAATCTTCAAGGCCTCCTGTTCCTAAACTTGTCAAGAAATAATCTATCCGCAATATTCCCGAGATATTGGCAATTTGAAGTTTCTTGAAGTCCTTGACTTTTCTTGGAATCAACTCTATGCGGTCCTATTCCATCAAGCATCTCAATCTTGACGTCTCTTAATTCGTTAAATCTCTCTTACAACCATCTATCGTGCAAGATACCCACAAAGTTACCAAATTCAAACTCTCGATGACCCTTCAATTTATAGCAATAATTACGGGCTCTGTGGGTTTCCTTTGAGCATAGCATGCTCAAATGATTCAAGCTTCGATCAAAGAACATTCAACGAGCAAAATGAGTATCACACGTAACTTGAAGCCCTTTGGTTGCGCTGCTGGGTTGTTGTAGGGGTCATCTTTGGATCATGGCTGTGGTTTGGAGTTCTATACTTCTTTGAGCCATGGACGGCTGCTATCTTTCACCATGTGGATCAAATGCAAAGTAAGATCATGCCAAAGATTTTATGCTGAACTATTAAATTTAGCTTATGAGTTTCCTGTCACCTAGTTGGCACTCTCATCCTACCCCCTGTTTGGCCTGTTGTCTTTTGTTACTGTTTTGTAAGCTTTTTAAGCAGTTCTTTTACATGTACACAAGGTGTATATATATATAGCTTGTGTGATTGAAAAAGGAGATTTGGACTGTGCTGTATGTTGGCCTCCAACCTAAAGCCGCACTGTTTGCAATCCGGCAAAATTGATGAAGAGACAGCAATGAGCAGAGGAGGAATTTTGTGCTGCCCAAAGCTGCAGCTTTTCTGGCTACCTCGCATCTCCTTTATTTCAGAGTATCAAAACAAAAAAATAGAATTGCGCATCCACTCGACAACAACCTGCCTGAGTTTAGCGCATCATCCAAACTACTAACAACCTTACTGCAATGACTGCTGGCAACAACAGCTATGCGTATGATAACGAATGAAAAACAGAAAACAGAAAATAAAACTTGCGCGTCAGGTTATGTCGACACTGTATTGGACATGACAAAATGGAAACCCCCATTCAACAAAGTAGTGATGTGTTAAGCAATAGAAGCGAGATGTCCAAAAAAAAGAATGATTTGACCCAATTCCCCTCAAAGTATAACACCCAGTTTCTTTAATGAAAATCAATCTGGAATATCAGGACCGGGATTTACATCTCGACCTATATCCATTTGGAGCCATTCCTATGATTAGTGGCTAGCTCAGACAATACAGCGTTAATGAATATCACATCTATGCATGCAAATAAGTAACGAAGTACTTGATATTACATAATATGTCATAATTAAGCCTTATGGCCAGGTCTTACATGATGGACCGACAGGCCAATCGAGTTTTGTTTAGAAGTAGCAGCCGACGGAAAAATAAACCAAAAGGGGTCCATGAATTTTCACAGACAATCGACTAGGACTACAACCTAGTTCTTACCGTCATCTTCATCGTCAAAGACGAATGCATAGAAGTACTCATACACTAGGTTTTCACTATGATAGTCTGAACCAAAGTACTCCGTTACTTATGTAATATCAAGTACTCCGTCACTTTGGTTTTAAGTGTAGGTGGAGGAATTATCATGTCTATTTAATGCCTATTTTAATGACCAATCCCAATCAATCTTGGGCCATATCCTTGTGCCTCCCCTCTCTTCTCTCTTACTGGTGGGCCCAGCTGACTGTGAGGACCCATTTTTCCAGGTGCAGCCGAGCCTGCCTCCCTTCCTGTCTCTGTCGGTGTGGCTTAGTCCCGCATGTCAGGCACTTCTTGTTTCCCCTTTGTTGACGCCAAAAACTTGACGAAGGGTTTCCGGCGTCAACACATCGGATGAACACTGGGTTCAAGATGTGCCAATCGATTTGTCCTACAATCGATAATGTAAATTCGTAAATTCTGATCAAAGCCGATGTCAAATCGATAGTAGGCTTGGTATCGAATCGGCTAGAAAACCGATCAATGCGTGGTAGGAGGTAGACAAACTCTGAGAAGGCGATGCGCAACAAAACAGAGCAAATCAAGCCTGTAGAGAAATCGACAAAGACCAATAATTGGCGATGCGCAACTTTATTGATCAAGATCGACTTACAAGGGGGCTACAAGACTAAAAACTATTAAACTAAGGAAAACGGGAAAATTAGTAGATGTGTTTCTGGCTGCCCTTTTACCCAGCCCGGGCTCATCTTTTATATCCATCTGCCGATCCGAGTCCTATTCTATCACGATAACAGAGTCCGTGTCGGCCAAGGTTTCCTAAAAGGTCTCCTGTTTCCAAATATCTTCGCGTATTATCCAAACTCCTGAAGACTTGCCGATCGCCAGTGCACTTTCAAAAATCCGTCTGCCGATCCGAGTCCTATTCCATCACGATAACAGAGTCCGTGTCGGCCAAGGTTTCCTAAACGGTCTCCTGCTTCCAAATATCTTCGTATATCATCCAAACTCCCAGAGACTTGCCGATTGCCCCTTCAATTTCCAAAATTTTGGTGCAAACATATGCCCCCCATTTTTGGGAGATAATTTATTATCTTACAAAAATTCATTGGCTTCTTTATAATCGGCTTGAAGAATTGCTCCATGAATCGCCAGATTAATTGCGTAGTAAAAATCTCGATTGTCTTCAGAATCCTCGTGTCGCTCAAATCCATTCTTGCTATTTTATCTTTTCACCGCGCTATAAATATGCGGGACCCCCACGGTCATTTTCACGCTCCCGAGCTCTCAACCCGTCTTCAATCGGCTTTTCTGCTCTTGTGACCAGCTCTCCAACTTACAAGTCGGCTGAATGGATTCCTCCAAGGTACTCATCCCAATCCCAGAAAGTAATGATCCCTTTAGGAAGTCTGGATGCTGATACAGTGATTAACGAAGAAATCCCGAGGTTCCCTTTATTGGCAAAAGGTTATAATGTAGAAGAGTGTGGAAAAAGTTTTAGAGCTTGGCCGACAGCACTAAAGGGATGGCGAAATTGGTATATCAGGGTATCGACTCAGAAGAAATTGGAGTGGGAGAGAATGGGCATAGCTGAATGCCTCCCGTTATGTTTAGCCAACACAGAAGCCAATAAGCCCTTGGTGGCCACGACGTGTTACTTTTGGTCGGATACTTTCAATGCTTTCCTTTTCCGCTCCGGTCCCATCAGCCCGACTCTTTTAGATGTAGCTGAGTTATGATGTCTTAGGCCCGATGGAGATCAGCTATCGGCCTTCAGTGGCAAACCCAGATTCAAGCTCATCCGATCCAAAGGCGAGGGATGAACAAAATATATTGAACATAACAACAAGGTGAATGGGCTAGTTTCGGACGAAGAGCATGCAGCGTTCTTGAACCTGTGGTTGGAGCACTTCTTGTTTTGCGGGGCTTCTCTGGGCCTGACGCAAGTGTACCAGGCTGTGGCAGAATAGTTAGTAGAGGGTCATCGGCTTGCTCTTGGCAAGATGCTTCTTGGAGTCGTATACCAAATGATGCACATCATAAGAAGTCAGCTTTTTTCTGGATTTGCCAAGTTCATAGTAGTCAGAAATGTGGGCGGACCTTTATGGTTCATTCAGTTGTGGTTGTACAGCATCTTCAGCTGATTGCTTATTTCTGAGCCCATTGAAGATTCGGCTTTCCCTCGCGAAGACTACCCAGAAAACACCGTTCGATAGTACAGAGCAAGCCGATCCCATGGGGAGAGGTTTGTAATGTGCTCGAGTGGTGACATAAAAATTACCCCTACCGGTCTGAAGAAATATTTGTCCTTCTTCCTGTGTTTAGACAATGTGATCTTCGGTCAGCAAGACTTCTTTTCCCATAGTGATGTAGCCGATTTTCAATGGCCCTCTTTCCTTCACTTGGATGCCGATAGTTCATTAATGCCGGAGTTGACATTGGAGCTCTATCGGATTTTTATCTCTCCTTGTATCCTCCATGTCGGCTTGAATTCCAGAAATAGAACTTTCCAACCTTCGTATGAGTTCTATCATCCATCGGTCTATGCTCGCCAACTAGGTTTTGGCCAAGTGGTTCCTTGCTTGCCACTTTTTGATCGGCTTCAACCAAGAGCCAGGGTAAGAAATGTGATGGCAGCCAAGATAGTTCTAGAAATAGCCGACGAACTCCAAGTCACTGACCTGCCGCATTTCTTTTTGAACTCCAGTTGAGCCGGTCAGTTTTCCAATTGGCGGTCGTCAGTGGCAGAGGCTCTTTACCTAGATCGTGCCCCATTGGCCATCATAGAAAAATTTTTACCGGATTTTCACGAACCGACGGTAGCCTCCTCCAGCAGCAGTAGCAACTCAAGTGAGGATAGTTCCTCAGGTTATACTGATTCATCGGTAGCTATAGAGGTATCGGCTTTTCTAAGCAATTCGCTTAATCATCCTTGGTTTCCTAATCTTCAGTGACTAACCATCGCACATCCTTTGCAGATTACAGCAACAGGCGAGAAAGCTGCTACGGGCCCATCGGATAGTGGGTCAAAAGGGAAAAGACCACACCAGTCGACGGGCCTAACTGGCTATACTTCGGGCAATCTACGGGTGCAAAGTCCGTCCCTTTCGGACATTGAGAAAAAACGGCTGCCAAGTAAGTGTTTTTAGCCGATGGTTATTTCTTCCGCATTCCTTGTTGCTTATCTTACTGTCTGATTTAAGAGAAATCCAAGTATACCAAGGTGCTTGCTAAGAGGCATCCGAAACGTAAAGAACAAAGCGCTGAAAGTTCTCCACGCCTGTCGGCTTTTGCGGAGGTACCTTTTCTCGTTTTGGCATTTTAGCTTTCCTTTGTCCTTTTCTTCCTAAATCCTCATCTTTCTGTTTTTGCGCAGCCGACGTCGTCAGTCCAAGTAGCTGGTATTTTGGCCGACCTTCAAGGGACTTCGGCCCAGCCGTCTGTGATAGCGAAGCCTCCAACTCCTCCGTCGCTGGCCCGATCGGCTCTTCCTACGTCTGAGGCCGTGCCGGATGACTTGTCTAATCTTCTCGGTTTTACCCTAGATGAGCTGGTCGACCCAGAGGTGATGGCAATGGACGATTACCCTGCCGACATCCGCGAGATCATTGATGTGTCAATGGGGGCATCGGCTTCAGTGGTTAAGTCAGCGCCGAATATGCAAGAGAAATTGAATCGGCTTTTCATCGAGGTGAGCCAACTAGAGGCTAAAATCCTTGCCAATGCGCAGCCTATTCGTGATGCGATGGCTGCTGTTGAAGCCGATCTGCCGCCTAAAGCTATGGAAGCGCTTTTAAACGTCTGCCACTTGGATGAAAGGAAGGCAGAGGTCGATGCAGCCAATGCCAGAATAGCCCAGCGACAAGCTCAAGAGGCCGATCAACGCCTTTTGAATAAGTTGGTCTCGAATGCCAAGGCCAAGAAGAAGAAATATAATGAAAGTGCCTCGTCGTTTATGGCTATCAAGTCCTCCGTCCAAAAGCTGGAATCGACAAAGAAGCTGCTTGAAGAGGAATTGGCCAAAATCAATGGGCAATTGGCCGATACCATCGCCACTGTAAATGCAACGGCCGCACCTTTGAAGAGCAAGAAGAATGATGTTGGCTTGGCTGTTGCCCAAGTCCGAGACCAATCGGCTAAAATCGTTCCGATACCTGGTAACGCCAAGGATGACGAAAATATCGTGTATGGCGTGACGGAGACTTTGGCGAAGGCAGCTGCAGCATTATCGGCCTTAGGAGCCAGAATTCCCGGATCGGGATTGTAATTTTTCTTTTGATGTCAAACAATATCTTGCTATAAGCGCCTGAACACTTTAAATTCGATCGGCTGTTTAAACTGATCCTGGTTTCATAATGTTATGCCCCTATCCATACGCTCGGGTAATACCTTTTTAAATATTTTCCATTGATCGCTTTTGGTAGCACAACTCCCTTGAGTGTCTTAAGTATGTATGCTTTTCCACCAACAATCCGATCTATCGTATAGGGTCCTTCCCATGTTAGCGACTATTTGCCAAATCGGTTATTTTTAGACCCGATTGGCAATATCGTTTTCCAAACCAGATCGGCTTCGCCAAACAACTTCGGTACTACTTTCTTGTTGTAGGCTTTCGCGACTCTTTCCTTATTCCTTTCAAGCCGATCCAATGTAATTAACCTTAACTCTGCCAAATCGTCTATATTGCAAAGCATCAAATCTTTGTATTCATCAGCCGACAAATGATTCTGTTTAGCCACTCTTATTGACTCTATATTCACTTCTATGGGTAGAACGGCTTCTTGGCCATAGACCAACTGGTAAGGTGATAGTTTAGTCGATCCATGGAAAGCTAGCCGATACGCCCATAACGATTCCGATAACGTGGTGTGCCAATTCCTTGGCTTCTCCTCAATCTTCCTCTTGATTAATTTAATTAATGTTTTGTTTGATGATTCGGCCTGCCCGTTGGCCTAAGCATAATAAGGTGATGAATTAAGCAACCTAATGCCCAGTCCTTTTTGCAAAGCTTTGAAATTCATCGGACATGAATACTGTCCCTTGATCGGTCGTAATAGTCTGAGGAATACCGAATCGATGGATGATGTGCTCATTGACAAAGTCGATAGCTTGCGTACTTGTGACTTTCTTAAGAGGGATGGCTTCAACCCATTTCGAGAAATAATCCGTGGCTATGAGGATGAATTTATGGCCTTTGCTAGACGCCAGAACTATTTGGCCGATTACATCTATTCCCCATCCTCTAAATGGCCATGGTTTAATAATTGGATGTAAAGCCGATGTTGGCGCATTTTGCACATTACCAAATTTTTGACAACTCTGACAACCTTTGTAGTACTTGAAACAATCTTCCAACATTGTCGGCCAATAGTATCCCGTTCTTCTCAATATCCATTTCATTTTGTGAGCCGATTGATGTGATCAACAAATCCCCTCATGAACTTCACCCATAGCCACTCTTGCTTCTTCATCTCCTAGGCATTTTAATTACAAACTGTTTGCACCAGATTTTGGAAACTGAAGGGGCAATCGGCAAATTTCTAGGAGTTCGGATGATATTTGGAAGCAGGATACCATTTTGGAAACCTTGACCGATATGGACTCTGTTGATGTGGTGGAGTAGGACTCGGATCGGCAGACGAGTTTTGGGAAGTGCGCCGGTGATCGGCAAGTCTTCAAGAGTTTGGATAATATGCGAAGATATTTGGAAACAGGGGACTGTTTAGGAAATCTTAGCCAATACGGACTCTGTCATCGTAATGGCATAGGACTCGGATCGGCGGAGGAGTATAAAAGATGAGCCTGGGCTAGATGAAAGGATCATCAACGAAAGCACATCTACCAGTTTTTTCAGTTTTTCTAGTTCAATAGTTTTTAGTCTTGTAGCCTCATTGTAAGTCGATCTTGATCAATAAAGTTGCGCATCGCCGATTATTGGTCTTTGTCGATTTCTCCTCAGGTTTGATTTGCTCTGTTTTATTGAGCATCGCCTTCTCAGAGTTTGTTTACCTCTTACCACACATTGATCGGTTTTCTAGGTGACCGGTGCCAAGCCGATTATCGATCTGATATCGTCTTTGTTAAGGATTTTTGACTTTACCTTATCGATTGTAGGTCAAATCGATTGGCACGCCTCGAACCCGGTGTTCGTCCGGTGTGTTGAGGCCGGAAACCCTTCATCAAGTTTTTGGCGTCAACATATTTTTGGCACGCCCAGTGGGACAACGAATCAGAAAAGATGACTGCAAGCAAGTCTGCCGCACCAACCGACGTCAATGTCAACACAATAATCGTTCCCACTTTGGACGATTTGACTCCAGAACAGCGCAAGGAGATTGAAGATCGAAAGGCCCTGGAGGAATTGATGCTGGGGTGTTACCAGAAAACCCGACGAGGAGTCACGCAGAAAACGGTGCTTCCGACACTGGATCCCCTTGGCGAAGCTGGCGTCTCTGCAAACTCGGTAAGCCGATATCTACCGGCTCAAGCTAAGTTATCCGTTATGATTGAACAATCCGTACACCATGCATTAATCAATCAATCATTAGCCTTGGTTACTACATTGAAGCCGATGATAGAAAATAGTGTTAAGACAATAGCACAAGAGTTAGCAGTATCTGGAGGATTGCTAGATCCAATGCAACCACTACCAACATACCCAGTATACTCGGTAGCGCAGAACACGAACACAGTAAGAGTATCGGCTCCAACACCCTCGTTAATGCCGACTCAACCTGCTGTGTTGACACCAGGAAATACTCGTCCAGGCGGAATTACCCATTATTATGCACATACCGACGCTGCAAGAATAGATGCATCCAACCCACTTCCGTCAGCATCGGGAAACACTGGTGTACAGTCGGCTTCTCAGCTGATTGAGTCTGACAAAATCCCGTACGCCCAAGGACCAACCCTATTAAGGAATTCAGCCCCGCATAAGGTAGTTACATATGCAGACCCTTTTGTTCCCTTGCCTGAGTTCTCGGTCGGGAAAACCAATGGATATGACCCGCTACCCTGTCAACATCCATCGGCCAATATAAGCCGACAGGCCGGTTTACACTCGGGGGGCAGAATGCCTTTCATTATGATTGGCACAATCCTAGCGCTACATCGGCCAATAATATTAATTGGGCTGATCAGATCTCCACAGTCTTGAGAGATCAATTCGGTTTACAGCCTAAAGGGAAAACTATCGGCTATAGAAAGCCGTACCTAGATTACATCGACCTTATGCCGTACTCGCACAATTTCAAAATTCCCGATTTTGTGAAGTTCTCAGGGGATGATTCAGTGACTACCCTTGAGCACGTCGGACGATTTATTGCCCAATGTGGAGAGGCAGCTCAATCCGATGGATTGAAAATTAGGTTATTTCCCTTACTTTGTCAGGAACTGCTTTTACTTGGTTTACAAATCTTCCTCCAAATTCGGTCCATGTTTGGAATGATTTAGAAAGCCGATTCCATGAGTATTTCTTCTCTGGTAGTTTAGAACTTAGGATATCAGATTTAAGTTCTGTTCGGCAAAAATTTGGTGAATCGGTTTCCGATTACCTTAGAAGATTTAGAGAAGTGCGCAATCGATGTTTCAATGTAACATTACCTGATAACCAGCTAGCTGATCTAGCATTTCAAGGGCTAATCCCGCTACTCAAAGAAATGTTTGCTGGGCAGGAGTTTACCGATCTGAGCCATCTGCTTCATCGTGTATCGGCACAGGAAGGCCGATATTTAAGTAAAGAGTTCAAAGATAAATTTAGATTAAATGGGAATGGTAAAGACAAGGCCAAAATAAACATGGTGGATTATAGTTCAAGTGAGACTTTCAAAGATGAAGCAGATGTAAATATAGCCGAGTGGATAAAAGGCCCTAAAAAGCCTCTCATCTGCTCTTGGCTTAAGCCGACAAAGGGCAAGTCGGAAGTTAAGTACGCTTTTGATATATCCAAATGTGACCGTATATTTGATCTGTTATTACAAGAAAAATTGATACGGCTACTAGAAGGACATGTCATACCATCGGCCAATGAGATCAAAAAGCGACGATATTGTAAGTGGCATCACTCTTTTTCACATAACACTAATGATTGTAATATTTTTCGGCAGCAGATACAGTCGGCCATTGAAGACGGTCGGTTCAAATTCGCAGAAGAGCCGACTATGGAAGTGGATGTTAATCCTTTTCCAATCAACATGGTCCAGTGCTCGTGCAAAGGAAAGGAACCGATGAGCGAAGAAACAAAGCCAATAAGGCAGGTCGATCTTCAGTCAAGCTCAAGTGGTGAAACACTCAAAATAACGATCGGTTCACTTCAAATAGAAGTCGATCGAGATGGAAAAAATTCATGGACAGTTAAACCAAAAGGAGAATTAAAGGTTGGACGATGGTATAAAGCTGAGAGGTCTCCGCCCAAAAATCAGCATTCAGGCCTAAGCCAACTTTCTCGCAGCTGCTTGAGAAATATGAAAGGATAAGTCGTCGGCAAAAACAGCAATCGCGCTGACCAAATAATTGGTATCGGCCAGGTAACTCGTATTGGCCAGATAATTTGTATCGGCCAGACAATATCGAGATAGCTCACCAGAGATGTCCCTTTTGGCAATTTTGTTGGGAAAGAGGGGTGGCATTGCCTTCTCCAAAGTCGTGTCCCGTGGAATATTATCCACAGAGAGATTGGCCGAGACAACTAGTAAAGGAACGGCTATCTGCATCGGCGCCAGATCGGACTAAGTCGGGGTACAGAAAGCCGATAAAGGAAAGGCTAGGCACGCCGAAACAAGACAAGGAAAAGCCTACGGAGAATCTGGCTGGTAAAATTCGTAAGCCGATTGAGCCTAAACCAAGGTGGTGCCCAACAGGACTTAGCCGATCTCAACGCAGACGACTTCAGCGCATAAGGACGCAGGAGATAAGGGAGGCCAAGAGGAAAAACAAAGAGATCAAACACTCAATGAGTTGCGGCCAGTAAAATCTGTCAAAAAGGAATGGAGGAAAAAGGAACAAACTGATGATGAAACAGATTCTTCAGATGATTTGCTATCACCAATGATCCGAGATGATACTTCCCCCATGGACATCAACATGGTCTTTACTTTACCAGCCGAATTCATAATCAAAACTGAATTGGCCAAAGACGCGTTCGCCCAATTATGCCTTGGCGCTCAGGAAGCTGTGTTTGAAAAACCACAAGATGATCATCGGCACTTAAAGCCGTTGTATCTTAAGGGTCACATAAACGGAAAGCCGATATCCAGGATGTTGGTGGATGGAGGAGCAACTGTAAATCTTATGCCGTTCACTACTTGCAAAAAGTTGGGTAAGACCGACAAAGATTTGATCAAAACAAACATGGTGCTAAATGACTTCACAAGCGACACCACCGAAGCAAAGGGAGTAATGGTAACAGAACTCACAGTCGGCAGCAAAACTTTGCCGACTGCATTCTTTGTGGTTGAAGCAAAAGGAAACTACAGCGTACTTCTTGGGCGAGATTGGATGCACGCCAATTGTTGTATACCCTCAACTATGCATCAACTCGTGTAGTGGAACGGTGATAAGGTTGAAGTCGTCCCAGCCGATACATCGTCTCATATAGCAATGGCAAGCTCCGATGCGAACTGGCCGCACGAAGAAGCCGAATGCACATCGGGTAAAACCTTGGACGACTTTGACTTTATATGTATTGGCAAGACGGGTTTAATGCCGATCAGTGTCAAGCCGGGCACGTTTGATCGGGCAAATGAGGTACTAAGGAGATGGGGTAAGAAATAGTCCAAGTTTTGGAAGATAAGGTACGAAGCTATCGGCAGGTAAACTCTTGTGAAGCAATTGAAGACTTTGAAGATGAAAAATTGGGTCAAGGTTTCACTTCTGCCGATATGCTTGAGGAAGTCGATATAGAAGAAGGCGACATAAATAGACCAACTTTTGTAAGTGCAAGACTAGAGGTAGGATACAAAGCCAAGTTGGTAGAGATACTTAGAAAATACCGAGATTGTTTTGCTTGGGAATATTATGAGATGCCAGGGTTAAGCCGACAACTAGTGGAACATTGGCTGCCTATAAAACCAGGATATTGGCCATATAAGCAATATCCTCGACATTTTAATCCAGAATTGTACAATGTTATTAAAGAAGAAATTGAGAGGTTATTGGAGGCCAAGTTTATAAGGCCTTGTCGATATGCTGAATGGGTGTCCAACATTGTTACTGTCATGAAAAAGAATGGTAAGCTTCGGGTATGTGTAGATTTCAGAGATGCCTATAGCCAATATGCCAAAAGATGAATACCCAATGCCTATAGCCGATATGCTTATCGATGCTACATGAGGCAACAAAATCATCAGTTTTCTTGATGGGAATGCTGGATATAACCAGATATTTATGGCAGAAGCCGATGTCCCCAAATCTATCTTCAGATGCCCTAGTGCTCTGGGTTTGTATGAATGGGCTGTAATGACATTCGGCTTGAAAAACGCAGGTGCTACTAATCAACGCGCAATGAACTTGATTTTTGATGATCTAATCAGCCACATTGTTGAAACATACATCGATGATGTAGTAGTTAAATCCAAAGATGATTGGCAGCATTTGGCCGATTTGGAAAGGGTGTTTCAGAACACAAGGTCTCATGGATTGAAGATGAATCCTAAAGTGCGCGTTTGGTGTGTTGGCTGGACAGTTCCTTGGGTTTATGGTTCACCAGAGAGGAATTGAAGTCAGCCAAGCAAGGGTTAAGGCTACAGTTAATACAAAACCGCCGACATGTAAGAATGAGTTACAGAAGCTGATCGGCAAAATCAATTACTTACGACGATTTATTTCAAACTTGTCCAGTCGAATTCGAGCTTTTACCCCACTATTGAAATTAAAAGATCATCAGGATTTCATATGGGGAGCCGATCAACAAAAAACTTTTGATGATATAAAGCAGTATTTAGTATCAGCACCAGTTTTGGCTACCCCTAAGAAAGGAATTCCATTCAAGTTATATGTGTCGGCTAAAAACAAAATTATTGGGGCAGTTTTGGCTCAAAGCGCGTGCTAGGGAAAAAGGGCCATGAGTCGACTCTCGACGCTCAGGGGCTAGACTAGTCGGGCAGGGTGCTTAAATGAAAAGAGATAAACTACTCGGACAAATTCAAAAATCAACGAGGAAAAAAGGAGCTAATTGCCTTTAATAACATATGTAACTAGTCGGACATTATGCCCGAGAAAATACCTATACATTGTCTACTTCTTTACATAAATATGATTCCAGGGCAACTAATCCTAACCACGACGCGCGTGGCCTAGTGCTTCGATGATGGCGTCGGCGACCTCGGTTAGGGCAGCGATGGTGGCAACGTTGCGGGCAACGGCCTCCTGTTCAGCAACCTCGGCTAGGGCGACGTCGTAATCAGCCCAAAGCTTGGCGAGGAAGGCCTCTTTGTCAGCAAGCACCGCCATAGCGTTGTTCCTGAAGTTGAAGACCAGCTCCACTGCTAGAGGCGGAGGCGGTGCTACCTCATCAGCGGGCGTAGCGGAACGCAAAGGAGACACCATTGATCATCCCGAAAAGGAACAAAAAGATTGCTAAAGAAACAAAAGCTTAGAAGCGGCGATCGCTCTCATAGCGGTGACACCCTTATATAGCCAATGGAGCCGAAGCAACCCCCAAGGCATGCTAGCATGGGAATCCAAAACGGTTTCGAAGACGTGCTGCCATGGGAAGTCGAAACGACCAAGAAGACGTGCTGACTTGGAAAACCGAACTGGATACGAATCGCGCAATCTTTAATTTGGAAATCACTTGGGACTTAGTGAAACATTTATGGCCAAAAGCTAATCCCTTCGGAAGGAGACAACTAATTACAGCTAGTTTTTACATGCGCATTACACAAGATTCAAGTCTATGTTTTCTACTAAAGAGGCAGACATGTCCTTAACTTCATCGAAGAGGGCGGCAACTTGATCATCAGTGCCGATACCAGCGAAACCCTCCTTGACGGCCTCAAGATCAACTCGGGGATAAAGGGACTTCACAATTGCCAGAGCCTAGCTAGCGCTTGTAGTCGTCATTTCCCGAATATGGGTCCTGAGCCTCTCGGGCCCCTCTTTCAACCGCAAGATAGCTTCATCTTCGTTGCTCGGACCTACTTCTCTAGGACTCAAGAAGGTCAGCATCGCTTCCCGAAGCCTTCTAGTGCCTGGCGCACAATGCCTCCACGGACTTGACCTTCCCGCTGAGAACACCAAGTTGCGCCTGCGTTCTCCTCTTATATTCTGCAAATAAGATGGATCATCATTAAGGGCGTTACGAATGTGATGGAAATAAAGACGAGTGAAGAAACATACCTTCCAGTTCCCGCTCTAGCTTTTTCGAGTTGGTCCGAGTCTGGAATTCAAAGCCTCTCAATGCCTTGAGCTACTCTTGAGACACTCTAAGTTCCTCCTAGAGACCCGCGATGGTTGAGTCTCGAGTTGGAGCAGGGGAAAGGAGTTAGGAGATAAACAATCCAGATCAGTAACGAGGCAATCGAGGAAATGCTTACATCGAAGGGAGCCCACCAGGCTCAACTTCTCCTCCTCCATGGCCTAAACTTGGGCTAGAAGTTATTGCATCTCAGCTTGATCCTTGTCCCTAACTCGCTCGCGCTCGTCCCTACCATTGGCACGAACCCACTAGAGGTCGGCTTCGTACTCCCGTCGCAGCTTGATCTTTGGGAGTACCTCTCGGAGAATTGCATCCCTTTTTTCGGAGCGGTCTCCCAGGGCCTGAAGATTGCAAGAAGATTAATGAAGACATACCACTTGCTACGGACAAAAGAAAGAAGGGGCTTATAGCTCACTTGGACCAGTCAGGCGCATTCGGTGGAATGCTCATGGAGCTCCCTCCACATCTCCTCTTCGTTGTCATCGCCAAAAGCCTCCCAATCCCCCTCCTCACCACGAAATACGATTCGTAGCGGAGTCTTGGGGCGGGGAGGATGTAACATACCAAATTTTGGCCTTTTTATTTTAGCTAATAGTGTTTTATTGCCATTTGTGCTTTTTGTGAATTTTTTAGATTTATTGGATTTTTTTGAGATTTATTTGAATTATTTTAAAATAAGTATATTTCCTGTTTGCCAAAAATTAATTATATGTAGCTAAGTTTAAAATAAAGTTTTGCCAAAAATATTTTATTTGAGTCCAGAATGTCTCAAAATATTTTTGAGATTTTTCTTGGATTTTTCCTGGTGTTTTTGGATGCTCAAATAAATCAAACTATTTTATCTAATTAATTTAAATCAAAAACCCCGAAAATCATGGAACAAGATCGGCCGAGCCCAAAGATGCAGGCGCCGGCTCACTCGTGCGCCCACCGCCAACCCGTGTCTAGAATATTGCACCGCGACCGTTGGATCACGATCCGAAGGCCTTCATCAATCCTCGTCGCCGTGAAACCCTAGTGTGCCGCTGCCGTGGGATCGTGCCACGTTAGGAGTCTCGTGTGACCGTTCAATCGCGATTGTGCTGTGGTTGCGCGTCATCTCCGAGAAGATTTTGGACGCCGCTGCCGTATCTGTTCCGGACGCCGCCACCGCATCGGTTAAGATTCCAAGGCCGGTACGTGCTTCCCGAGGGGCTATATAAGAGCCTGATCCTCTCTCGAGGATCTCCAGAGCTTGCGCAGCCTTTTCCCCGAAGCGCCGTCGTCCGAGGAGCCTTGGAGTTCGCGCAAGTCCTCGCCGAAGTCTGTGTGCATTTGCCGCGCCTTCGCCGCCGTTGAAGAACTTCTTCCGTCGCGAGGATTCCAGATCCGAACTCCTCGCGTCGTGCCGCACCTGCTCCGCCGTCTCTTGGTCACCAGAGAGCACCGAAGCGCTGGGTTCCGGGTCGTCGTCCTCGTGTCCGGTGGAACCACGCCGCCGTGCTGCCATCGCGAAGACCGGAAGCTTCCAGCCGTCGGATCATCATCGGACCGCCAGAGGTGAGCCACGTCGCAGATTGAATAGTGCATCGCTCGGGTAAGGGACCGCCATCCAATTTTAGATGAGCGGTCACGATTGCGCCACATCGCTAGGTCAATAGTGTTCGCTTTGGGTAAGTGTCGGCCGTCGGATCTGATCGGAACGGCGTTGGATCCAATCGCATCGTGCACTGTTGGATCAACACCGTGCAGATCAGATCGCGTTTTGGATCGAAGCAATCATGTGATGACGCGTGGCGGGTGACATCAGCAATGACATCATCCGGTCCACAGCATAGTGCTTCTGGACCACGGTGAACCGGCCGTACGGTGCACCGAGTCTACAGCACAGTGCGGAGGCTACGTGTTAGCGCGTGGATGGTTCGGATCAGGGCTGACGTCAACGTGACACAATAAAGCGGATTTTCTTTTATAAAATAATTCGGTTAATATTGATTTTCCAATTTTTTGAATTTTTAGGAATTTGAATCTTCCAAGAGCTCGTTCTCCCTTATACGAACTCCGATTGAGGTGATTCAAATTTCTAAAAATTTATAAAATTGAGATCTATCCAGTGTTGGCTTTTGTTTGATTTTTAGAGTTCATTTGCTCTCTGTTTTGGGTGTTTATTTGCTTTTCTCTCTCGATTCGCGTAGACGTTGAATTGTGCGACGCTTCGGAGGAGGATTTGGCACTTCAAGAGCAAATTCCAGAGCAGAACCAGGAGCTTAACCAAGGCAAGTTGTGCTTTGATCATGTTGCACCCATGTTTATAAAGTTGCTAATTTGTTTTACGATATTGCATAATATTTCATGTGTACAAATGCTTTCAAATTAAGTTGGGATTTAGGTATCATACCCTTTGAACTACACCCTACCTTGTCGATTGTATGCCATGGTCCACTTGTCACCTTAGATTGGTTTACTATAGTTGGTTAATAATGAATTCAACATGGGATGGTTAGATCGGATTAGATTGCTTAGCCATGCCACATCATCACATGTACATGAATCATTGATTATTAATCTTGACTAATGGAATATGGAACAATGATAAGAACTTGTGTGTCATGTGTGGTCACACAATAAGATTGAGTTGTTGTGGCGAGGAGGTCACGCAACGATGTTGATTTGTGGGTAGCACGTGGTGCTTGGTAATCAACTGGGTTGGTAATCTTTTAGATTGAAGCAAGTTGTAGGGGCAAGTGTGCCAGGGTGGGCCCGTTGGGCAGAGGGTATGTGCAAGTCTTGCTTTGATCAACCCTAAGGACTTAACCTTGCGAGTCTTTGACCTGAGTCAATCATGCAACCACATGTCTGTTATGGGGCAGCCTAGCCGACTAATTTGCAATGTCTTAGCTTTAATACTACTTTGGTGGTGTGGGTCCGGGTGTACGGATGAACTCACATGGCGCAAGAGGGGGGCCCTGTCGTGGTTGATGCGCACGGCGGCCCGATCTTCCGATAGGTGAAGACTCGACGTTGACGATCCGGCTTCTGATCAGAATCGATCCGAACCCAGCAATCGCTACACCACGGCTCCGTTGGTTATCAACTATGCACAAACTTGGTTGACCTCGCCAAGAAGGCTTATCCCTGCATGCAAATTGAGAACACAAGCAAGAACGTAGAAGAAGCAATCTGAAATTGCGAATTATATTAAGCACACGAGTTGGGGTTCCACAAACCAATGAACGGCGATACTGTTCAAAGACAGAATTGATCTAAGCAAAACCCGAGCTAAACCCTAGCGGCGCTACTTAATATAAGGGCTAAGGGATGTCCTAGAAACCCTAAACGTGTCTGTGATGGACTCCAACACGATACATGGGCCAACGGCCCAAATTGGTGACGCAGCACCCTGGGACAGATTCTATCTGCCAACTTGCAATATGAATTCCTGTCGACTCCAAAGTCCAATTGACCTGAAACTAGTGCCATTGGAAAGGTTATCTCCTTAGCTTTCGATACATATGTGGATCATCAAAATCGGAGTCTGTTTGTGGCCTGGGAGACGATTTTAGTGAACACTGCTCCTGGTGGCCGAGGTAGTCGACTCCGAGATGAATTGGGACTCCGACTCCGAGATAAATTGGGACTCCAACTTGACTTGGACACCCTCCTTGCCTCCCTCCTGGCCCTTGCTGGTTCCCAAGGCCTTCATGTTCCTCTCCAAAGTTCCTAAGTACAATATAATCAATAATATCATTAGGTAGCATACCATCCTCACAAGTATATGCACGAGCACTTAGGAACGAGCTCACCTGTTGATTCAATTGCCGTGCTCGTGCTCTTGTGATGGGTCCTTGCATCACAACTGGAGGAGTCTCGGGCGTATGCATAGGAGTGATGTCCTCATCATCCTCCCCCTCTTAAAGTGGAGTCGTCCTCGACTCAAGCTCATCTTCTTCTCCCATGAACAGTTTCAAATCTGCAACTCAAGTTTATATGCATTATCATTTATTTTCTCAAGTATCTTGAAAGTACCATCAGCTCTAGGCATTAATTTAGACTTTCTCAATTCTGGAAAACGATCCTTTCTCAAGTGTAACCATACTAAATCACCCGGTTCAAGTTTTACTTCCTTTCTACCTTTATTTCACGCAGTCCTATACCTTTCATTAATCATTTCAATATTTTCTTTAGTCTTTTCATGCAATTTCAGAATAAATTCAGCACGTTTCTTATCATCATGATTAACTCGTTCACTAGTAGGTAAAGGTAATAGGTCAATAGGAGCACGGGGATTGAAGCCATACACTACCTGAAAAGGACTTACCTTGGTGGTGGAGTGTACCGCTCTATTATAAGTGAACTCAACATGCGGCAAACACTCTTCCCACATCTTCAAATTCTTCTTCAAAACAGCCCTCAACATAGTAGATAATGTACGATTTACTACCTCGGTTTGGCCGTCGGTTTGGGGATGACATGTTGTTGAAAATAGCAGCTTGGTCTCCAATTTATTCCATAGAGTTCTCCAAAAGTGGCTAAAAAATTTGGCATCACGATCTGAAACAATAGTAGAAGGCATACCATGCAAGCGAACGATTTCTTGAAAGAAAAGGTTAGCAATATTAACAACATCGTCGCTCTTATAACAAGGAATAAAGTGAGCCATCTTAGAAAATCTATCAACCACCACAAAAATACTATCCCTCCCCCTCTTGGTCCTAGGCAGTCCTAAAATAAAGTCCATAGATATATCCTCCCATGGAGTGCTAGGAACAGGAAGAGGCATATATAAACCATGTGGATTCAATCGTGACTTAGCCTTTTGACATATAGTGCAGCGGGATACAAACCTCTCAATGTCTCGCCTCATCTTCGGCCAAAAGAAGTGAGCGGACAACACGGCCTCCGCTCTTCTTGGCACCAAATGACCCATCAATCCTCCTCCATGAGCCTCCTCAGATCAAAAGAAAATGAACGGATCCAACTGGAACGCATAGGCGGTTAGCTCTAAACACAAATCCATCATTTACCACATATTTGTCCCATGTTCTTCCCTCTTTGCAATGCAACAAGACATCCTTAAAATCATCATCATTAGCATATTGTTCTTTAATTGATTCCAATCCAAATATACGACAATCAAGTTGGGACAACATGGTATATCTCCTAGACAAGGCATCAGCAATCACATTATCCTTCCCTTTCTTGTGTTTGATAACATAAGGAAAAGATTCAATAAATTCAACCCATTTAGCATGTCTACGATTCAGTTTCACTTAACTGCGAATATGTTTTAGCGACTCATGATCGGAATAAATAACAAATTCTTTGGGCCAAAGATAATGTAGCCACGTTTCTAAAGATCGCACAAGAGCATACAATTCTTTATCATACGTGTAATAATTCAAAACAGGACCACTCAATTTTTCGCTAAAGTAAGCAATAGGTTTACCATCTTGCATCAAAACACCACCAATTCCAACCCCACTAGCATCACATTCAAGCTCAAATGTTTTATTAAAATCAGGAAGTTGGAGTAAAGGTGCATTAGTAAGCTTATCTTTCAAAAGGTTGAAGGCATTCTCCTGTGCTTGCCCCCAATGGAACACAACTCCCTTCTTCGTCAACTCGTTCAATGGGGCTGCAATGGTGCTGAAATCCTTCACAAAGCGGCGGTAAAATTCGCATGTCCATGGAAGCTCCGACTTGTGAAATCGCGTGGGCGTTGGCCAACTCTTAATCGCGTGCACCTTGGCTTCATCCACCTCAATTCCTCGCGGAGTCACAACATAGCCAAGAAACGATACTCGCTCGCAAAAAGTGCACTTCTCGAGGTTACCAAAAAAGCGTGCACGCGCAAAGCATCAAAAACAGCACGAGATGATCAAGATGTTCGTGTAACGACTTGCTGTAAATCAATATATCATCAAAATAAACCACCACAAATTTTCCAAAGAAAGCTCGTAAAACCTCGTTCATTAAGCGCATGAAAGTGCTAGGTGCTTTAGTTAAACCAAAAGGCATGACTAACCACTCATACAATCCAAACTTGGTTTTAAAGGCTGCTTTCATTTCGTCTCCCAATTTCATTCTTATTTGGTGGTATCCACTACGCAAGTCAACCTTAGAAAAAATTATAGAACCACTTAACTCATCAAGCATGTCGTCTAACCTAGGAATAGGATGACGATACCTTATGGTGATATTGTTAATGGCTCTACAGTCCACACACATTTGCCAACTACCGTCTTTCTTAGGAACCAAAAGAACAGGAACAACACAAGGACTAAGGCTCTCACGTACATACCCGCGGTCCAAAAGATCTTGGACTTGACGCTGAATCTCCTTAGTCTCCTCGGGGTTGGTCCTATAAGCAGCTCGGTTTGGCAAACTCGCTCCAGGTATCAAATCAATTTGGTGCTCAATCCCTCGTATGGGTGGGAGTCCTGGAGGTATCTCGGCTGGAAAAACATCCGCATACTCCTGCAAAAGGTTAGTGACAGCAGGAGGCAAAGTACGGGGCATATCATCCAATGAAAACAAAGCATCTTTGCATATCAAAGCATAGCACGGTGCATCATTCTGATTAATTTCAGCAAGGTCACATTTTGTAGCAAGCATAACGCCACCCTTCAATTTAATTCCAACGGACCTAGAACTAGGTTCTTTCTTGTCTTTCTTAGGTGAGAAAACATTTTTAGCCACTTGCTGATTTTCAGATTCTAGCGCACTCTCTTTTATCTCATTTTCAGCTCTCTCTTTGTCACATTGCATAATTTCAGCAGGAGTCATAGGAAGCAAAGTGATTTTCTTCCCCTTGTGCATAAGAGTGTATTTGTTACTTCTACCATGATGAATTGCATCAGTATCAAATTCCCAAGGACGGCCTAACAAAAGGGAGCATGCTTGCATAGGCACTACATCAAAATCAGCAAAATCATGGTATGTTCCAATGGAAAATTGCACTCTCGCAGTTTGTGTTACCTTCACCTTACCGCTGTTATGGAACCATTGAATATGGTAGGGATGAGGGTGTGCACGTGTGGGCAAGCAAAGCTTCTCCACAAGATCTGAACTCACCAAGTTATTGCAGCTCCCACCATCAATTATGACACGAACACGACGGTCCTTGACGATGAGGTACATCTGAAACAAATTATGGCATTGTAGCTTGTCTGCTTGCTCCATTTGAGCGCTCAACACTCGTTGCACAATGATTGTCCTATAATTCTTGGTGGCAGCGGTCCCTAAAATCTCCTCATCATCGTCGTCCGTCTCATGGTCACCCTCACTATCTACAAGGTTAGCTGCAAGAACATTTTCATCCTCAATATCACTAGCACTAATGTACCCACCTTCTTCTGTTGCAATGTACGCTCGACGACTTGGGCAATCCTTCATGACATGGCCCATCCCCTTGCATCGGTGGCACACAATTCCCGTTGTACGACCCGTGGAAGCAATCGATGAAGAACTCTTTGTTGGTGCCTGCACATGGTTAGATTTACTCACCTCGGGTGCTCGTGATGGCGGTGATGGTGCTGCTGAACGTGCCCTACTCATGGAGGGGGCAGCAGACCGATCAGGAGGCGGTGGAGCTGATTTGGTTGTCCCCGGCGTCATCCTTGGTGTGGGTATGCTGCCGAAATTGCTCCTTGGCCTTTGCTGTTTTCCCTGCAATTCTTTTTCTGCCAACATAGCAAGTTGGAACAATCTATTGATAGAATTATATTCTTTGTAATCAATTATGTCCTGAATCTCGCGCCTAAACCCCCATAAAAACGAGCCATCTTATCCTCCTCATCCTCAATTACCTCACAACGCAACATGCCTATTTGTAGCTCTTGATAGTACTCCTCTTCAGATCTATTACCTTGATTCAAGCGTTGCAATTTCTTACGTAAATCACGTTTGTACGAAGGAGGAACAAACCTACTACGCATAGCTCGCTTTAATCTATCCCATGTATCAGGTTGTAAGCCAGAATTTACTACTTCATTCCACCAAATGATAGAAAAATCTTTGAACTCACTAGTAGCTTGTCTGACTCTATGTACTTCAGGAACTAAATGGGAGTTAAATTTTTTGTAACATCCCAATTTTTGAACTTTCATTTAATTAATATTATTTTATTGCTAATTATGATTTTTGTGAATTTTCTGGATTTATTTGGATTTTCTGAGATTTATTGGAATTAAAGTTTAATGCCTTTGTTAAAGAATTATTTATAAAAAGATAATTTTAAAATAAAGTTTTGCCAAAAATATTTTATTTAAGTCCAGGATAGCTCAAAGTATTTTTGAGAATTTTCTGGGAATTTTTAGAGTATTTTTATTGCCTTAAATAAATCAAATGAATTTCTCGGATTATTTTAAATGGAAGAACCCTGGAAAATCCCTTGGAACAGTATTGGGCTCGGCCCATTACTGTGCGGACCGAACGGCTGAATCGGGAGGGTTAACATCGACCATTGGATCGGGATCCAACGGCCTTCGTCACGCCACGTCAATTACTAAAACCCTAGCGTCGTGAACCGTTAGATCTGCATCGGACGGACTTCATCAACCGGTACCGATTCAGAGACCTACGATCTATCGTGGCCGTCGGATCAAGATTAAGGGCTACGGTTCATCGTGTCCGAATCGAACTCGCGCCGCCGCCGTCTCCGAGTCCAACTCGCCGCCGCCGCCTTTCTTTCCTCGTTATCCGCACCTCGCCTTCATGATCCTCTCCAAAGTTCCTAAGTACAATATAATCAATAATATCATTAGGTAGCATACCATCCTCACAAGTATATGCACGAGCACTTAGGAACGAGCTCACCTGTTGATTCAATTGCCGTGCTCGTGCTCTTGTGATGGGTCCTTGCATCACAACTGGAGGAGTCTCGGGCGTATGCATAGAAGTGATGTCCTCATCAGTGGTGGTGTAACCCATCAGTGTTGAAACCTCAGCGGGTAGTACTGGGTTAAGATGGGGTATTGTAAAGGCTTTGTTATGATCGTTCGCCTATGTGGTGCATGGTTGTATCGTGTGGGTAAAGTGCATTACCTCTGCAGATTGTACAATCTATTCGGATAGCCGTTCTCACGGTATTGAGCAATGCTCAGGAATTACAGTCAAGGTTAGACTTTTGCAAAATAAAACTTGGGATGGGTGGCAGGTTGCCACATGGATAATGAAACTTGACTTAGGATGGAAACTTGGTTTACTTGAGAATCATTGAATCTATTTATTGTTATTATTTGTTTTACTCTCTTTTCAATCTTTGTAATGTATGTGTTCATAAATGCTGCTTTACCGCAAACAAGCCACATAGCCATTCTTTTGAATAAGCCTTGCATATAGCTATGGTAGTGATGCATTATGTGCACAACTTGTTGAGTGCTCTTGTACTCACCCTTGCCATCAATAACAAATCAATAGTAGAGGAATCATCGCCCTTGTTGGAGGACTTCTAGGTGGATACGAGTCACTAGGCCAGGCCTTGTCAGTCGCCTGTGGTGTATTGATGAGACACTACGTCTTTTGCTATTTTCCGCTGCATTTGCTTTAGTTTATTTTCAGCTTAGCCCTACGTGGCTTAATAATGTAAGTGATCATAAGATCATACACTAGTTATACTAATAATTGGAGTTTTACTATTCTTATCGTTGTGTATGATGTGATGCTTACCGATGTTAAGCTGTGTGCACTAGCGTTGATCCTGGGACTAGTGCGGTAAAACACAGTGGATTCGAATTGGTGAATTTGGGTCCTTACAGAGGAGGCTGCGTATCTCGGTGGATTTCTTCCACTGGAGGCGTAGAGCTGGCGGCGTGCTCTAGGGCCATCGGCCTTGGGTCAGGCTTAGACAGAGTGCTCGGCAAAGGCAGAGTTTGCTCGAATTCGGGGATCGTTTTGGCGACCTCGGGTACAATGACAACAATAAACCATTTCGACCGATCCGTGGTCGCTCAAGACTTCAGTGTGGCGGTAGCCGGCGAGGCCACCACCGCCAGGTCCGCGGCATCTCTGGGTTCTTGACCTTGGGTCATCCCGGTCGGTGCATCCACAGGAACATTGTCCAACAACACCCCGCGAAAGAAGAAATCAGGACACAACCCAGCAAAGCAAGAGTAAGAGTCGACAGGGGGACTAACCTGCCGGACTTCCTTATCTTCACTCCGTGCACTTTCCGAGTGGCAGAACCACTCGAAGAGGAGCCCGGTTTGGCGCCGGATTTTGGAAGCGGGGACGTCGGCTGGGCCGGGTACTGAGCCGTGGGTTCTTAGACCATCGAGCTCCCAGTCGGACGCTGAGGTCCCTAAGACCCCTTAGCCGCCGACCTCTTCCCCTTTTCGGCACTTGGCTTCCTGAGATCATCAGGTTCTTCCTAGGTGGTTGGGCTACTCGGGGAGGCATTCAGTTTCGCGCTGGGCCTTGGAGGCGAGGACACTGGCCCCATCATGGGCGACGCTGGGGGCTCCCTAATCAGCGGGTCTCCAGTCAGGAGCTGGGACGTCGTAGTCTCCTCAGCCATTGACTTCTTTCCTCTTTTGGCCCTCGGTTCCTCGGTTGAGGGGCTGGTAGGCCGTCTCCACCTGGAGCTCTTATGCTGAGGGATGTTAGGGAGTGGAGCATCGAAAAAAAAGGCTTCTCGATCCTTTAAACAAGTGATGAATGAGGTGTCAGGCAACAATCACTCAAGAGTCAACGATCAGACGTTAATAGATAAAAATGCCTACCTCAGAAGGAGGATGCACCAGAGAGAAGGTTTTTGGGCAATCCCGATTGGAGATATAGGTGCTTGACGCGAAGAAGTCATTCAACCGACTGGCCGACACTTCTTTTGAAGTCTTCTCAAGCACCTCGCGAGTAGGATCACTGCGCCCAACATATTCAAATCCTGGGTGGATTCATTCCTTGAGGGGCTGCACTCAGCGAGCGACAAAGTTGGAGGCGATTCCAATTCCGGTCAGACCCCTTTCCTTCAAATCATCAATTAAGTCCAGAAGTTCTCTAACTTGATCCATTTTATTGTCGGGGGGAGTTGAAGCCCAAGTAATAGAAAATTTTGGTGGATGCCCGGTAAATGAAGGAAGAAAAGGATTGGGATTAGAGTAGTAAAACCATTCTTGGTGCTAGCCCTTATTGGAAGACTTAAAGGGGATAGAAAAATAAGATTTCTTCAGCCCATCGCGCAGTTGAAAGCCAGCGCCCCCAACCACCCTAGGGGCATTCTTGTTCGGATAGGGCTTGAGAAGAAAGAGATGGCGGAAAAGGTTGAAATGCGGGCACATGCCAAGATATGCCTCGCAGAGATGAACAAAGATAGAAATTTGGAGAATGGAGTTGGGATTCAGATTAACCAGCTCAATGTCGTAAAAGTGAAAACGCCATGAAGAAAAGCGTTGCCAGGAAGGCCAAATCTGGGCTGGAAAAAAGATTTGAAAACCACGATCTCCTCGGGTCGGGGGTGGGAAAAGACTCACCCTTGGTCGGGCTCGCGCAGAGTAACTCCAGCGTCGAAAAAACACCAGCGGTGACCATCTCCTTTAGATGCCTATCTGTTGTCACCGATGTCACCCAATCGTTGGTCGAGGACGGTGCGGGAGCATCCTGGGAGGAGGAAGAAGACATCTTTGGAAGGGCTTAGCAGCGGCGCAAGATTGGGAATGCGGCGGCGATTAACCCTAGCGGCGGAGATTGCTACGAAAATGTCGAAACTTAGACGATGAAGGGGAAGGTGTGTGCAGTGCGGAGAAAGCCTCTTTGCTTGCACCAAGCCTTGTATTTATAGGAAGCGATGCTGAATTTCACCTTGAGTGGGAAAAGACGTTTCGCCTTCCATATTTTGTCTGGACTTGACCTAGGGCATGCTCCAAGATGGGCCGCCAGTTGTGTGCTACAACCGTCGCACACAAGTACTCCCAGGCTGAACCTAGTTTGGGATATGGTACACCCCATGATGGGTCAATCGCCAATAACCGTATCAAACGGGATTTGGGTACCTTCCAAACCAAGTCGTGAAATCCTCTCACTACTACAGAAATGATTTTCCTAGACTGCGGGCGGTCCCTTGGGGCTAAGAACCGCCTGTGTAAAGGTATATTCACAGGCGGCTCTCTTAAGAAACCGCCTGTGCAAATATTGATCTTTTCACAGGCGGTGGGCTCTACATGCCGCCTGCGGAAACTGCTATCTTCACAGGCGGCTTTCTTAACGAATCGCCGGGGGTAATTGCGATCTTTACACAGGCGGCTTTCTTACGAAGCCGCATGAGGAAATTGCAGTTTCCTCAGCCGGTGCGTTAAGCAAGCCGCCTTAGTTAATTATATTGACGGGCTAATTAATTAACGAACCCCCTGTGGTGATGTTCAAGTCTTTAAAGGCGTAGTTCTTAAACAAACCGCCTGTACAAATTTTTTAAATGCTTGTCTGCAAATTTTGTGACGAAGGAGATGCTAGTATGCGTTTTTGTGTACGTACCGGATCATCCTTTATTCTACAATACCTGCAAAACACAGAAATCGAACATCCGAACAATACTCCGGTATGCGTTTTCATTGACGTACCGGATCATCCTTTGTGTTGCAACTGCGTCACTATGCTGAGAAATCCAATGTCCAGAAAATACTCCGGTATGGTTCTTTTTTCCGTTGACAGATCATCTGGTAATGCTGTTTTGCTTCATTGTTATTATTTTCTGCAGGCCGTTGTCTTAGGGAGCCGCCTGTGAAAACTTCGCTTTAAAGCTCCGAACTGTTCTCTCTCTGCGGCGCCCAAAGTGCCCCAAAATTGTGAAAATAAGGGGAGGTTTTGAACTTGAAATCCTTGGAATAGACGTTAACTCTCTAAGGTAAGAGCATCTCATTCCTAACAGTTGTAGAGGTTTCATACATGTTTAAATTATGTAATTTCGGTTTATATCTAGTGGAGAGGAAGATGTAGTGTATAGAGAATGTGCATGGGAGAGGGGGATGAGGCCCTCACCTTCTAGATCTATAGACAGATCTTGTATCCCTCCCTCTCTCTAGATCTAGAGGGAGAGAACCCGGCCTCCCCTCTCTAGAGGGAGAGGACCTTACATTCTTTCATGATTTTAATAAAATCATTTTATAGTATTTAACTAAGGGTTCTCTTGTTAAAGTTCTATCTAAATAATTGACATTTCGATCTGATTTTCTGTTTTAGATTCAAGATGGAAAGGGTATGGATGTACAATGCCTCAAGAAATAAGGGTGTATTCCTCAAAGAGCTCGAAACTTTTATTAAAGCCGCTTGGAAGGACACCTGGACTAAGAAGGAAAAGGAAATACTTTGTCCATGCAATGACTGTAAGAACAATGTAGGGTGGGGAGATTTAAGTGTAATCAGAACACACCTGATCATGAGAGGTTTTATAGAGGATTACACATGTTGGTCCAAACATGGCGAGCAACGTACATCGCAAACAACCGATGATGTTGATCCCGATCTCGTGGATGATCGAAGTGTTGAAGGCGACATTGACGGTTTGGGAGATGACGCTCATGTGCATGCTCGTTTGCTAGATGATGGTCGCATCGCTGATGTAGTGGAAATGTTGTGCCATGCCGAACCGTAGGTTTTAAAGGAGATGACAGGTTTAGATAATGTCGATGCGCTACACAAAGCAGCGAATGATCTGTTATATGAGGAATCCAAGGGTTGTCCTCCAGAGTTTACGGTGTTGCATACGGTGTTGATGCTTCTAAGGTTGAAGGCTAGCAATGGATGGTCGGACAAGAGTTTAACCGATCTGTTGAGGCTAATGGATTGCCCACCTTGCCGACGAGCACTTATTTCGCGAAGAAGCTTAGCACTCCGATGTCATTGGATGTGCAAAAGATACACACGTGTCTGAACCACTGTATCCTCTTCCGTAAAGATTACGCGGACTTGGATCAATGCTCAGTGTGCAAGGCGAACCGGTATAAGAAGAATGATTACTCCCACGACGTTGATGATTCTTCAGCCAGCACTAAGAAGAATAAGAAGAACAAGAATAGTACTACTGGTAATGATAAAGAAGACACTTCTTCAGGCACGGACAAGAAGAAAAGAATTCCTGCGTTGGTGATGTGGTACTTGCCAGTTATTGACCGCCTGAAACGTTTGTACTCGAATGAGAGGGACTCCGAACTAATGGGTTGGCATTCCGACAAGCGCAGAAAAGATGGAAAGATTCGACACCCCGCCGATGGTAGACAATGGAGAAATTTTGATGCATGTATCCAGATTTCAGCAACGAACCCAGGAATGTAAGGTTCGCGCTGAGTACCGATGGTATGAATCCTTTCGGTGAATGGAACGCCACACATAGCACTTGGCCAGTAGTCCTGTCCATCTACAACCTTCCTCCATGGCTATGTATGAAGAGAAGGTACCTAATGTTGTCCATTCTTATCCAAGGTCCGAGACAGCCTGGAGTAGATATTGATGTGTGTCTCAAACCACTAATGGAAGATATGGCCATGTTGTGGCACGATGGGGTCCAGGTGTGGGATCAGTTCCAACGACAGTACTTCACACTAAAAGCCATTATTTTCATTACCATCAGTGATTACCCGCCTCCGGCCCTATCAGTCGATTAAACGGAAGACAGCTTGTGTAGTATGCATGGATGAAACTGTGTCGACATTCCTTCCATGCTCACAGAAGTTAGTGTACATGCGGCACCGCCGTTTCTTACTCAAAACTCACAAATACCGCAAGATGGGCAAGTATTTTGACAATACGGTTGAGGAAGGTGTGGCTCTAAAGCGGCGTAGCGAGAAAAAAGTGTTTGAAATGGTCCAGAACATCAAGGTGGTTTTCGGGAAGAAGCCGGTGCAAGGCCAAAAGAGGGATTGAAAGAGGAAGAATACCGATGAGGAGGTTCCACCGCTTGTTGTCCTATTCAAAAAGATGTCAATTTTCTACATGTATTTGCCCTACTGGAAGGACTTGGAAATTCGCCATAGCATCGATGCCATGCATGTCATAAAGAATATCTGTGAAAGCGTGCTAGGTCTCTTGTTGGACATTCAGTACAAGACAAAGGATGGTCTTAAAGCTTGTAAAGACATGGTAGTACTTAAAATCAGGAAAGAACTACACCCTGAAGAAAGACCAAGTGGAAAGTATTACCTTCCCCCAGCAAGCTACTCTCTGACAGCTGAGGAGAAAAGATCAGTGTGCAAGTGCTTACGTGGGGTCAGAGTCCCATCTGGTTATTCATCGAACATCAAAAACCTAGTATCGATGAAAGATTTAAAGATAAGTGGTATGAAGTCTCACGACTGCCACGTCATGATGACACAAATGCTCCCAATTGCAATCAGGGGTATCAACTCAACATTTGTAAAGGTAGCCATCACACGGCTGTGTCATTTCTGCAATGAGATTTCACAGAAGGTAATCGATGATGAACAGCTGAGCAATCTGCAGAACTACATAGTGGAGACTATAAACCAACTTGAGATGTGCTTCCCTCCATCCTTTTTCGATATCATGCCGCACCTCTTGGTTCACCTTGTCGAGGAGGTAAAGGTACTGGGACCAGTATTCTACACTGGATGTTTTCATTTGAGAGGTGGATGGGATTGCTTAAGAGCTTACAATGGAATCGTGCTTACCCAGAGGGTTCCATTATTGAGGGCTACAATACTGAGGAAGTCATTGAGTGTTGCACGGATTACTTCATGCCCACGGAAAGGCCAATTGGTGTGCCTGTCCCTCGACATGAGGGGAGGTTGACTGGTAAAGGGACTAAGGGAAAGAAAAGATTCATCGACCATGAGTACAAAAATGTGGACCAAGCACATTTCACCGTCTTACAACAACTAAAGATAGTGGAGCCGTATGTGGAGCAACACCTGGAAGAGCTTGAAAGAGAAAATCCAGGATGCCAAGTTGATTGGATCTTGAATGAGAATAAGCGCATGTTTACCACATGGTTCAAGAACCAAAACATACCAGATGGTGAAGACGAAGATACAGAAACATTGAAAATGTTGGCTCATGGCCCATCAAGTCTGGTAACATCATGGCTAGCATATGACATCAATGGGTACACGTTTTATACCATTCGAAAGGACAAGAAGACGATGGCCCAAAACAATATGGCGTTCGGGTAGAAGCCATAGATGCGACGAGGAGAAGAACACCTACTATGGAATCATTGAAGAAATTTGGGAACTTGACTATGGAAAGGATATGCAGATCCTCGTATTTCACAAGAATCGGGTCAAACATCCTAATGGTGTGGACGTGGACAACTATGGGTTCACAATTGTCGACCTTAACAATTTAGGCCACAAAACTGACCCCTGGATACTAGCTTCTGAAGACTCACAAGTTTTCTACATAGTGACCCGAAGAATAAGAAAAGGAACATAGTTGTTCCAGAAAACAAAGGATCGTTGAGTTGACAATGTGCACGACGAGCGAGAATACAATCGCCGACGACCTAGCGCCTTTCAGAGATCCGGAGAGGATCAAACTTGTAGAAGAAACCCTCAATATTTCAATGATGCCCTATATGCGTGATGATTGCGTCGGAAAAGTTGTTAAAGGCAAATAGGGACACGTTGTGTAAAAACTTAATATGTAATAGAACTTGTATTTCTTATTAGACTTGAGTAAAACTGTCGCATGAAAATGCAGGATAGTACGGTAGGTAATTTGCTAAAATGCAGGATAGTACGGTAGGTAAGCACTATTCGTTTGGAAAACAATCCGGTACAGTCTTTTCAAAACTTAACGGAACGTCCGATATGTGAATCTTAGCATCGAGGCCTCCTTCGTCCGCATTCGAGAGCGTCTTTATCTTTTCTTATACGGATCGTCCGGTTTTCGTATTGTCCGCGCTCACTGCTATTGCGACTCTGCTGCTAGCACTCGGCTACACAAGATGATCGGATTCTTTTTTCCTCGGGTGGCCGGATCATCCTCCAATACATGAGATGATCCGATTCTTTTTTCCTCAGGTGACCGGATCATCCTGCCATGAATCGAACAGTGCCATCGATCGTGTTAGCACCAATCGTCCTCTAATAATCCGGTCAGGTGATGTTTCCGATAACGGATCATCCGGTATGTTGATCTTATCTTTCACCAAAAACACGCTTCCATACATTCAGAGAACCGTGGAGCATTAATCCCGACCGCACCTATCTACATTCAGAGAACCGTGCAGTGCAGCCCGTTTCCGTGCCTTGCGATGCCGTACTCCAATCCTCGACCCGCCTCGGCGCCGCCACACGCCAGTTCGCTCCACCCGATTTGTCGCCGCCGACAAATCCGACCCCTCGGCTGGCGATCGACTATCCTTCGCCTTGTAAGCGGTGAGATCCAGATCCCTCTGGTTTCTTTGGACTCCATTCAAATGCATATGAATACGACGCAAGTTCTTGACATTCAACCGTGCAACTTGCAGATGGTAGGAAAAAGGAAGGGAAAAAAGTTGTTGTGCCTCAGGCTAAGAAGTCCAAGGCACAGAAGGTAGCTGAGCGAGCTGAGATGGCAGCAGACGCGAATTTGGCTCAGGCACACGGGCTTGGCCGCCAATTGCAGATTAGAGGCAGACAGAGTCAGCAGCAGAGCGGTCGAGACGGAGGGGGGCACTCAATTCACAGAGGGTGGTGTGGCGCCTCCTTGTCGTTCTGGCCGCGTTTGCACTCGTGGTGGTTCGACATCTTCCGAGCACACTGCTAGGCAGGTGCGTGCTCGTCCCAACAAAGTTCCACATGAGGAGGAGACCGGCAAGGAAAATGAAGAGGACGAGGAGTACCATGTGCCACATCCTCACCCTGAGATAAGACTTAGAGACCTTCGGAACCTCTCATCCCGGAGGGTAAAGAGCCTTCGTTTCTCTGATGTCGATGTCTGGTTTTCGGTAGCCAGAGAGTTTGGAGTTCATAGGAGGTTCTAGACAGTTCTTCAACAGAGCTTCTATGCTACGTACAGAGAGATCGAGGTCTGGTTGAGCATGCATAGGACGCTCAATTTTGCCTCTTTGTAGAGGGCCGTGGGTGGGGTGGACGTTCAGAGACACTTCGACCATTTCAAAGGTCTTACCAGGCTGTTGACAGAGTTCGACATTGTAGTGGAAAAGTGGGTCAGAGACTTCTACACCACAATTTGGATCGACCAAGAGCACAGATACATTCAGTTCATGCACGACGGAGAACCCCAGAGGGTGTACAGGTCCACTTTGCTTGAGATGTTTGGTTTTGAGGAGGAGGTCTTAACTTTGCACTGGTGGTGTCTGCAGACAAAGACACCGCCTCGTCGTGCTAAGGCCGGAGGGTGTTTCCGACAGATGACCAGATTCGCTTTACTGCTCCAGCACTGCTCCCCATTGGATCCCTTCGCCATCCAGACCGTCTCACTCCTGAGGCAAAGGTGGTCCACATGGCTTTGAGGAAGTCATCGTTGTCGAGGATTGGGAATGCCGAGACGATCACTAGTTTGCAAAGAAGGCTACTTTATTCGATCCTATCTCATGAGCCGCTCGACATTCTCGACTTTATCATTTGTGAGATTGAAGATGCTATTGCAGATGCTATGAGTTTGGCGGACAACAACCATTTGCGCATATAATTTCTTACATATGCAAGACCATCGCCTCCCGACGAGCATCGTGAGGAGTACCGAAGCGCGAGTTCGTCTTCACAAGACATGCCTCCATCTTGTCGTGCCCCGAATTCCCACTTGATTCGGACACTCAGGTATTCTGTACTAGTCCAGGATCACGCTTAGTACACACAGATATACAAAAGTTGAAGTACCACAATCATACACGCTGAAATAAATAATAAGTACTTCAAGCATTTAATAGTAACGAGTTACATGGCCTTATGGCCACCTTATAATATCACAGCTACAGGCGATAAATATCATCGAGATCAAGTTCATTCAATGGAAGCAAAATACGATAGCGGGACCCTTCTTAACCACAAAGCATCGAGTGCGGCCCAACCCCTTAGTCCTCCCGGCCTTCAATGAACTCCTCCTCCCAAGTGGTACGGCTTCATCTTCTCGAGGTTTTTGTCGATGCAAGGGTGAGTATACCACATACTCAACAAGTCATGCACAATGCACTATTACTATATGCAAGGCTTATTCCAAGGAAAGGCTTAATTGGTTATTTTGCATAAAGCAAAGATTTCTTTTGATAGGTAGTCCTATTAGATTAAAAGCAAGAAGATCAATAATATTTAATAATTAATTTCTCAATTCTTTTCAAGAGTTTGGCACATGCCTCTAATTTCATTCACATAGACTTTTTGGCACACACCACCCATTCCACATTTTCATTTTGAAAATCTAACCCTTGATTTGTAATCACGAAAGCAATGTCCAATACCATGACACGGCTATTCAATAGATTCACACACACACTCTGCAGAGGTCAGACACTTTACCCACGAGATACGATGCTCACCACACAGCGATTGATTGTAACAAAGTCTTTGAGAGACTAACACTTAGCCATGATCCTCTCCAAGATGCCTTCCTAACACTCCCCACACACGAGCCAAAGTTTAGAACAGCACATACCGTTAGATGGGTACCAAGCCGCAAAGACAGTACGCCTCCCCATCTGTTACATTTTTGGTGTAACTGTCACCCCGAGGTATCAAAGGAAAGATATTAGAAACCTACTTAACTAGGTCCGTCCCATTCTGCATAAGTGGTTGTACACTAACTCAGCTCAAAGGCTCGCAAGGTTAAGTCCTTAATTGTCCTGCAAGACAACCATTTTATACATCTCGGCACACACCTTTCACAATCTTTTCATACATCCCATTGCCACACAGTGCCCACCGCACGAAGCCTTCTTGCCACTTGCCCCTGCTCAAATCATTTTCCCACCCCACTTTATACTTAAGCAACACATGCCATTTTCCACATCACCGTGAATAGCACCACACGTCACTATCCCGGCCCAATTCATGACATCATCGCATTCTCCAAAATGCGCTCCATAATTGTTTAGTCAATATTCATTTGATATTTGAAAGTCATTCCACGCATACAAGCAAAGCTAGCGACTAATCACGGCCTAGCCTCCCGTGTTGGCATCATATTAGCATCCAACATATTTAAGCATCTTAGGGTGAACAAGGTTTCAGGCATATAAACATTTATAATCAAGGTGGCATAACAAGTTTGGCTTTTAACTACCATTTCCCAATTTAATCAATAGTGGTTGTACTTAACATAGCATGCAATATGGAAATCAAAATATACTTTTAAAACTAGGCGCAACATGGTCAAAGCACGACTTGCCTTCAAGAGGAGTTGGTTCTGGTTGAGGTTCTGCGACGGGTCCTCAAACTCTCCCTCGACGAATTCTGGCAACTCGGAGTCTACTCGATACAAGCAAACACACAATAAATATATAATACAGATAGCAAACAATTCACTAAAATTAAATAAAAATCACCAATAAATAGTTCACATTTTTACAAATTTTGGGCACTAGAATCACTCAAATCCGAAAGTTAAAATGCAAAGTTATAGCGTTTTCAATTTTGCTAAAATTCATAAATGAATAAACCGAATTATTTCTCTATTTTCCACCGATTTTTGGCTGATTTTCCCCGCTTGACACGTGTCGGCACGAGCGAGCCACGCCGCCCACTGGCCACCGATGTGGGGCGGAATGACGTCATGCCGACGTCAAGACACCTGATGACTCACCCATCGACATGTGGGCGGTGAAACGAGTGCTAGGACCTACCAGGGTCGACACACCATGGCGAACCATCAAGCCACGCATACGATTTACTCTCGGCCGTTGGATTCAATCCGACGGCGCGAGTCTAACCGAGCGGTTTACTATTTACGGCCTACGTGGCGTTACCTTAGGCGTCGGATGAAGATCGACCACCGAGGTTGCACGCGAGAGTTGAAGAAGAGACGCAATGGCGCTTCGTTTGAGTTGGAGAAGATGACACGGGCGACGGCGTTTCCGGGTCCTGTTTCGGAAAAAAAGTAACCACACGGATGCGCTCTCGCTTGGTGAACTTCGGAGGTGGTCTTGACGGCGGCGGGAACGGCGGAACACACGGGGCACAACGAAACCGAAGTGGGAAGAGTGTGAACTACGGCGAGCTCTCGAGAGGGCTAGGTGGACGAGAGCTAACGAGCGAGAGGGGAAGCGAGCGGGGTGAAGTGCTGCACGCGCACGCCTATTTCACTCGCTTCGGACAGCCTCGAGGCCAAGAAATCCCGACATGATCTGCGGCGCCAATGGCGACAATGGCGTGATGGATCGCCTCCCGAGGTCGTCCTGGTTACATCGATCTGCTCGATCGGGAATCAACGCGCGATTGACGGCGTCGATTAGGGTTTTGGCGCCAACCACGGTGTTGGGCCTACCAACATCAGTAGCTAAGGATTTTCCGCTTTTCTAATTAAAATAAATGCCAAAATTCAAAGTAATTATTTAGGGCACTAAAATACCGAAAAATTCTAGAAAAATTTTAGAAAATATTTCAGAGCATTTTGAGCTTAAATAAAATATTAGTTTTAATTTTTGATAATTATATTTTCTGGTATTTAATTACTCAAGGAAAATGATATAAATAAATTCCAATTAAATCCAATAAATCCCAGAAAAATTAGATAAATTCAATTAAATGCAATTAAATGCAATTAAAGGTTGATTAATTCATAAAAATTCAAATAACTCCAAAATTTAAAATCGGGTCAAAATTAGGACGTTACAAACCTACCCCTTATCAGAATCTAGCCCCGAGATTCGGGCTTAACTATAGAATAGGTTTGGGAATTCCTTTTCAGATCTTCCTCTCGCTCCTGTGTGGCTTCACTTTCGCGTGTGGTTGCTCCAATCGAACTCGCAGAAATGAGTTGTCTTGCTTCTGGTTCTTCGATCTATTATGTCCAGAATTTTTATCGGCTGCTCTTTGTAAGTCAAGTCTTCCTGTAGTTCAACTTCTCCTAATGACGTTTGCTCTTCAGGAATTCGAAGACACTTCTTGAGTTGCGATACATGAAAAACATTGTGCACTCTGCTAGCGAATCGTGGTAACTCCAATTGATATGCGACTTCGCCTTTACTGACTTATGATCTTGAACGGTCCTACATATCTTGGCGCAAGTTTACCCTTTTGTGAAATCTCTGGACTCCTTTCGTATGAACTCGAGATACACATAATCTTCCTGTTCAAAACTCAAATCTCTACTGGCGATTGTCGCAGATAACTCTTCTGTCTTTGATCATAATCTTTAATCTTTCTCCGATCAATGCTATTTGCTCTTGACTTCTTGAAGTATGTCGGGTCCGAAGACGCGACGCCACCGATCTCATTCCAATTTAACTGTCCTACAAGGTCGACCATACAAGGCTTCAAAAGGTGACATCTCAAGACTTGCTCGATAATCATTGTTGTAACTAAACTCGTGATATGGCAAACATTTGTCCTAAGTCGACGATATGCTAACGCACAAGCTCTCAACATATCTTCCAATATCTGGTTGACTCTTTCATCGCCCATCATCTGCGGTGATATGTCAGATCGAAGTTCAAACGGTGCCCATGGTCAGATGCAATTTATCCCAAAACCTTGAGGTAAATTGGGTACCTCTATCCGATACTATTTTCTTCGGCACTCCATGCAAACAAACGATCCTTGCCATGTATAGCTCGGCTAACTTATCTCCTGAATAGGTTGTCTTCACTGGTATGAAATGTGCGACTTTAGTCAATCGATCCACGATAACCCAGATGGAGTCATAACCTCCTTGCGTCCTTGGCAATCCGTAATGAAATCCATTCCATCTCTTCCCATTTCCATTCTCGTATTTTCAATGGTCGCAGCGATCTGCTTGGTCTCGATGCATAGCTTTGACTCACCGCATACATCACATAGTGCTACGTGTTCAAGAACCTCTCTTTTCATATTCGCCACCGTAACCTTTCTTTCAAATCTTGGTACATTTTTTGCGCCCTGGGTGAATCAATACTTGAGTCATGAGCTTCCTCCAATATTAACTGCTTTAATTCCTTTTTCGTTGGGATGCGCAAATACGCTCTTTCATCCATAATGTGCCTTGTTCGCCTAGCTTAAAATCTTTTGCTTGGCCTTCCTCCATCTTGGCCTTGATCCGCTTGACCTTCTCATCATCCTTCCGACCTTCTCTAATCTGATCTTCCAAGATAGGCTTTACTTCTAATGCAGCTCTTTAATCCTTCGGGAACAACTTCCGCTTTTAACCTCTAAAGGTCCTTACATAGTTCTTCTTGACTTTCTTCCACTTTCGGATTCGCACCATGGCTTTTTCCGACTCGGGGCATCACCACTACATTGGCCTTGCCGGATGATAATGGATTCCCATGTTGTAATCCTTGATCGCTTCTAGCCATCTCCTTTGTCTCATGTTCAGTCCGATTGGGTGAAAATGTATTTAAGGCTTTTGTGGTCTCAGATACACCTCACATCTGTTGCCAATGAGATAGTGACGCCATATCTTCGTGGCATGCACTACATTGCTAACTCTAAATCGTCGTCGGGTAATTCCTTCATGTGGCCTTAATTGCCTTGATGCATAGGCTACTACCTTTCCATTTTGCATTAACACACATCCGAAGTCCTGGCGTGATGCATCACAATGAGATATCGAAACTCGATGCACATCTGTTGCACTAACACCTGGTCTCGATGTCGATCTTTTCTTGATTCTTGGAAACTCTTCTCACAATCCGTGTCCAAACGAACTTCTTTTCCTTCTTTAGCAATTGCGTAATTGGCCTAGCAATTGTCGAAAATCCTTCTATAAATCGGCGGTAATAACCACCATTCCAAGGAAACTCCGAACTTCTAAACTGCATTAGGCGACTCCCAATGTAGCAATCGTCTCAACCTTGCTTGGGTCCACTCGCATTCCCTCCTCAAGGGTCATCACATGCCCTAGAAATCTACCTTACTCTTCGAAATCGTGATTTACTAAACTTTGCATACAACCGCTGCTCCTTTAGCTTTTCCAACACTAATCTCAAATGTTGGGCGTGTTCTTCATCCGCCCTTGAATAAACCAAAATATCATCTATGAACACGACCACAAATTTATCCGGTATTCCATAAATACTTTATTCATCAAGTTCATGAAGTATCTTGGTAGCATTTGTCAATCCAAATGACATAACGGTGAACTCATAATGTCCATATCTTGAGGAAAATGCGGTCTTAGGTATGTCCTCTCGTCTTGATTTTCAGGTGGTGATATCCTCGACCTAAGGTCAATCTTGGAGAATACTCTGCTCCTCTTAATTGATCGAAAAGATCATCTATTCGGGCAATGGGTATTTATTCTTTATCGTCACTTAGTTAAGTGCTTGCGATAGTCTATACACATCCGGAAAGCTCCCATCTTTCTTCTTAACTAATAGAACCGGTGCTCCCCATGGTGACGAGCTTGGATGCGATGAATCCTTTTTCCAACAACTCCTCAATTTGCTTCTTCATCTCCACCAACTCTTCGTGGACATCCGATATGGTCTCTTTGCTATCGGTCTTTGTTCGAGTACTAAGTCAATTCTTAACTCTATGTCTCTGCTCTGGTGGCATTCTGGTAATTCCTCGGGAAAAACATCTGGTATTCACCGACCCTTCGGTACATCTCTTATCTTGTGATCTCCAAATTGTTCACTAGCATCTCGTCCTCCTCGAATCGCCATTGCTTGAAATTCCACCTTTCTACCTTCAGTGGCTCTCAATAGACACAACTCTCCGTCCACGCCTATCTGACCTTATGCTTAGTCAACCAATCCATTCCCGTGATAACATCCGAGGTTTGGGTGTCTAGTATAATAAGGTTAAGCTAGAACTCTACTCCTTTTATTAATAACTTAACTCCGAACATCCGACCTTAGAACGGAGTTCGGATCCGAGGATTGAACTAGGAGTGTACTTTTAAGATTAACCACATCCGATCATTTGTCATGGCAAAATCTCGAAAGCGAGCGAATCGAAGCTCTGAATCAAATAATCGTAGGTCGGGCACCGAGTTGACTAAGAACTTACCAAGCACGACGTCCAGTAGCGTTCGGACTTCGTCTGCGAAATGTGATTGATCCGCCTCGGTGAATGCTGCGGTGTAGCTCCACCGGTGCAGTCCTCGGCTTCCTCCTTGGTTAGGGGTCTTGGTACGGGTGCTCCTAGATTGAAGCGTCTTGGTGTCACGCCTCTTTTCTTTAGCACGACATTGGCGAAATGCCCCATCTCGTTGCGATTGTAGCGGCGCCTCCGCCATTTGTCGATTTCCACTATTCTCGATTAACAACCTTGATCGGGTCCGAGGGGTTTGTCCGACCGGTCTTGGCATTGGTGGCGGCGTCGACATCGTTCCTGGTGGAATCGGTGAATTCTTTGGGGTATCATTCTCATTTCTCGATGACCAGACGTCCTCCTGTTGTGCCATGCGGCGTTCTGATTATCGTCGAAGTTCTTTGCGCTTGTCTTCGATAGATGAGCGCCTTTGTTTACCGACTCTTGGAAATCCGGGAAAGTGTGGGTAATCAGTCCCACCTGTAAACCAGTGTTAAGTCCCTTCAGGAAACGGGACTGCCTTGCCTTGTCTGTTGCTACGTCTTCTGGAGCGTAGCGTGCCAACTGAGTGAATTTATTCAGATAATCGGCCACTGCCTGGCCTCCTTGCTTCAGCGCGCGGAATTCCTCCTTTTTCAGCTCCATAATACCCTCCGGCACATGGTATTGACGGAAAGCTAGGGTGAATTCTTCCCAAGTAATTTCTACGGGTTCTCCCTGTGATGCTTGTGAGAGTTCTCCCACCATTCATTTCTTTGTTCCTCAAAATCGGTGAGAGGCATAAAGCACCCTCTCATGTCCTTCACATTTGGGTTATGTGCAATTTCCTTCGATGGTTCTTAACCAATCATCTCGCCTCTAGTGGGCCGGCATTACACGAGAAAGTCGGCGGCGTGTCCTCATAAATTCGCAGACAATCTTGAGTAGGGGCGGGGTCCATTGTTCATAGCCCGATTATTAGCGACGGCCCGAGTGCTTTTTGTTAGTAATCGTTGTCATCATTGTTTGCATTAATCGTATGCTGGCTGCAAGGAATGCTCGAGATTCTCGCATATCTCTCGGCGGTCTTTGCTGGGTGGCGGCGTACCATTCTCGACTACCTCCGTATGCGTGAACCATCGCCTCCGCTCCATTGTTGCAGTGTTCACCATCTGTTGATTGCTTCGGTGGTTTAGAGATAAGGGGGAAAAGAATAGGCAAGTATAGGAACTTATACGGGGAAACAGGTGTAACTTAAAACGAAAATAACAAAAGGAACTTAAACATCCTAGCATATATGATAATTAAGTATGGTTTATCACATAGTCTAGGGACTATGCAACCATACGACAATCACAAACATCACATCCAATTGTTCATTACAACATCGCATACTAATGTTTGAAATAAAAGACGCGACTCAAAACAACTGAGTCTCAACGCAAAAGCTGGACACTACAACTCTGACAAATCATCACTCATCGAGCCAACCCGCGCGGCTCGCCGATCACGTGAAACCGGGTGGTGGCATCGGGCAAACTAATCCCCAGCCCTCCCACCGGTGTACTGGGGCACCTCCGGCTGCTGGCACTGCTCCTCCGGCCTCGTCGCCGCTGCCGAGCTCCATGACGCGTGCTCGGCTCTCCGTGGCCGAGAGGGCCTCCTCCAACTCAGCGATCCTCGGGACAGCGGCATGCGGGTCTCTCGTAAGGCCTCCTCGGTCTCCTCGAGCGCGGTAGACGGCACAAGCTCCGTAGTCGTGGCGCCCATCACCTCCTCTGTGCCGCGTGGCCGAATCGACCTGTGCACAACGGGCGGCGTCGCCCTCCGTGTCCAAGCGGGCTGCGAGGTCCACCACAGGCGGTGCACACACGAAGGCGCGGTATCCCACAGCTCGAAGCCGTGGTCCCCGATCGGTCCGGCAGCCTTTCTCGGCACACTCTGTATGCCCGCCGTATTTGCTCGCTTCACCGCGAGGCGAAGCGACGACTAGCACGAGCGCGTGCTCGAGCGCATAAGGTCGAGTTGTCTCCCATCCACGAAGCGATCCCGCTGACTATCCAAAAAGGGACTTGTAGAGTGGTGGTCAAGCCTCCCAACACTGGAGCATCCTCCGAGCTCCACAACGTAGCCACCGTGACGCCTCCAAAGGAGTGAACCATCCGCATTTGCCAAAGCAACGCGTCGTAACAACAAATTTTAAAGAACACGAAAGTAATAGCAAAATACAAAGCAGAGGTATGAAGTAAAGAAGAAGAGATGAGTCAAGATTTCATTGATTATTCTTGTCCAGATTTTATTCTTTAGAAATTAATTTGGACTCCATTAAAACGGCTACCTAACTAGGGTCAAGTCCTACAACAAGTATGGCTCGATACCATCCTCGCGTGCCCCGAATTCCCACGGATTCGGACACTCAGGTGTTCTCAGACTAGTCCAGATCACGCTTAGTACACACAGGATAAACAAAGTTGAAGTACCACAATCATACACAATGAAATAAATAATAAGTACTTCAAGCATTTAATAGTAACGAGTTACATGGCCTTATGGCCACCTTACAATACTTCGCGCTACAGGCTTATAAATATCATCGAGATCAAGTTCATTCAATGGAAGCAAAATACGATAAGCGGGACCCTTCTTAACCACAAAGCACCGAGTGCGGCCCAACCCTTAGTCCTCCCGGCCTTCAATGAACTCCTCCTCCCCAAGCTGGTACGGCTTCATCTTCCGAGGTTTTTGTCGATGCAAGGGTGAGTATACCACATACTCAACAAGTCATGCACAATGCGACTATTACTATATGCAAGGCTTATTCCAAGGAAAGGCTTAATTGGTTATTTTGCATAAAGCAAAGATTTCTTTTGATAGGTAGTCCTATTAGATTAAAAGCGAGAAGATCAATAATATTTAATAATTAATTTCTCAATTCTTTTCCAAGAGTTTGGCACATGACCCTAATTTCATTCACACAGACTTTTTGGCACACACCACCCATTCCACATTTTCATTTTGAAAATCTAACCCTTGATTGTAATCACCGAGCAATGTCCAATACATGGACACGGCTATTCAATAGATTCACACACACACTCTGCAGAGGTCAGACACTTTACCCACAGATATCTGATCGTTCACCACACAAAGCGATTGATTGTAACAAAGTCTTTCGAGAGACTAACACTTAGCGATGATCCTCTCGAAGATTGCCTTCCTAACACTCCTCACACAGAGCCAAAGTTTAGAACGGTGCACATACCGCTAGATGGGTACCAAGCCGCAAGACAGCACGCTCCCCGCACTGGTTACATTTTTGGTGTAATCTTGTCACCCGAGGTATCAAAGGAAAGATATTAGAAACCTACTTAACTAGGTCCGTCCCATTCCTGCATAAGTGGTTGTACACGGAACTCACTCAAAGGCTCGCAAGGTTAAGTCCTTAATTGTCCCGGCAAGACAACCATTTTATACATCTCGCACACACACCTTCACAATCTTTTCATACATCCCATTGCCACACAGCCCACCAGCACGAAGCCTTCTTGCCACTTGCCCCTGCTCAAATCATTTTCCCACCCCACTTTATACTTAAGCAACACATGCCATTTTCCACATCGGTTAAGTGAATAGCACCACACGGTCACTATCCCAGCCCAATTCATGACATCATCGCATTCTCCAAAATCGCCCATAATTGTTTAGTCAATATTCATTTGATATTTGAAAGTCATTCCACGATACAAGCGAAGCTAAGGACTAATCACGGTCTAGCCTCCCGTGTTGGCATCATATTAGCATCCAACATATTTAAGCATCTTAGGGTGAACAAGGTTTGAGGCATATAAACATTTATAATCAAGGTGGCATAACAAGTTTGGCTTTTAACTACCATTTCCCAATTTAATCAATAGTGGTTGTACTTAACATAGCATGCAATATGGAAATCAAAATATACTTTTAAAACTAGGCGCAACATGGTCAAAGCACGACTTGCCTTGAAGAGGAGTTGGTTACAGTCGAGGTTCTATGACGGGTCCTCAAACTCTCCTCGGCGAATTACGCAACCTCTGAGTCTACTCGATACAAGCAAACACACAATAAATATATAATACAGACAGCAAACAATTCACTAAAATTAAATAAAATCACCAATAAATAGTTCACATTTTTACAAATTTTGGGCACTAGAATCACTCAAATCCGAGTTAAAATCACGAAAGTTATAGCGTTTTCAATTTTGCTGAAATTCATAAATGAATAAACCGAATTATTTCTCTATTTTCCACCAATTTTTTGGCTGATTTTCCCCGGCTTGACACGTGTCGGCACCAGTAGCGAGCCACGCCGCCACGATCCATGACGATGTGGGCAGGAATGACGCTATCTTGACGCCGACAGCCTGATGACTCACCCATCGACATGTGGGCCCGGTGAACAGTGCTAGGACCTACGGAGGCTTCGACATACACTACGGCGAACCATCAAGCCGCGCGATACGATTTACTCTCGTAGTTGGATTGAATCCGACTATGGCCTTGAGTCTAACCGAGCGGTTTACTATTCACAGACCTACGTGGCGTTACCTTAGGCGTCGGATGAAGATCGGGCACCGAGGTTGCACGCGAGGAGTTGAAGAAGAGACGGCGGCTTCGTTGCGGAGTTGGAGAAGATGACACGGGCGACGGCGTTTAAGATCTCTGTCGGTAGGAAAAGTAACCACGGATCGTCTCGGCTTGGTGAACTTCGAGGTGGTCTTGGCGGCGGCACGGGAGGAACACGGCGGGCAAACTTAGCAAAGCGGGAAGAGTGTGAACTACTGGCGAGCTCGAGAGGGCTAGGGTGGGCGAGCTAACGGCGAGAGGGAAAGCGAGCGGGGTGAAGTGCTGCCGCGCCAATAAATCCCAGAAAAATTAGATAAATTCAATTAAATGCAATTAAATGCAATTAAAGGTTGATTAATTCATAGAAATTCAAATAACTCCAAAATGAGGCCAGCGTTCCATGAGGAGGGCTCCATGAGGAGGCTCGGGATACGAGGCCGAGTGGATGCTCAAGGGAGGACCGGGCACTAGCGGAGGTGAGGAGCATCTTTGGGTTGGTGCGGATCATTGATATTGGTGGGATGACGAGGAGGAGGAGGAAGACCCTGAGTACTTTCCACTAGTCCAAGCCCATGACCACGAGGTAGGTGGATCAGGCTCATGCACGAGGCCGAGACGACTCGGCTGCACGTCGGCTCTCGACGTGACACCGGTGACTCTGACCTTGTTTCTCAACCCTCCGAGCTTACTCACGTACTTTCTTCGATTGTTGAGCTGCAGAAGTCTCAGTCAGCTTCAATTGCCCAGCAGCGGGAGACACAGACCCAATTACTAGAGGAGATGAGGTTGCATCAGTAGACAACCCAGGCGGCTTTGCTGCACGGTCAGATGCAAATGGCTCAGATGTTCACTTTCTTCTCGGTTGCTTAGATGCATTGTAAAATCGATTGGTCTTGCCTGACCTCATTTGCCGGCTCTAGTTACACCTCCCGCTACCGGCATTGCTTGCCCCACTTGATTCTGTTGGGGGCTTCCTGCCCACTCCCGTGTCCACGTTCCCACCAGCACCTACGGTCTTGACAGGGATGTTCTCCACACCAGCCGGTGATCAGGCATCCGCTCCGTTGTCAACTAATCCACCTACTTTAGCGGATGCACCCACACCGACCATACGCCCGTGCGGATGAGACCGAACATCGTCTTTGCATCTTGACATGGTAGCGAGATGGCGCTCGAGTGTAGTATCGTTGAGTTCCGCACCTATAGATGCCGTGCCGACTCTTCAAGTTAACGACGATCCAGTCATTGCCTCCGAGTGTGCTACTGTGAGTTCACCTACAGACCTTGAGGCCCCTGATGAGGACAACACTGCGCCAACATGTACAGAACATCAATCTCTGGACTCAGCACACACTGCTGTGATTACTCAAATCACAGAGAATATTGCTGATACGGGTGTTGTGGGTCTGAGCTCCGAACTGACAAGTCGCACGCTGAGCCAGTCCATCGGACCCCCTTCTTTGGTGACGGAGGAGAACCTCGACGAGCCTGACGCCGACGGTGTTGAGCGCGAGGCTGATAGGGAAGACTCCAGCTCTGGCTCCGATCTTTTTGGTACTAGTCCGAGCACGGAAGAGTAGTTCTTTGCTTATTGCGCCACTTGTCTTTTCGGTTGTTATGTACTCTAACTTGCTTGATATGTCATATTTTGATTTCGCTGTGTTCGCCTAGCTTGGAACGATGTATTTCATGTCAATTTTATTTAACTTTGTAATCTTTCACATGTGGAGTTCGCACAAGCAAGATAACTTCGAAGGCTTTTTGTCGGTGCGATGGTCCGGTATACATATATTTACATAGATCGGATCATCCTGCTTTGTAGTTCTATTGTAGCTGACGGCGAAAGTTCTACGCATAGAGGATGATCCGGTATGTTACCCTAACCAGTGCCGGATCGTCCTGTGAGTTAAATCGGCTCCCCTGCTGAGGAGAGCACCTAGCTAGACGGCATGTGTAGAGCTTTGGTCTCCCGGCCAATCACTTACTGTTGTGATTGCTATGATCATAGAGAATAAGGCTGCTTTGTGTTTCTAGGGTCCGATGGTGGACCCTGTTAGTGCGGAAGAGACAACTCCGAAGACCCCAAGCCCATAACCCATAGCTTTGCTCCTCGACATCACCTCTAGCCCATCGGTCCGATGGTGGCGAGTAGACCATTTCAATATCATAACCTCCATGATCCCGCCGACTGACATTTGCGGCCGAGGTGATCAACTCCGACTTCGATCTTTAAGCATTCCCGGCCGAGAGCGTATGGACACGTTGTCTTTGAGTTGATTTTAGTGGTGTTAGCTCTTGTTGGATCTTCATGTAAGGACGAGTTATCTGAATGTTGTGCCACTTTCGTAGTTGTTCCTTTCGGTGTCATCGGTCGATCCATGTGAAATGTAGTGTCCCCATGAGCGATGTGAACATTTAGGACCGTGTGGATGACTAATTACTTCAACACTAAATCTATACCGTTCGACTCATCGAATGGTATGGCCATTTTACGTTGCACTCTTTCGCTTGTGGAGTTCGCACAAGCAAGATAACTTCAAAGGCTTTTTGTCGGTGCGATGGTCCGGTATACATATATTTACACAGACCAGATCATCCTGCTTTGTAGTTCTATTGTAGCTGACGGCGAAAGTTCTACGCATAGAGGATGATCCGGTATGTTACCCTAACTAGTGCTGGATCGTCCTGTGAGTTAAATCGACTCCCCTGCTGAGGAGAGCACCTAGCTAGACAACATATGTAGAGCTTTGGTCTCCCGGCCAATCACTTACTGTTGTGATTGCTATGATCATAGAGAATAAGGCTGCTTTGTGTTTCTAGGGTCCGATGGTGGACCCTGTTAGTGCGGAAGAGACAACTCCCGAAGACCCCCAAGCCCATAACCCATAGCCTGCTCCTACGACATCACCTCTAGCCCATCAGTCCGATGGTGACGAGAGTAGACCATTTCAATATCATAACCTCCATGATCCTGCCAGCGACTCTGTTGCAGAGCGCGAGGCTGATCCAACTCCAGCTTCGATCTTTAAGCATTCCCAGCCCGAGAACGTATGGACACGTTGTGCTGAGTTGATTTTAGTGGTGTTAGCTCTTGTTGGATCTTCATGTAAGGACGAGTTATCTGAATGTTGTGCCACTCGTAGTTGTTCCTTTCGGTGTCATCGGTCGATCCATGTGAAATGTAGTGTCCCCCGCGAACGATGTGAACATTTAGGACCGTGTGGATGACTAATTACTTCAACACTAAATCTATACCGTTCGACTCATCGAATGGTATGGCCATTTTACGTTGCACTCTTTCGCTTGTGGAGTTCGCACAAGCAAGATAACTTCAAAGGCTTTTTGTCGGTGCGATGGTCCGGTATACATATATTTACACAGACCAGATCATCCTGCTTTGTAGTTCTATTGTAGCTGACGGCGAAAGTTCTACGCATAGAGGATGATCCGGTATGTTACCCTAACTAGTCTTTGGATCGTCACGTGAGTTCATCGACTCCTATTTGAGGAGAGCACCTAGCTAGACAACATATGTAGAGCTTTGGTCTCCCGGCCAATCACTTACTGTTGTGATTGCTATGATCATAGAGAATAAGGCTGCTTTGTGTTTCTAGGGTCCGAGGTGGACCACTGTTAGTCTTGGCGAGACAACTCCGAAGACCCCAAGCCCATAACCCATAGCTTTGCTCCTCGACATCACCTCTAGCCCATCGGTCCGATGGTGGCGAGTAGACCATTTCAATATCATGACCTCCACGATCCTGCGGCTGACTCTGTTTGCGGTAGAGGTGATCAACTCAGCCGATCTTTAAGCATTCCCAGTCCGAGAACGTACGGACACGTTGTGCTGAGTTGATTTTAGTGGTGTTAGCTCTTGTTGGATCTTCATGTAAGGACAAGTTATCTGAATGTTGTGCCACTCGTAGTTGTTCCTTTCGGTGTCATCGGTCGATCCATGTGAAATGTAGTGTCCCCCGCGAACGATGTGAACATTTAGGACCGTGCGGGTGATTAATTACTTCAACACTAAATCTGTAGATGACGACAAAGTTCTACGCAGAAAGGAGGATCCGATGTGCACATATTTACATAGATAGGATAATCCTGTACTTGCTTTTCTACCTACCGGACGATCAGGTATGCTAGACGCGCGAGCGTCCTTCGCCATCCGGTGCTTATATTAACCACCGGGGGAGCCATTCGTGTTCACAACTTCACAAATTCCCCCAAGCCATTCTTGTTCTCTCCCTCCTCAGCAATGTCTGCCTCATCGTCCTCATCCTCCTCTGGCGCAATGTCGGCGCAGACCGAGTCTGCCAGGAAGCGGGCGCAACTCCGGTCGCCGTCGCTGTCGGCCCGATCGTCGGCGTCTGTCAACTGGGTCCCCCAGTTAAGGGCAAAGGAGGAGGAGGAGGAGCCGCAGCGGGTGGAGGAGGCCATCAGCGGCAGCGGCGGCAGCAGCGGCAGTGGAGGCGGCGGCGGTGGCAGCGGCATCCGCGACCACGAGGAGGAGGAGAAGGAGGAGAAGAAGGAGGAGGAGGAGGTGGAGGAGGAGAAGGAGAAGGAGGAGGTGGAGGAGGAGCTAAAGTGGGCGGCAGGGAGCGACGATGACGGCGTTAGCGAGGAGGACGTCGGCGACTACATCCCCGTCGAGTACCGCTTGGACACCTCCTCCTCGTCCGGCAACGTCTTGCTCTCGTCGGACGAAGACGACGACGATGATGACGATTTCTGGATGTAGATAGAGTAGTTTAGCTAGGTATGTAGTTGGCGCGTAATTCTGATATACTACTGGCGCCCCTTTTGGATGTACATTTTGTGTGTTAGAATTAGTAATGTATCTATTTTAAAAATGTTAATGTTATGTGCATTGCATTGTTGCTATGGTACTCAATAGAATTGAAATTTCAGAAAATGACACTCGAATTCTCCCCTCAATTCGCAGTCTCCCCAAACTGCTGGCGAAGTCAAATTTAACTAGACAGGATCATCCTCTTTGTACTATTGGGAGAGGTCGTATTTCGAAGGCTTTTTTGCCGGAACAATGGTCCGATGTACACTTGAGCCAATGAAATATGGGACCGTATGAGTCAATGAAATGTAGGTCCAGTGGCAATTTTGCGAAGCCACATGTTCAAAGTGGCAAATAACCAAATCTCTCCCCCAAACTATGGACGGACCATCCGGTCTGTGGAATCATCTCGCTTGATGTACGACGCCGCCTGTAGAAATTGTTGGAACCGCCTATGGAAATCTTGTGCACCGCCTATGGAAATTCCTAACCCCTAAAATCTCTAGATGGGAGATCGAGTGCTCCCCCCGTCCAAAGCGGCAAAGCCAAATTTCCCCCGTCGACGCCTCCACGCCGCCGCCCTCGGTGACATCCCCTCGGGCTCGCGCCTCCGACAACCGTTCCGGCGCGCTCGGTGACCTCTCCGCGGGCTCACACCTCCGACTACCATCCGCCGCGCCGTCGTCCCCTTCGTCCACGTCGCCTCGCTCGGTGACCTCTCCGCGGCCTCGCTCCTCCGACGAACTTTCCGCTGGGCCGTCAACTGCCGAAGCCTCACCCTCGTCGACGCGGACGCCTCACCGACGCCAAGCAAAGCCCAAGACCAAGGTAACAATTCCCCTACCGACGCCGCCCCGCCGCCTCGCTCGGCCTAGCAAGGCAAGTGCATCCGACCACCCTTATATCTTGTTATCTTTGTGAAAAAAGTTTCGGAAGATATGTCTAATGTAGATGGTGATTGATAGAGCAATTCTTGCTCATAAGTTCCAGTATGAGTACTGCGCCGAACATTTTTTTAGAGAACAGGCCAATCGGCCCAGCTTTACTGAAAGCTAAACATCGTTCTGCTGCTGTTACCAGCTTATAGTTCACAGACAAAATGAGACGAACACAACAAAAAAAACTTTTAGGACATTGCTACTACCTCCAGGTCTATCAGTCCACCACTAAAACTCAACTATCCCAGGCATATCACTCAACAACTAAAACTTAACTCTCACAGACATACCATCAAAACAACCATGCTGTAGGAGAATTATGTAAAAAACTTAACTATCCCAGACATCAGACAACACTAAACTTCCTCGCACTCTCCAGAATCCGAGCTCATATGTTATCCTTCCTTTCCAGAATTTTGTATGATCACTTGTTCTGAACATCTCAAGACATCATCCGGCGCCAAATTCACACGCCTGCAAGCCTCCTCCAGATTTTGTATATTCACAGGTTCTGAACTTCTTTCTTGCTCTCTTTCTCTCCAGCTCAACAACAACACCCGGCAAGCTTTTTCTTCCACTCTGTTTTGTATTAAGATGGGAGAAAAAGAATTGCCTGCCAAGAAGGCGCTTAAGAGGAGCCTGCTTGCAGAGCTCGGTGGTAATACTCCGCTGCAAGAGGAGGGCGATGCCGGAAGGCAGCAAGACTTGGGCGAGAAGGATGATGCAGGCACGCGGTCGGAAAGAACACCGAGCCCATCGTTGTCCTTGGCGCGATGGTTCCTCGTCATCGTACAAGAGCCCAAGCCAGTTCCATGCCCACGACCAGAGCGGCGGCGTGGGGAAATCGACTCCGACTACGATCCCAATGAAGAGGTATTAAGAAGAGTGAGCTTGTTTTATTTGTAGCTTGACATGGACATAATTGCATTTCCTTATGTTTGCGTATTCCTCGTGTTTATTTCTATGAAGAGGCGGAAAGGCGATCACGCCGACTAGCTGCGATTCAAGAGGTAATTGAAGATACCTCGGGCATGTTCCGTGGATTCCTCTCTTGCAACAAGCACGACCTCACATAAGCAGCAGACGGGGAAGTAGGAACAAGTTACCAGCAGGCACTTGGTATATCACGGAGGTCGGTCCTTTAGGAGAGCCCCTAGCACCTCGTGAGGCACTATCCAAGTTCCGAAATAGCTGCGGCTGTCTTGTCAAGGATAATGTCTCCATCACGATTGATAACTGGACAAAGGTGGCCGACGCGACAAAGGCGCACCTTTGGACCGAGCTGCATAAAATCATAAGGTTCCCCCCAGAGTATGAGGCCATTGCTAAGAAGAATGCCTTGGATGTGATGGGGAAGAGCTTCCGGAACTGGAGGTATGAGCTGAACAAGTACTTTGTGAAGACGGAGCGGACACCATTCCAGAAATATGGAAAAATCACCACGGGTGAATGGGCGGAGTTTGTCCGGCAGAAGACCACAAGCGAAGCCGTAGCATTGAGCGAGGTGTACAGTGCCCTCGCGAAGAAGAACAAGGACATGGGTATGCCCCTAAGATTGTTGAGTGGATGAGTAAAGAAGAAGAGGAAGCCCGTGCTGGGATAGAGAACCCATTGACGAGTCAGAAGCGAAGCGAGGCGAATTGGGTCCTAGCTCGCCAACCCAGCAGCAAGAAGGGTCGCAAAAGCACAGTGGACCCTGCGGTCTGGAAGTTTCGCCAAGCTGCAGAAGATCTCGCACGAGCAAGCAGAGGATCTTTCATGCCGACAGGAGAATAGCGACCTAACGATGGCGTTGGGAACCAAGGAACACCAGTGTCGCTTTTCGTGGCGTCGGAAGTCGAGTGGGCTTCAAGCATGGGTTCCCGAATATCAAGACCAATACAAGTCGCGTCAAAGATATAAGAGGACCATGGCTGATACAATAAGACAGCTAGCCCAACAAGAGTTTTTAAGACTGTGGGAAGAGAAGGAGGCGGAAAGGGTGTTACAAGCGCGGTCGGATGACAACCCGAGCCCAGCCCGCATCCGGAGTAGTGTCGGGTCCGCGCTAGTCCCAACGCCTCGATATCCTGTGGATGATATCACAGAGGCAACCAAGTGCAAGCTCTGTGCACATCTGGAGCAAGGGGGCTTGGTCGTCGAGCTTGTGGAGGGCGTGGCATATTCCGGGCACTGTGATACACAACCAACCTATCCCGATTGGTCACGCAAAGGTGCAAGTGGACATCGTGCTTGTTCCGTGCCTTGGCTTGTGGAAGCTACCATTCAGCACCCCTGATGACATAGAGACCATCCAAGATGCAGTTGGGTCATTTATTGTATGGCCCAAGGAAGATATTGCATTGATACAAGAGAGGTCAGAGACGCCAGCAGCAAGTCAAGACGTCCTACCTCTTCCAAAATTGCCTACACCACAAACCGCATCTTCTCCGCCGGCGGCGCCTTCACCACAGCGCGCATCTTCTCCGCCGGCGGCGCCTTCACCACAGCGCGCATCTTCTCCGCCGGCGGCGCCTTCACCACAGCGCGCATCTTCTCCGTCGTCGGCGCCTTGTGCACCGCATGCACCACCTCCGTTGCCCCAACCGTCACAACGCGCCTCATCTTCGGTGATGTTGTTGGTTGCAAAGAAAAACAAAGAAGTAGATTGCAATCAATGGAGTACCACCAAGTCAAAGAGGAGTGCCAACTCCACTCGGGTACAGACCATGCCTTCACTAGAGACTTATGAGCATGGCAATCCATTTCTCCCCATAGAGCAGATCAACGAAGGACCATGGGAGTTGAAGAGACTCCATGACTGGTACTTGAGGGCATCTCGTCTTGGGGTGAAGGGCATTCAAGCCGCCGTCCCTCTAGATGTCTACAAACACGGGGATACTTGCTACGTCTGGATCGATTTTGGTGACTTACAACAGATGTTCCGTTTTGGAAAACTCGACATTAACTTGATCAGCGTGTGGTGCCTATAAGTTGGCCATTGACCTACCCCTACATTGTTATATCGGCTCTTGTAGTAGCAAGTGCCGATATAACAAATTATGACAGCATATCATTATATTGCATTCTGATAGCATAATAAAGAAAACCCCAAATGTATAGCAGTAGAGTGCCAAGTTGAGTTCCTCTTTATAGTAATGGCTTGTTAGATCATTCAAAATTGATGAATCCATATAATTTTCACTAAATCGTAAGTTGGCGATTTTAGTGGTTTTTTCTTTTAAATAAAGTTAACTTCTGCCAAATCTGTCGAACAAGATGCATTTTGCCAAAATATGATATTTGCCAAAATGTCATGTTTCCCAGCATTCAGCATATAAATTGGCGCATAGACCATTGTCTTAATTCTGTGTAGAATACAATATAACGATGCTAAAAAGATGGGAAAACGTGTCGGGTTCCTTGACCCCATACGGATTAGCCAGCCGAGCTTAAGAGCTGTACTCAATGAAAAGGAGTTGAAGGATAAGGGGATGATGGAAATAGAGATAGAAGAAAAGCGACAGTCCCTGACCCAAGATCGCTAAGTAAATGTGGGGCTATACATATCAAAAGCAATGCTCCAGATGCAAGACAAGGACGTCATAATGGCTCCCTACAATTTTAAGTAATCTTCTCATTCGTCAATCGTTGCTAAAAGTTCAGTTTGCACCATAATCACTCGTGAAACTTACATAAGTTTTCGTTGCAGCGATCACTTCATTTGTTTCATCTTTGTGCCAAGCGAGAAGATATATGGTCCTTGACTCATCCAGAACCCCACCGGAATCTTACAATGAATTCACCCGCGTCTTAAATGCGTAAGAAATATATATACACAAACATACATAACGTAATTTATTTTATGATATGATAGTTACTTGTTGTTGTTGACATTCGAGTGGGGGTTTCAAGCATTACGCGAACAAAAAAGGGGGGAAACATGATCCTGCGAAGGGGTCAAATAAGATGCTTTGCTATATCCACCCATGGGTAAGAAGACGCTTGTAATGCTTCAACATAATTACACTAGTAAGGAAGGGTATTACCAACTGAACTAATTCTATACATTATTATTTGATTTGAAGTGCCACAAGCAACCTCCAAGCAGTGTTCTTTGTGGATACTACGTCTGCGAGTTCCTCAGGATCAACGGGAGGTACAGAAGCAACCCCCAGGACGTAAGCCTATACAAATTAGTGATTCAAGATTATTTATTGTCTGATTCTCGATTTCACTATTGTTTAATAATCTCTTTATTGCCTACTTTATTATTGCAGGTGAAGATTGAAAAGACCACTTTGGCACTCACTGATGTTGACCTTTGCAATGTGCAAAAGGACATGTGCCAGTTCATTCGTCATGAAGTCATCCGTGAGAGAGGTAGTTTCTTTTACTCAGGAGGTGAAGTGGCGAAGCATTCTAGACTTTGTAATTGGGAGACGAGGATAGATGGGCCGTGAACACTGATGTGTATATATATTTTTTAAAGACAGCATGGCTGTAATTTATATTAGATAGAGAATATCAGAGGAGTACATGGCGCCGGATACTGCACCTGGAGAGTTTTATAAGGAGAATATATCAGAGGAGTATATATAACCTTGTGTATATAACCTTGTATATATATACATAATGCAATTATGATTTATATGTGCTTGGTATATATAACCTTGTCATTGTTATGCATAGATTTGTGCTGAACAGTGATGTGATTGATAGAATGTATGCATTTATTAATATTATAATATAATTAACATAACATTATGAAAAAAAGATTCTCTCGATGTGTACAGGCAGACGGCTTAAGCCCGAGCCTGTGAAAATGCTTATTTATGCAGGCGGGTGCTTAAGCCACCTGACTGCACAAAATGCATTTGTACAAAGTGCTTAAAAACGCTTGCACAAATGATATTTGTGTGGCGGGTGGTTTAAGAACCGCTTTGTACAAATGCTTATTTGTACAGGCGATTTCTTAATCAGCCCGCCTGTACTAATGAATTTTTCAGGCGGTACTTAAAAACGCCTGTGCAAATTAGCGATTTACACAGACCTTCAGTTACAGGCGGGTGCAAAAACGCCTGTGAAGATGGGTTACCAACTGCCTGTACAAATGATTTCTGTAGCAGTGTCTTGTGATATACCTCATGTTAAGCCGACTGCTGGTTATCGCGCGAGATGGAACCAAATATCACAGGTTGATTCAGAACAAGGATTCCAAGGGTACGCCCCATGTTGGGTCGCCAACTGTACACCGTGATAATCGGGTGCAGGTACCACTCGGACAATCCATGGTACGCCCCATGATGGGTTGATACCTGTGCGCTATGGCAATTGGGAACATGTACCATTCGGTTAAAAGCCAACCTAAACAAGGGTATGCTCCAAGATGGGCCAACTGTCAGTTTCCCAACAATTGGGCTGGATACCACTTGAAAAAATTAAGTGTGGAACTCTATTGAGTCCTTTACGATCTCCTAGCCTGCAACATGGCACTCAACACGGAAAGGAACCAATTGAGAAATCATGCTAAGAACTGAAAGCACTCGGCGTGAAGCGCGACTCAGCTGAGGTGCGACCAGAAGGGCGGTAACTCAATCACAAAGCACTCGGGGCCTACTGCGGAGTACATGGGCCACGGGTATCCGCAGGGCAGGCCGTGAGGATCACCTAGGAGGGGATGAGCTGAGCCGACTGCATAAGGACGGATATCACCTGGGCTACCTCCTACGTGTGCAGCAAGGAAACCCTGAAGATAGTAACCTATTTTGATTAGGTAGGATACGATTGCAATCCCAGCCATTACCATGTTCAGCGGATAAGGATAGAGATAGAGTCTCCACCTTGTAACCGATTAGGACTCTCTCATGTGACGGCACCCCTCTGCTATATAAAGGGGGGGACATCAAGGTCAAATCATCAGCAATAAACTAGATACTCATAATCCTAGAGCACAGGACTAGGGTATTATCTCCTCCGCGAGAGTCTGAACCTGTATAATTCCTGAGTCTTGTGCTATCATCGAGTTTGGATCTAACGCCTAGCCCCGTTTTCATTATTGTTGACAACAAACGTCGACAGCAAGGCATAGCCAATTTGTCAGGACTAAGGATAAATGGGATATTTTTGGCCCATATCGGTTAAGAAAGGAAAAGTTAAGGATACAATTATGACCGATATTGGTTCAAATATAGGAATTTTGTTCATGTAAAGGCTGATACGGATAATAGTTGATAACATATCGGAGAAGCATACGATCGGCCGATGTACTATAAAAGATTGCCCAAGGTGAGCAAAAAGAATTACCCCAATAAATCAAACACCTCGTATTTACTTTTTATTTTCCTGTCAACTAGGAGTAGATCTGAAATTTAGAAACTTTTTTGTAATCTGATTTTGACCAATAAAGTTACGCACTACCGATTATTGGTCATCCTCGATTACACCAATCAGGAATGATTTTCTCTGTTCTTATTGTGCATCACCTTTTTCGAAAAAGTCTACCTTTATCTACCATATAATCAACCCTAATTAGCTGTTTAGACTTACCGTTGCTCTTGATTTGATCGGTTTTTAGATGTTTGGATCTTTGTTGATTGTTACACTAGATCAGCTTTGAATATGTTTTTCTTCTAACTTGCCGATTGTAGGATCAAATTGGCTGGCACGCCATAAACCCTTTGAACCCGGCGTTCTCATGTATTTGGGCCGATCAATCCTTCGTTACATTTTTTTAGTGCCAACAACTTCTTTTGTTTAATTTTGGCGTCACTGACCAATAGATTGAATTTGATGCCCGGTACCGACAATTGGAGAACATGGAGTTTAAGCGTGCCGGCAGGGGATCTAATACTGAAGCTCAAAATTTGGCCAAGTTCGCATGCTCTTTGGAAACTGGCAGACATGCCTGTTTGATATTTTTTTCGAAAATATATGTCTGTTTGATATGCATGTAAACGTAAACGCTTCAGATGAATAAATCTACTGTATTTTCCTCAAAGAAGAAAACAAAAAGGATACTACTTTGGTGCTCTCTGCTCCTTACAAGGACATCGCTTGCTTAGCGGGCGTGGAGTAATTTCATTGGCAACACAACTTTACAAAAGCATTTAGTGAGAAATCAATAACACATGATTATTATTATCACCTCAGTAAGCACGACCAAAAAAAAAAAACTTGACATAAAGCTCAGAGAAGGTTGTTAACTTGTCATCGTTTATTTGGACCTCAATTTTGGCCTGGAATGGCTCACCTGCCAACAACAGACAAAATTGAGCTTAGAGAAGGTTGTTCACTTATTATACTACTGTAACTTCAGAGCCATTGCATGATAAGAACAACTTACATCCGGACAAATCGTAACAGATTAATATTCCGCACTTAGCTAGTGGACGACCCCGAAGTCTTCAGTCTTCCACTCAATTTTCTTAATAATTTGAAATAATAAACAAGGAGAGCCAGATCTGTTATATATGGTAGAATCTCATGGTACGTGGTTAACCACTCTAAACCACTCTAAAACATAGAAATACAAGAAATTCTTATAAAAAAAGCATCCGACCTTTAATCCGATGGATCCTAAATAAAGTTGAACTATAAAAACCATTGAATTTTATTAGAAAAAGAGAAATATGCAATAAATTCTCCCAAAAAGCAAAACATACAGCCCTTGATTTGGACGACCATAATTAAAATTGTATTGCAGTGGCCATTAGATTTTATTGCTTATATATATATATATATATATATACTACTTCTAATTAGAAGTTGGTGGTCATCCGTTCTCCTTCAGAATATCTGATCCGTTAGATCTAACATGCATGACTAAGATGAGAGGTTTTAAGGTTTTGCAGTCGCAACCGCCTCACTGGGATGAGACACGATGCAGTTGCCGACGAACAGGCAGCATGCCCCAACGCTGTAGGTCCCCAAGGCGTCGTTTCAGTAGCAACAGGTCCCCTGCCACAGTACTAACCGTTGGGTCCCTCGCACGCTCCTCCGCCGGCGATGTGGGGTTAGCCGTAGCAACTTCCTTCGCAATAAGCGCCCTCGCCGCTGCAACAGCACGGGGCGCAGGTGGTGGGTGGGCCTTCGACCGTAGGCAAGGAGATTAGGTCTCTATTGATCGGAAATCTTCACTTGTTATATTGTTTGTTGGTGTCCTTATGAACACATATCTTGGTACTATATTCTTGGAGAAAAGTGAGTTGATTCTTAGTGTCAATGCTATATTGGGTGATACTGTAGAGAGCAACACTGATGTTGGAACCAGTAGTTGAGCTATCCACACAGGACGACATTGAGACATAAATGTTTTTTAATCTTATATTTCACATGCTTCATGTTATGTCCACCTAATCGATACTTAAGATTTAGTTTATTTACTAGCCATATTACTAAATGTGTCGAAAAAAATTGATGTTAATGATACTGTTTGGGGTCATGTTTGATGATATGTTCATTGTACAGTTTGGGAATTACATTCATTAATATGAAAAAAATATGCATTTCAAATGAGATTTTTATATAACCTTGTCTACTATTCATTACATTTGTACATAAGCAGTGCATTTAAAATTTACAAAGCATTTTGTAACATGAGGACCTTCAGATTGTGAAATTAAAGATAATTTTAAGCTCGAGTTTGTAAACAGATGTTTGGAATTTGTATGCTTCGATGAATTGATTGAAACATTCAACCATTGTACATTCAAAGTGAACAGTATCATTCAGACAGGTAGTGCATTTTGCAAATAAATTTTTTATCATAAATTGAGTTTTCATTGCAACGCACGAGCACATAACTATATATACATATATACGTATACATGTATATATACACATATACATACATACATATATACATACATACATACATACACACACATCGTATAATTATTCACGACACCAGGGTGCCTAGGCACCATGACCTAAAAATGATATTTTCTTTATGTATTTTCATGCGAAATTTTTAGAATGCTGAGTTTAACTAGTTTACTAACTATTTCAAATAAGTTTGAAATGAAATTCACACTAGAGTTTCCCTTTTTAATGATAGTTTGGTTGTAAGTTTGTATTGATTTTATATATAAATCAACAAAGCATGTGATCCAAACTCGTTCAAAATCTTTGAATTCGAATATATTTTTTCAAAAGTATGTGTTTCATTTGAATTGTTATAGATGGGTATATATCCTAAAACTGAAATTTTTGAAAATATACTGGAATATGGCTTGAGTTCGCACATTTGAAATCATGGTGCTCAGGCACCATGGTGCCCCATTTCGGCTTCTACATACATACATACATATTTGCCTTGTAATTTAAAACTAAAATAAAAGATAAATCGTAGATGCAATGCTTATGATTTTTCTCGTCAGTTTCAACTTTCAAGCCATCCACTCCAGCGTCAGATATGCATACAGCATACAATAGGACTAGAAGACAGACTTGTGTTCTCCTGAATGCATGGTCACGTAATGCTTACATTACCATTAATTACCATTAGTCAAGATAGACTTGTGTTCTATATATGTACTTCTGACTCACGTAATGCTTACATTACCATTAGTCAAGATTCTAAAGCTAGATGTTAGTATTTATTCTTCAACGTTGTATTGGAACGTACTAATTGAATTCGCGATGAGTTAGGCGTAACAACTTCGCGGGTTCTATACTTCTTGTTTACATATTATTTTCAGCAACTACAGGAGCAGAATAAACAAATGGGCTTCTAGAAAGAGAGGTGTTTCCATGCTTTTCTTTTTCTTTTTGACAATTGAACAAATATTAAAACATAAATGAAGGGTAGATGGTGACTATTTATCTCTATATTTGCTTTAAGATTTGTACAACTTGTATTGAAGCACCCAAAAATTCACGTTCCACTCTGGAGAATGTGTTCCCAGATCTCTCAGTTCACTATGGGCGCGTTTGGTATCTTGTACGCGCGTGGCCTGGCTCGTTTGATGCATTGACCGCGAACTGTACGCGCGTTTGGTTGCCTGCATTGACGCGCGTGGCCTGGCTCGAGCGGTGCAACTTCGGCCAAAACGCGAGGGCCATCCTACACGCGTAGAGACGCCGCGCGGGGCCGTTTCCCGCGGGCCAGGCTCGAGCGAGCCGCCCTCCGCGCGTACGGGAACCAAACACGCCATATATGTCTGCATATCTAGCAGGAGAAAGCGCAGCAGATCAGGAGGAGATATACTCATGTTTAAATCAGTTCATCAGAATGCAATTATTACTACTTTGGTTCTGAAGTTTCATAAGAGAGATTAAAAGGAGCAAATCATCAAGTAGATCAACATGATTACCAAGAAGCGAGTACACAGCTTCTAACTGTCTACCGACTCATATGCCGTCATGCATGACCGTGGAGAGCAGCCAGAGCATGTAGAGTCTTTGCAGTTGTGGTGTTGTTACAAAAGCTCTATTTAGTTCATCTGAGGGAGGTATCATTTGCCGGTGGCTATTGACTACAGTCCAGTTCCACCATGGATGGAAAAAGATTCAACTCTCTCTGTGTGGGGTCTAGCTAGCTCTTCTTGTATGATGTTTTTGGAACGAGTCAGATTCGACGAAAGTGCAATATCTCTTTTGGCATTATTGGCTCAATTCTATTCTCCTGTTGAAGAAGACGACCCCTCTTCCACGTATATATATTACCCAATTCCATGTAGCAGATGCACTACGAAACCTCCCTCTTCCTTGTATCAGTGTTTCTTTGCCATGCAGTTGTACATAAGAGCAATGGCACTGCCCAAGATTCTCTCCCATCTCTCCATTCTTCTTCTGGTATGCATGGCTCATGCAACTGCAGCCAGCTGCCCGGAACAAGCAGCACTTCTCCAATGGAAGGCCTCTTTAGCCCATTCCGAATCCCTGTCCTCATGGTTACCCGTCGCCAACTCCACCTGCTGCTCGTGGCTGGGCGTCACGTGTGACCAAGCCGGCCATGTCGTTGAGCTTAGCCTTCCTGACTCTGGCCTCAATGGCCAGCTTGAAGCCTTGAATTTTGCTGCATTTCCAAACCTCACCATGCTCGACCTCAATAACAACCTCCTCAAAGGCGCCATCCCCTACCAACTTAGCATGCTCCCCAACATTGTTCACATTGATTTGGGATTCAACAACTTGAGCAACCCGGATTACACCATGTTCTCTCCAATGCCCACCTTGGAGTTCCTGTCAATGCCATATAATAATTCATGAGCTTCAAATACACCAACATGACGTATCTTGACCTGTCATGGAACGCCTTCTCTGGGCCAATACCAGAGTCGCCACAGGAGATGATCCCGAATTTGAGGTATCTTAATTTGTCAGGAAATCAGTTCTTTGGGTCAATACCGCAGTCACTTGCTTCAATTGGGCGGCAACGCACTCGGTGGATTTATTCCAGTGGGTATTGGCAGCCTGGTGAACTTACAGTTTCTGGGTATTTCAAGAAATTGCCTCACTGGATCAATTCCTCCATCGGTTGGGAGCATGAAACTTCTCAGACATATTTACCTCTACAAAAACAGCCTTAACGGGATGATACCTGCAACCATTTCATTACTAAAAAATCTTAGGTACCTAACCTTGGGCTACAACAAGTTCACTGGTACCTTACCCCCAGATCTTGGCAGCAGGCAGCCACTCACTGTCCTTGGGTTGGCCAACAATAGATTCTTTGGAGAATTGCCTCGAGGCCTATGTAGAGCCTTTGCATTAGTAGTGTTGGTTTTAAACAACAACAACTTCTCGAGCACTCTGCCGCCATGCATTTCTAACTGTTCAAATTTAGAATCTGTCAGGGTGGGGCAAAACCACCTTTCTGGCCAATTGCAGGTGTTTGGAGTCCATCCCAAGCTGATTGCTCTCGATGTGTCTGCGAATCAATTTATTGGAACATTATCTCCAACTTTCTGTTCGTTCACTTCTCTACAGATCCTGGACTTGTCGCGTAATAATCTTTCTGGGGAGCTCCCTCATTGCTGGTGGAACTTGACAGATCTTCAGCTTATGGATTTGTCGACAAATAACTTGGCAAGGTACCAACCACAAGGAACCCTATTCATTCTCTCAAATCATTGCACCTGGCAAACAACTCTTTCTGTGGAGATTTTCCGTCTGTCTTGAAGAAATGTAGAAATCTAATCACGCTCGATCTTGGGGGAAATAAGTTTTATGGCCTAATTCCATCATGGTTTGGTGTGAGAAATTCTTTGCTGAGGTTTATTAGACTACGATCGAATGTGTTTGACGGAAATATTCCTTGGTAGTTAGCACAACTCCCCAAACTCCAATGGCTTGATTTAGCTCATAACAAGCTCACAGGTTCCATACCAAGAGGGTTTGCCAACTTGACATCCATGATGAGACCAAAAACAGAAGAATTTGTTATATTAGTCGAACGCAATACCTATTATCCATATTTTGATCGAATAGAATTAAATTGGAAGGGGCAGGACCGTACATTTTATAGAACAGTTGCACTGATGACAGGCATGGACTTATCAAGCAACTTCCTCTCTGGTGACATCCCTACAGGGTTGTCAAATCTTCAAGGCCTCCGGTTCCTAATCTTGTCAAGAAATAATCTATCTGGCTATATTCCCGTAGATATTGGCAATTTGAAGTTTCTTGAAGTCCTTGACTTTTCTTGGAATCAACTGTCAGGCCCTATTCCATCAAGCATCTCAAGGTTGACATCTCTTAATTCGTTAAATCTCTCTTACAATCATCTATCTGGCAAGATACCCACAGGTTACCAAATTCAAACACTCAATGACCCTTCAATTTATAGCAATAATTCTGGGCTCTGTGGGTTTCCTTTGAGCATAGCATGCTCGAATGATTCAAGCTCAGTACCTGCAGCATTCAACGAGCAAAATGAATATCACACGGAACTTGAAGCCCTATGGTTGCGCTGCTGGGCTGTTGCTGGCGCCATATTTGGATCATGGCTGTGGTTTGGAGTTCTATACTTCTTTGAGCCATGGAGGACTGCTATCTTTCACCATGTAGATCAGATGCAAAAGAGTCATTGTCGGATAAGAAATAGTTGATTAGCGCTAAAGAGTCCGGTTTGTTACATATTAGTTGATTTGAGTTTGTAATCCAATCTCTTGTAAAACCTATAAAAAGGAGAATAACCCAGAAAAGCTACGATGTGGTGGCAGCACCAAAATCTCTGTATTCTGGCTCTCTCTGGTTTTGCCCCGCCTGAAGTTCTGCGTTTTCCGGCTGTGCGTTGAAGTCATCTCTGAATTACAAGGCGTTGCTGGAAATGCTATTGTCGCCCGTTTTGCTGAACTAGTTGAGTTCGACTACTTCCTCTGTTGTCGTGTGTTTACAGGTTGAATCCGAAGAAGCAAAGGAGGTTCTCAGATGACCTTATCTAACACTTGGTATCAGAGCTACTTATTTCTTCTAGATTTCTTCCTAGTCCAGATTGACGGCGTCCACATCGCAGCAAGTGTCAAATGGCGGTGTGCCGATTTCCTTTCCGATGCTGACAGCATCGACATACATAGTATGGGCGATAAACGTGGAGGCCATCATGGATGCCCAAGCGATATGGGAGGCTGTGGAATCAAAGGCCGATGTGGCCATGGAAGAAAGAATAGACAAGAAAGCGAAGGCGTTCTTGTTCGAGGTGGAGAGCGGCTCGGCGACTCCAAGCGATGCAAGGGTGAGGCCGGCGGCCGGCGGCCGCACCATGAGGGATTCAGGGCCTAGCGATGAGGGATTCGGGCATTCGGCTGAACTGGGGAGTGGGGAGTCAACGAATTGGGGACAGGGGACCGGAGAGTCGATGAGTTGTGTTAGAGTTTTAACTTTTCACTTGATAGTCGGATATTTACCGGATAAATATCGGATATATCCAAATAAAATTGTGGTTATATCTTAATCGGACGAATACTTTTGTTCTGAATCTGTTTTCATATCCGAAAAAAATATCTGAATTCGTATCAGATATCTGGAAAAAAAACCTAAATATCCGAAAATACGCTCCGAATAGTATTCCAATTTATACAGACGGACGGACGTTTGGGAATTATCCGCTCCGTTTACACCCTACCTATAGTGAAAATCGAATGTGGAAATGAACTGATGTTATTTATACCTTGTCTCTGATCCAGTAATTCCCAAACCCACAAGTAAGAAAGCGATCTGTCAGTTGTATTGTCCCACCTGTCTGATTGGAAAGCTGAGCCTGCATCTTGCCTTTCGGCCCTAGATGGGCTGCATTCATGCATGTCCACAGTAGGATGACCAATTTGCTGAAAAGCAAACTGCAGTTACTTTATCTCCTTTGATTTGAGAAATTACAAGGAGTTAATATATCAATGGCATAATATAGAGATGCCAGTGCATGAGCGCATATACAGAAACCGCAGTTACTTGGCAGAATCAAATTGCACCGGCACTAGTAACTTATGCGGAATAGTGTGATTAATCAAGTCGGCACTGAGTACCTACTACAGCAGTAACTGGATACAAAAGTACTCCATCGCCCGTGACTACATCAATATACGAACTAGTCCAGATCTTCAAGCAATCCGAGTCCCATGTCCAGCGCTGAGAGCAATCCAAGAGGAGTACGAGACTGAGAAGAGTTAGCTTCTAACACTGGGATCAATGGCTGCTAGTAACATTTTTCAGTCTCTGCAGTGCATACTGATAAGTTTGGCTGTGAAGTTATCGATGATTGGCTCAATTACCTGAAGTCACAAGGGGGCACATGTGTTACTGTATCCATCTTGTCTGTCCTCACCGCATCTTGTCGGCGCCATATATAGAAAAGTTGTTGGAACTTTTCCCCAACTCCAGAGATATCTCCAAACAAATTCAGGGTGTGCTGGATTGCACATAGCTCTTGTCAGTTTGTCTTGACTGTCTGACAGATAAAATTGCATTATCTGCCAAGTGAGAGTATGTTGGAGAGTACTAGTTTTTGTGCCTCTTGTCAGACAAAGTATTGAGTAGAGGTGGGCGTCGTGTTGGGCTAGGCCAACCCGGCACGGATTCATCGTGCTTCGTGTCTGAACCGTGCCGGACCGCAATAGCTCGTCGTGCCCACCGTGCCGTGCCGATTCAGCCTGGCTCGCCTTCGGCTAGTCTAGGCATGGCCAATTTGCACTTCATGCTTTGCCGGCTTAGGCTCAGTCCATTTGCACTATTGCAAAAAGAGAAAATGGGCTGGAAACGCATGGAGTTAAGGTAGTAGACACAAATATTAAGGGAAAAAGAACTAAAATTTATTTATTCTTAAATAGTTATGTAGAGCTGGGGGAATGTGCTGAACACGAACGAGAGAGGAGGTAACAGGCGAAAAAGAGAGTGAGGAAAACAAGTGAGAAAGATTGAGATAGACGAGCGAGAGAGGAAGATCGAGAGAGACGGGTGAGAGAGAGAGAGAGCTGACAGAGACCGTCTCTCTCAGGTGTCAGCGATGGGGGGTGGCATCCATACTGCTGGGTGCGTCCATGACACTTATACTCTGCGGGTTGGTGACCTTCATGCTAAGTTTCTTCTTTATGCTCTAGGTCATTGGGCCCTGTACGATTCGTGCTACAGTGTCGTGTCAAGCTGTGCCGCCATCGTGCCTAATTCTTGGGCCTGGCATGGCCCTTGCTACATTATCGGGCCGCCTCAGCACGGCCCACTTTGTGTCGGGCCAAGCTTTAGACTGAACCGTGCCGCTATGCTTCGGGTCGGTCTAAAAAAGCCCGGTCCGAGTGCCCACCTCTAGCACTGAGGGCCTCCTCCATTTTTGAGAGTGAAGATTGAACATCGGCAACAATGTATCCCCCTGGAGCAGTTCTCTGCGTCAAACAATTCGATGGCTTTTATAAAGATTACGAACCAATCTTAGTTGCTGATAATCTTTTGCCTGGCATGCCTTTTCTCTCTAACTGATCAGAACCATCGGTGCCTCACAAATCAAATGGGCGGATCGCCCATCCATATCATGAAACTTGTGACTAGCATTCATCAGATCGATCTTAATAATGCCCCCGCGAGTTTTGCAGAACAAGCCGGCGACGATCGATGTAATATGCTTCAGAGCAGATAAACTGTTGGGATTCGATAAAGCTACTATGCGTTGCCAATGTGCAACCTGACGATTAATCGTTATGCTGCTCTGGTGAATTCGGCAATGCAAAAAAAGAGATGACATGATTTTGTTGATACCTTTTTGTTAATTAATAATGTCCATACTGTAGTCAGCGATTCATGTTTTCTTTTTTGAAAAGAAAAACTCTGCATCCTGCGTATCGAATGATGTTTAACATAACACTGTAATATTTGTTATACAGCATATCTCAAACTGGTGTGCTCCTACTTTTCAGCAGCTGGTCCTCGTTACCTCCTATCCTTTCGAAGACTGTTTACACAGGAAGTAGCGTGCTTACAGGAAAATAAGTACTACGAGACCTCAACACCTTTAGACCCTTGTTTGGACCCATATCAAATCAGGACACGTCGCTATGCAAATAGATGATTGATTTATTCTGCCGTCGTATCCTCGGATTGATAAGGTCCCGTGGATTTCTTCCGTGTTTACAGAATTCATGTGCATTCTAGTACTTAGTCTGAGTCCAGTGACCTCACAGCTAGAGGAAACAGAGTTTGGAAATCTATGAAAAAATTGATGATTTGCCTCGTTTTTTAAAGGTGCAATTATCGGACAAATAATCAATTGCATACAAAAAACAAGGCAAATGATCAAATCTCCCCCTTTGAATATATGCCATACAAATTTTAAAGCAAATGAAGAGATCAATAATCATCATCTACCATTTATTTATGCTTTAATATGTGTGCAACTTTAAAAAAAGAAAAGTATAGAAACACCACTCACATTTGTATGTTGCGAGGTATGAAGTGTGGTTTGTTTTTAATGCCTATAACAAAGCTTGCATGCAGAACCAATTAACCGGCCTAGATCGAGCGTGATTCATGTGTCGTTACATGCTGCAAAATTGAATGAAAAAATTTTAGCCCCATTTAGAACACTGAAGTTTATTTTTATATTCATGCAAAAATTAAATCGGTTTACTAAATCACTATGAATTCCTAAATTCAAAACATGCCCATGATAACAAGCTGATCTAGTTTGGAGGAAGAACCTTGTGGATGCTGGCACAAATAGAGCTGGTTTTCTTTTTCACTCTGTTGCCCACTTCACACTTGTAGGATCAATATTGTTAATATATGGTTGTGTAGTGACCTCCATTTTTACATAAAATGTGAAAATGAGAATCTTATATGCATACAGTACTAGTCTCATGATCCGTAACTAGTACGCACATTTACAACAATTGGAATCACAACCATACATCCAATTATTAAAGCGGAAGCCATTTATACATTGTATTTTTACAATTCAGAGTATATATAGTAGCAGAAGAAGCAAAAGTCTTGTAGTGTGCCCATCTAACCCTCAGGCAACTGATAAGGTATAAATCCTAGAGAGATTGCTTTGAAATTCTCACAACCTACGACCAAAGATATTCTTCGGAGCTTCATTTTCTTATTCACCTAAAACAATATAATAAGCAAGGTTGAGTACTTTCGTACTCAGCAAGACTTAAGGTGGCATTTATAACATGTAGTAATGTAGACTATGTCAAAGGAAGATTCTACAGTTAATTTGCATAAAGCGACATTGAATTCGTAAATCAAGTTGTAATTTAGAAACGAAGTTTGTAAAAACATGTTTAACTGTAAAGCATAAGCAATAACTCGCAATCCTCCATGATTTGAGCTTCGAGACGACAAATACCTACCAACACTATTCTTTGCCAAAATAAGGCATAACAGATGAAACCAAACTATTTTGAAAATAATAAAACATCTAACTATATGATGACGTTACCAAGTGTGTCCTTGACAGCGTGCAAAGATGTATAACTTTACTCATAAGAAATGATCAGTTCTTTGTGCAAGCTATTAGCACACTTTCTTTGGTGTGCTGCAGAGAGATTATAACAGCTGCCATGTGTTGTGTTGTGGGTGCTTCATGTAGTGACTAACAATGCCAACTGAATGCACAATGTTAGGCCTTGTGTTCACCAAATATCGAAGGCTACCCACTACACTTCTAAACATTGTTGCATCAATAGGTGGGTTAATACTAACCTTACTTAGCTTCAACCTCTCCTCCATGGGAGTAGCTGTCGCATTGCAATCAGACATTCCACACTTTTCCAATATCTTCAAAGCATATGCCAACTGACACAATGATATACCATCTGTGCTTTGATTTACTTCAATGCTGAGATAAAATGATAACAATCCCAAATCACTCATTTTGAAAGCTTTCTTCATTTGATCTCTAAAGCTTTCAATCTCTTGAATATTTGGGCCGGTTATGATCAAGTCGTCTACATACACCCCAACAATCAATGTCTTGCTTCCTTTATTCCTTTTATAAACTGCATGCTCCAAAGGACACCTCTCAAAGTGAAGGGAGAGCAAAGTTTTGTCCAATTTTGCATTCCAAGGTCTTGGGGCTTGTTTCAAATCATATAGTGCTTTCTTGAGTTTTAGCACTTTAGTTTTATTCCCTTTTACTTCAAAACTAAGCGGATGCGACATAAACACATCTTCTATTAATTCGCCATTTAGGAATGTTGACTTTACATCCATATGATGTACTTGCCATTATTCTTGAGTGGCTAGCATAATTAGCAACCTCACCATCTCAATTCTCACCACTGGTGCAAAAACTTCTTCACAATCAATTCCATGTTTTTTCACGTACCCTTTTGCGACCAAGCGAGCTTTATGCTTGATAATAGATCCTTTTTAACCTTAAAAATCCACTTTAAACCTATTGCTTTCTGCCCACTCGATAAATCTGTCAAACACCATGTGTCATTATCTCGGATTGCATCTATTTCTTTCTGCATTGCTTTTCTCCAACATTCATGCTCAGCCGCTTCATCAAAACTTCCTGGCTCTTTAGCACTTATTAAACACAACCCGAGTTCTTCAGCCAATTCCACCGGTTCTATAATGTCATACAGCTCTTGCAAAGACTGAGTCTTCTATTGAATATGCGAAGATGTTGATCCTGAAGATGCTGGAGAGGCTACATTTGGATTTGCGATTGTTGTCAAAGGAGTTGAACAACCCTCATCAAGCTGTCCAAAGTCACCCGCAAGTGTGACTTCACTTGGGTTCTAAACTTCATCACGGACAGTGGGGAAGTGCCAAGTAAATGTACTGGAATTAGCTTCTTCTATTGATTCCCAATTCCAACTTTTCTCTTCAAAAATAACTTCTCAAGTTGCATGAACTCTGTTATTCTTCAAATCGTAAACACGGTATGCTTTAGCTCCTTTGGCATAACCAAATAGCACCATTGGTGTACTTCTATCATCTCGCTTCTTAAGTCCTGGTTTAACAATTTTTACATGTGCTATGCATCCAAAAGTTCAAAAATGTCATACCTTCGGTTTGCGTTTATGCCATGCTTCATATGGAGTCTTTCCCTCAAGACTTCGAGTCGGTGATCGATTCAAGATATATATTGCTGTCTTGATAGCTTCACCCCGAAACCATCCGGGAACAGCCTTGCTTTTCAGCATGCATCTCGCAAATAGCACCTTCTTGATGTGCTCCCAACTAACTTATGATCTGCAAACTCTTTTATTTAGGTAAATCTCATGATAGACCTTCTGCCGAAACATAGCAATGAATCTCCGCAGGTTGCCATCAACCAAGCCATAACGGCTCTCCGGCGAGAAGACCAAGAGAAGGCTGGAACTTCACCCAGGCTTCTCCCCTCAGGCGAGCGCCTCCGCGCCATCGCACGGGTTATGCCCGATCCCGATCGGGCGAGGTCAGAACTCTTTGGGCCGGCCCTCGCTGATGAGCTCGATAGAGCTGCGTCCGAGGTCGTGCCTCCGCAACACCGATGTCGCCACTCCGGATCCCGCTCCCTGAGAAGCGACGACAACTCTTCGCGCCGACGTCGACATCTTCGCCGATCATCTCCTCGCCAGGGGGAGCCGTCTCGTTGGCAATCCCCGGAATTGGCTCAGACCCCTTCGCGCCGCCGCCCTCTGTTGCCGACTTCAGGCGGCGCCCTCCACCAGCAAAGCCGCAGCGGCGCCCTCTCCAGCAGGAGTACAGCAGGAAGCCTCTCGTCGGATGCCCGCCGAGGCGCCGCAGGGTCCACGATCGCCTGCATTATCTACCTAGAGACTCCCGTGCTCGTCGCCACGGCCAACATGGTCGGTGGTCCGACCACCGAGGTAACCTCGATTCCGAATCCAATAGCGACGACCGTGTTCCTCGACGAGCGCCGGTTCCGGCTTATGGCTGATCGGCTTACTCCAACGAGCTTCGTCGGGTGCGCTGGCCAGCTCGGTTTAAGCCGACGTTGATAGAAAGATTTGATGGAACCAAGAACCCTGACGAGTTCCTGTCAATCTACACGATCGCCATTCTGGCGGCCGGGGGAGATAAGGCTATAATGGCCAATTACCTCCCAACCGTGCTTGATGGCATCGCTCGGACCTGGCTCTTCAATCAGAAGCCTGGTTCCTTCCGGTCGTGGCACCAGGTCCAAAGCGCTCTCCGCTCCAACTTCCAAAGTTGTTACGAGCGGCCAGGGAGAGAGAAAGACCTGGATCGCGTCATCCAGGGAAAGAATGAGCCCCTCTGCGACTTCGTGCGATGATTCATACGCACGAGGAATATGATTCCGAGCATCTCGGACGAGGCCGTGATCAAGGCCTTCAAGTTTGGAGTCCGTGATCGACGCCTCACCGAGGACCTGGAAATCACGGCCAGGCTCAGCGTCAACAAGCTCTTCCGTATGGCGGAGCGTTATGCGGACGTAGACGATGCGGTTCGCTGGAAGCGCGACTACGACCAAGGTAGGCTTGGCCTCGATGCAGGTGCGGTCGGCCCGTCGGGCCCCAAAGGCACGGACCCGGGCCCGCCCGCCAAGAAACTAAAAAGGGATCGCAGGAACGGTGGTGGCCAGCCGCGCGTGATCGTCTCGGCTGATGGCAGGCGTGAGGTCTTAGAGGTGCGAGAACTGGCTCAGGAAGAACTCCGACCTCGCCAAGGCCGGCCTCAACCTCGTCAAGCAGCGCATCGACCCCAGCAGGGGAACCGCTGACCTGGGCCCTAGAGGGCTGACGCTCGACCACAGAACGACAAAGGGCGAGCCAGGTTCGATGAGGCTAAATTTTGCCTGTTTCACAGGGATTCGGGTCACGACTTGCGAGGCTGCCGGGCTTGGTAGAGCAAGTTGGACGCCTTCTATGATGGGTGGGCGAAATGCCTGTGCTTCCGAAGGAAGGCGAGCAACCGGACAGGGTGAATGCCGGGGAGGACTGTGACGATCTCGACCTGAAGTTCCAGCAGGGCAATCGCCGGATCGACGTCATCTTCAGCAGATCGTCGGCTTACCAATCCCGACGCAAGCTCAAGGCCGCTTCACGCGTTGTCTACCAGGCCACTGCCGGAAAACCCATCGAGCAGCACTGCAAGTGGGCAGGGGCAACCATCACGTTCTCGGGCGAAGATGCCCCTCAAGGTATGGCTGCGAACCTGAAGACCGCGTTGGTCGTGACCCCGACCATCAGTAACACCTTGGTCGGTCGTGTCATGGTCGATGGGGGAAGTTCCCTCAATTTGCTTCAGGAAAGCGCGCTGGACCGGATGCAGATTCCCCAGTCCAAGGTGAAGAACATCGCAGTTCTGTTCTTCGGAATCGTCCTTGGGAGTTCGACCACCCCCTAGGGCAAGTGGTCCTGCCCGTCACCTTCGGTGACTCGGACAACTTTCGCACCGAACTCATCACCTTTGAGGTGGTCGAGGGCGATCTCCCGTACAATGCCATCCTCGGGCGTTTCGCGTTGGTCAAGTTCATGGCGGCTAACCACTATGGGCATCGTTGCATGAAGCTGTCGGGGCCCAGCGGTGTCATAACGGTGCGAGGCGACCTCAAAGCCGCGCACGGTTGTGAGACCAAAGATCTGGCCCTCGCCGGCATGCTCCCTCAGCGAGGCCCTGAGGCGATTACAAAGAATGCCCGGCTAAAGGCGGTAATCCAGCCTAGTGGGTCCACGAAGGCTGTCCTGCTCGAGGAGGGCGACCTGACCAAATGCATCCACATCTCGACCGTGTTGAGTTCAAAATAGGAACTCGAGCTCGTCACCTTCCTCCGCGCCAACAAGAACATATTCGCCTGGGAACCCACGGACATGCCTGGCGTCTCAAGGGAGGTGATCGAGCACAAGCTGCAGGTGAGACCCGATTCTCGACCTGTGCGACAGAAGCTGCGCCGGTTCTCCCCCGAGAAGGTCGTGGTGATCGAGGAGAACCTCGACAAGCTCTTGAAGGGTGGCTTCATTCGCGAGATTGACTACTCCGAATGGCTGGCCAACCCAGTCATCGTCCAGAAGAAAGGCGGGAAATGGAGAATGTGCGTGGATCACACGGGGTTGAACTCGGCTTGCCCGAAGGACAACTTCCCGCTCCCGCGCATCGACCAGATCGTCGACTCCACCGCGAATGCCAGGATGCTAAGCTTCTTGGACGCCTACTCGGGTTATCACCAGATAAAGCTGGCGGTTGACGACGAGGACAAGACATCATTCATTACACCGTTCAGCACCTACTGCTACACGACCATGTCGTTCGGTCTCCGCAACACTGGCGCGATGTTCCAGCGTCTGATGACCAAGACATTCGACCCTCAGATCGGCCGGAACCTTGAGGTCCATGTGGACGACATCATTGTCAAGAGCCCCTCCGAGGGCAACCACGTTCGGGACCTCATGGAAACCTTCGCCAACCTGAACAGGCACAGGATCAATCTCAACCCTGAGAAGTGCGTGTTCGGCGCCGCGTTAGGGAAGGTGCTCGGTTACATGATCGGGGGCTCGAGGGTTGGTCCGAACCTAGAAAAGATCGAGGCGATCGAGAAGATGGCCCCACCGACCTCGGTGAAACAGGTACAATGCCTTACAGGCCGCATGGCCACCCTCAGCAAGTTTATTTCAAGGCTCGGCGAGCGTGGGCTACCGTTCTTCAGGGCCTTGCGCAAGCAAAGAACTTATTTCAAGGCTCGGCGAGCGTGGGCTACCGTTCTTCAGGGCCTTGCGCAAGCAAGGAACAGTCCTTCGATGAGCTGAAAGCGTACCTGTCGAGACCGCCCCTGCTCACCATGCCACAACCGGGCGAGAAGTTGGTACTCTACCTCGCGGCCACCGCCCAAGCTATCAGTGTCGTCTTGGTGGCAGATCGGGACACGCAGCAGCACCCGATCTACTACGTCAGCGAGGTCCTGCACGGCCAGAAGGAACGTTATTCGCAGGTTCAAAAGCTCCTATATGCCCTTCTCATGGCTTCGCGCAAGCTTCGTCGCTATTTCCAGGTGCACTCTGTGGTAGTCCCGAACAACTTTCCGCTCGGGGAGATCTTGAGGATCCTAGAAGCCGGAGGTCGTATCGCCAAGTGGGCCATGGAGCTGGCGCCGTTCGATGTCCAGGTCGTGGTGCACACGGCCATTAAGTCGTAGGTGCTTGCCGACTTTGTGGTCGAACAAATGTCACAGCCTGCTCCCGAGCTTGAGGTTGAGGAGGAGAAGCCATGGGTTATGTACTTTGACGGCTTGAGGTCTTTCAAGCGCTTGGGGGCTGGGGTGCTCATCCTAACCCCGTGTGGGGAATGGCTAAGGTACGTAATCCGTTTCGGGTTCCCAACGACCAATAACGTGGCAGAGTACGAGGCTCTCCTAGCGGGACTCCGAGCTAGCAAAGCCCTGGGCGTACGACGGCTGATGGTCAAGGGTGACTCCCAGCTCGTGGTCAACCAGTTCAACAAAGACTACTAATGCTCGGAGGACTTGATGTCCAAGTATCTCGCCGAAGTGCGCAAGATGGAGAAATGGTTCCAGAACCTGGAACTCAGGCACGTGCCCAGGAAGGACAATTCTAGCGCAGATCTCCTATCCAAGCTCGGCTCGTCCGATGATGCGGTCCCCCCAGACGTTATCCTGGAAACTTTGGTGTCGCCATCGATCTCCGACCGAGAAGTCTCCGTCGCCACCATCGAAGGTACTACCTCGTGGGCTGAACCAATTTACAACTTTCTTGCACGAGGTGAGCTCCCGTCCGACCCTGCCGAGAGGAGCAGGATCAAGCGTCGGGCATCTTTGTACCAGCTGGTAGATGGCAAGCTCTACCGACGGAATGTCTCTGGAGTCCTGACAAGGTGCATCACCGCGGAAGAGGGTAAGTACTTGTTGAACGACATCCACTCTGGCCTCTGCGGAGCACATTCTTCTTTCAGGACGATGGTCAGCAAGGCCTTCCGCATGGGATTCTATTGGCCAACTGCGCTTCAGGATGCTCGTGACATCGTCCATACCTGCCGAGCATGTCAATTTCATGCGCGGAAGTCACACCAACCCGCCTATGCGCTCCAGACCATCCCGCTCACTTGGCCTTTCTCGACATGGGGGCTCGACATCCTCGACCCTTTCCCTCAGGCTGTCGGGGGGAAGAAGATCCTTTTTGTCGCCATCGACACATTTACAAAGTGGATCGAGGCCGAGCCTGTCTCGACCATAACAGCTCAGGCAGCCGTACGTTTTTTCCGCTCATTCGTGGTCACCAGGTATGGGGTTCCATGCAGAATTATAACTGACAATGGGACTCAGTTTACCAGTGAACTGTTCCAGGAATATTGCGAAGACATCGGCACCAAAGTATGCTATGCTTTGGTCGCCCATCCACAGAGCAATGGAGCAGTGGAGCGCGCCAACAGACAAATCGTCCAGGGCGTCAAGAAACAAGTATCGGATGAGCTCGAACGATATGGCCAGACCTGGGTGGATGAACTTCCCACCGTCTTATGATCTATTCGCACCACAGTCACCCGAGCAATAGGTCCTCACCTTTCCTGCTCGTGTTCGGTGCCGAAGCCGTCCTGCCTCCGGAGGTCATGCTGGGCTCTGCCAGGGTTAGCTTGGTCGACCAGATCGACCTCAAGCATGAACGGTCACTCGACCTCCCTTGGCGGAAGAAGTAAGATGCCATGCACTGCTACGATCAACGCACTACCTGCAAGCTCTTCGCAGACATGCGTCTCGATCGGTGCGACCTAGGGAGCTCCTTGTTGGGGACCTCGCCCTAAGCCGAATTCAGGGCTCGTCCAACACCAACAAGTTATCCCCGTGGTGGGAGGGCCCCTATAAAGTCGTTTCAACAGATCGCACGGGGGCTAACTAGCTAGCGATGCCTGATGGCAGAGAGCTCTCTAGCTCGTGGAACATAGATTAGCTTCGGAAGTTGTATGTGTAATTTCTATACCTTAAAATTTCAATAAAGTTGTTCTTCAATTCTCGGTCTTTACGCCTTTCTTTTAAATTTACATTGTCATTTTGAGATCGAGACTTCTTCGAATCCGACCTACGTACAAGCGCACTTGCTCTTGGTCTAAGCGTCGCGAGCTTAGCGCCGCGAGCTTACCGTTCACCCCTAGTGGTCAAGCTAAATCATAAGCCGAATCTCTTCGTAGTCCAGCTTCCACTGAGCCCGGGCTCGAACCAAAGGCCTCGTAGTTTGGACCAGCGAGCGGTGCGCAAGGTCGTGGTCGGGATTCGAGTGTTTGCTCTAGAAGTAACCATTTCCCTTTCAAGCTTGTTTTTGTCACGTTTGTTCCTCTGTGGACCTTTCCTCGAGTTCGCAGGTCGCGATCATTTGTTCATGTTCTAGTTTTGCGCCCAAGGTAGGCGCTGCTCGACCTCAGCCACAACGGGGGCTGGATAAGGGTACACTCCACCGAGAAAAGGGCTAAGTACACGGGGAAGTTTTTTAAATTGGGCTTAAGCATAAGTGCAAAGGACATCAATTGGCGTTTTGATTTACAAAAGTCTAACATCATCCTTTTGATTTACAAAAGTTTATCTACTGGAAAGACAGGATCTAATCCTATTTACAGGTCGGCCATCTCGCGGGCCAGTTTCTCCTGCTCGAGCTCGGCGACCTTAGCCCTTAAGGTCGCCAGTTCACCTCGGATTCTGAGGGCTTCGGAAGTGGCGTTGAATGCGCGGCGCTGCTCGTCCTGGAGCTGGGTCATAGCGCTCTTGGTCGCCTTGCTGGCCCGTCCAAGCTTCTCCTCGAGCTCCTTATTCCTTGCCTCTTGCTCGACGGAGGCCTTTGCTGGAAGAGACGCCTGGTCCGCGACTATCTTCCTCAGCTCCTCGACCTTAGCCCACTCCGCGTCAAGCGCCTTAGCCGATCGAGAACGCTCTTCCTCCACCGCCTTGTAGGCGTGATCACGCTCGGTGTTGACAGCCTCCTTGAGCTCGATCGCGTGCGTGGCCTCAAGCGCCGTCACCGTACGGCGAAGATCGGCGAGCTCGGCAGCGTGGGCTGCATCCATCCGCGTGGCCTCCTCCTGCTCGAAGGCCAGGGTTTCCTCAAGCCGGCGCTGATAGATGTCTCGCTCCTCCGACAGGTCAAAGAAGACCTTCAAAGCATCGTAGTGTGCTCGAAGGTCTTGCAGACCTTGGGCCACAAGGTTGATGGCCTGCGGGATCTAAGAAAGTGACATAAGAAAAACAGAAAAAAGAGGGAGAACAAAAAGGGAGCCGACGCAAGCTCTTGCTAACAAGGATTTGGTTAAATTTCATGACAGGGACTGAAGAGAACCTCGTACCTGGTCAAGACGACCCTCGAAGGACGTGCGACATGACTCAGTGCGCCTGTTGCCCGATGCTTCGGGCAAGGCGCCACTGCCGGTGGCGGTCGGAATGCTCGGGCAGGGTTCCTTGAGCGTCTTGCCCGTGGAGGCCCCGTCATAAGTTCCCTCGGCTTGAAGGCGCGACTCGCCCTCAGGGTCGGCCCCGGCCTTTGGGTCAGCTTCGGTCTCCGCCATCCGGGCGCCCTCAGCACCTTTTTCTACAAAGGCCTTGCCGGGATCCACATTGGGGTCCACCGCTTCGGCCAGGCTGCGAACGACCTCCATGATCATGGACGAACCAGTCTCCGCTTCAGGGATGGCCACGGGGGGCATGGTCTGGATGACTTCGTCCATAGCAGGTGGCGCGGCAGGGGCGTCATCTTCAGGAGGGGCCTTGGCGGGGGAAGGGGCGGCATCGCCATCCTTGGCATTGGCAACTCCGCCTTTGCTAGTCGCGGGCGAGGCCTCGTCTGTGACCAGGTCGTTGATCCCTTGGTCGTTCTCCCCGACTGCAATCCAGCCTTGCGTGCCTGCCAAGGCGCGACCTTTGCTTGAGCCTTGGCACGGCACCAGCGCGTAGGAGGTCTCTTCGTCCTCCTCCGACTCTGACTCGCCCTGAACAATCGCCATGGTCAGGATGGGCAAGGTTTGAGTCTGGGTCTGCGATAAGGAGAGGCTGCTAAGCCGAAATGTAGTAAAGAAGACAAGGTAAACGAAGGGTTCGCAACGTACCTGAGTCTGTAGCCTCCGCTTCGCTGGGGGCTGGCGGTGATCCTGGTGTCCCGAGGGGGATGGGGCGTTCCTTCCACGGGCACCGCGAGCTTGAGTCCTTGAGGCCTGTGGCGGCGCTGGACTCCCTGTCGAGGTCCTGGCGGCATCAGCGGTGCTCTGCTGCTGTGGGATGGAGAGTGTGTCAGAAGGCAAGGAAGCACGAGCAAAAGGCTTTGGGGGCTCGGCCAAGGGAACTGCACGGTCGCTCCACTCGATATGTTGCTTCTTTGGCTCCCGACCGCTCGCTTTGCTCGGAGGTGGCCTCTTCCCCGCCTTCTTACCCTTGCTCGCTCCGGGCAGCGGCATCATCCTCTTCGCCATATCCCACAGCTCTCGGTGGTCTTGCGCACAAGACCAAGAGTCAAGGAGGTTTTCTGGGCACTCACGGGTCCGGACTTCTCCCATGAAGAACTACCTTGGGCTTCCGGTGCAGCACATTCTTTGGGACGGGTGCCTCTAAGGTGTACTCGTGCGCCACCTTCCCGAACATCACGCTCATCCTAGCGGAAATCCAGGACTCCAATGACACTGCTGGAAGATCGGGGTCAGCAAGATGGAGGACGAAATCAAGCGAAACATCAGGGCGGAAATGACATACCATTTGTGTCTTCGCGGGTCAGGTCGCCCCGACCGGTGATCTCGAAGAACGGGTGAACCCTCTTCCACAGGGGGAAGACCGGTTCCTCAAGAAGTCGTTGGCGATGGCCTGCCCGGTGAGGCCTCGGGTGGCGCAGATGTGGATGGCGGCGATGGCTTCTTGGTCGGGCTCCAGGTCGCCCGCCTCTGGTGTTTCTTTCTTCTCGGTGATGGGGGCCCCATCGTACGCCAGCGCGCCATCCTCACCCTTCTTCAGGTAGAACCACCGCTCGGTCTAGGAACCGAGGGAGTCCCGGGGGCGCATCTGTGGGAAGGCCCATGGGAGCCCTGCCCGTTGCCGGAAATAAAGACATCCAACCACGGAGTCCTTCCCGGAGCGGAAAAGGGAGAAGAAGTGAAAGAAAAGCGAGGGGGTGGGAAGGATCCCGAGGAACCCCTCGCACAAGTGGGAGAAGATGGAGAGAAGGAGAACAGAGTTGGGCACCAGGTTGACCAGCTCGATCTCGCATTGAGAGAGAACCGACGCGAGGAAGTCGCTTTCCGGCGTCCGCAGGCCAAATAGCATGTAATGCTCAGTGCGAACGAGCTCATCGCTCTGCGGTTGCGGCTCGGTCTCTCCGTCCGGCAGCCGCCACGTCGCCGAGTCCAGCAATCCCAGGTCCTCAAGCTCCTTCATCCTCGCCGCCGTCAAGGACCTCTTTCCGAACTTGGCCATGACGATTGAGGGAGAGTCTGGTCGAAGAAGGAAGAAAAGCTTGGGCAAGAGGCTGGGAAGCGAGGATTGCAGCAAGGTCGGGTGACTTTCTGAAGTCACGACCGAATCGGGTGTTATAGGCTACGACTGGCCAGGAGTTGGGGCGTCTCAAAAGGCGCGCCAGTCAGGTGATGCGACAGGCAGTTAATGATCTGACGACAGGATCAAGGTATTGTCGACTCCACTACCGGATCGAGTTCACATCGGGAAGACCAAGGGCCGCTAGGTGTATGCTCCTGTTCACCTTCGATGTCTCCATCCGACCTCGACCTGGGATCCAGCTCCGCCGGGGGATCGTTTTCTCCGTCCATGGCAAGAGGCTCGAGGTCGTCCCAAGCGATCGTTCCGACCTTGAGCCTTGGGGGCTAGCTGACGGGGACTGGAGAAACCTCCCGACGAAGTCAACATATGGTCAATTGGAGGGTATTGCCCGAGTTCGGATCACAGCATCACCGACCTAGACTTGATTCACGTGATCCCCTCACGACCTCGAGCTCGGGAGTGTCAAGGCCTTGTGGTCGAGGACAGGTATTCGACTTCGGCTCAAGAGGTCTAGCTCGGGCCCGAACGTGCGTTTGCGCGACGGTTACTGGAACCGTGAATGCGGGCGTTAAGGCTGGAGCACGCGGCATAGTCGGGGCCGTTACCACCACCTTCAAGGCACGAAAGGCCACGATCTCCGGGAATCTCTCCTGGCCGTTTCTGGCAACGGCTGGGAGAGGGATAAAACCCCATGATGCAGGGATGCCCAGGAGAGGTCAAGAAACTCTAGCACACAGACCAGACAGGTAGCACAATAGCCATAGCATACGCACTATAGCTCGAGCTGTTTTCCCCCTCTGTACTCAGACATAACAAAGTACTTCGCCTCCGGGCAAGACTGGAGTAGAGCTATTACCCGCACCGGGGGCTCGAACCAGTACAACCCATCGTGTCACGCTCTCTATCGTCTTCCTCCAACCTCCATGCTGCAAACGCCAAACCTTCGGTGAGCAAGGTCCGAATTGGGTCCCTTACACACAACACCCCCCCGTTTCACTTTGCGGTCTAGCGATCCCGATCGTCGACATCGCTCATGTCATGCTCAAGGAGCTTGGTTGAGTCCATATAGGACCTTAGAGACCTTATAAACATGATTTAGGTGTTTAGGATTTTCAAAACTGGGAGGTTGTTCAACAAATACCAACTTAGATATTTGTTCATTTTAAAATATACTCTTCACATCCATTTAAAATAACTTAATATCAAAATAAGATGCAAATGCAAGCAAGATATGAATGGCTTCTATTCTAGCCACGGGTGCAAAGGTTTCACTAAAATCTAAACCTTTAATATGTGTGAAATCTTGTACCACCAACCTTGCTTTATTTCTTACCACAATACCATTCTCTTCTCGCTTATCCCAAAATACCCATTTTGTGCCGATGAAGTTGTGATCCTTGGGTCTTTCGACTAATGTCCACACATCATTTTGGACGAAATTGTTGAATTCTTCATGCATCGAGTTCACCCAATCTGGATCATCTAAAGCTTTATCTATATATAAGAGGATTCAAAAGAAGACACAAAAGAGTAATATTCACAAAAAATAGCGACACGAGATCGAGTCTGAACACCCTTACTAACGTCATCGAATACTTGATATATTGGATGATCCTTTGAGATTGCATGATGGATTCTTTAAGGTAGAGGTTGAAGTTGTTGATTATCCTCCTTTTCATCCACATCAATTGGTTGAGCTTAGCTAAGCATTGCAGAAGTAGATAGTTCTACTTGAGTAGATGAAGTTTGATCTTCTTTATCCTCCTTTGGCTTGATATCTCCAAGTGTCCTATTCTTCATTACTTTTATCAAGCCTTTATCACCTACATCATCCAAATTTTCTTGCTCTTTCTGAGAGCTATTAGTCACTAAAACTCAACATCACATGTCTCTTCAACTAAATCCTTGGTTTGGTTGAAGACAAGATAAGCCTTACTATTTGAGGAATAGCCAAACAAGAAACTAACATCACAACGACTTTAAAATTTTGAGAACCGAACACCCTTTTTCAAAATATCACACTTGCCACCAAAAACACGAAAATATGATATGCTCGGTCTTCTTCCAATGAGAAGCTCATAGAAAGTCTTTTTCAAAAGGTAATGCAAATAAAGACGATTTGTTGCATGGCAAGCGGTATTGGTAGCTTTCGCCCAAAAACTATCGAAAGTATCGTATTCATTAAGCATAGTTCTTGCCATTTGAATTTATGTTCAATTTTTCTATTCTACAACTCTATTTTGCTCCAAAGTGTAGGTAGCGGAAAGCTCATGCTTTATTCCAAGTTCATCATAGTAATATTTGATTCTTGTATTTTTGAACTCGAAACCATTATCACTATGAATTTTCCTTATTTTAAAATCAAATTTATTTTGAGCTCTTTCTTCAAAACTTTTGAAAATACTAGAGGCTTTAGATTTGTCATCTAAGAAGAAGACCTAAGTATATCTTAAGTAATTATCTACAATAACTAAACAATAAGAATTGCCTCAATGGTTGTTGGGCCAAATAAATTCATATGTAAGAGCTCTAATGGTCTAGATGTGAACATGGTACTCTTGGAAGGATGAAAATTAGCTACTTGCCTACCTGGCTTGACAAGCACTACACAATTTATTTTTCTCAAACTTCACAGCTTTCAAGCCCATAACTAGATCACATTTAAAAAGTTTTTGAGTTGAATTATCCCAACATGAGCTAGTATTCTATGCCATAACAATCCTAAGGAGGTTTTTGCAATTAAACAAGTTTGAAATCATGACTCATTTGAGGTGAAGTCACTAAATATAGATTTCCAAATCTAAAACCTTTTAGCACTAAGGAATTATCATTTTCTTTAGAAATCACAACACCATTTCTTGAAAATATAAAATTAAGACCAAGATCATAAATTTGAGCAACAGATAGCAAATTAAAATTTAATGTTTCAACTAATGAGACATTTGAAATAGAAAGATCAGTGTAAATAGCAATTTTACCTAATCCAATTACTTTTCCCTTGCTATTGTTACCAGACGTGATCTTGTCATGTTGACCACTCCTAACTCCGAATGTAGTGAACATCTTCTGGTCTCTAGTCATGTGTTGAGTGCAACTGCTATCCAACTTCCATTGCCGTCCACTAGTTTTTAGTTCACCTACAAAAGAAAATCAAACTTTTTAGGTATCCAAATTTGTTTGGGTCCTTGGAGATTAATAACCAAGGCTTTGGGCACCCAAATGGTATTCTTTTTACAACTGAGTATAGGAGTGCCAACAAATTTTACAATAATTTTACCATTGTTATTTTTGCTAAGAACATAGCATGAATCATAAATGTATTCTTAGGAGCTTTGCCCAATGGACAGTCATTTGCTATATGTCCCACATCGTGACACTTATAGCAAAGTTTTCCATTGGACCTCACAAACCTTGGAACTTTGTTGCCCATTTTCTTACCCTTCTTGGGAATGAATCCAAGACTTTTCTTGTTGTAGGAGAAACATTGATTGTTCAAGATATTGTTAAGGGTCTCCTTACCCCTGAAACACTAATCAAAACTCTTACTTATCTTGCTCACTTGCTCTTTGAGATCATTGTTCTCAAAATTAAATTATCATGAATAATAATTGAACTAGAACATGAGCTAGAAGGCATATCAAGAAGATCATCACATGAAGTAGATATGCTAGATTTAGATATACAACAAGGATCATTTCCTAGTCTAGACATATCATTAAGAATATTGCAAGTAATGCCTATATCACTTTGAGGCTTTGAATGATCCTTGAAAAGGAGAGTCTCATGAGCTTCCTTTAGCTCCTCATAATGATCCTTGAGACAGAGATATTCCTTTCTCAAGGCCTCAAGTTTGGACTTCTTCTTACCAAGATACTCATTTAAGTCCTCAAGCATATTCATTGGCTCATCATAAGATGGCTCATCATCGTCATTTGATTTGACCTTATGATATCCTTTTGCCATTAGATGAGACAAAGATGATGCGCACGGTGGCCTGATCTTCCGATAGGTGGAGGTAAGTCGATTGGTGGAGACTCGACGTTGACGATCCAGCTTCCGATCAGAACAGATCCGAACCCAGCAATCGCTACACCACGGCTCCGTTGGTTATCAACCATGCACAAACATAGTTGACCTCGCCAAGAAGGCTTATCCCTGCATGCGAATCGAGAACATAAGCAAGAACGTAGAAGAAGCAATCTAAAATTGTGAATTATATTAAGCACACGAGTTGGGGTTCCACAAACCGATGAACGGCGATACTGTTCAAAGACAGAATTGATCTAAGAAAAACCCAAACCAAACCCTAGCGGTGGCTACTGAATATAAGGGCTAAGGAACGTCCTAGAAACCCTAGACGTGTCCGTGATGGACTCCAACACGATACATGGGCCAGCGGCCCAAATTGGTGACGCAGCACCCTGGGACAGATTCTATCTGCCAACTTTCAATGTGAATTCCTGTTGACTCCAAAGTCCAATTGACCTGAAACTAGTGCCATTGGAAAGGTTATCTCCTTATCTTTCGATACATATGTGGATCATTGAAATCGGAGTCCGTTTGTGTTTTGGGCAACGATTTTAGTGAACACTGCTCCTGGTGGCCGAGGTAGTCGACTCCGAGATGAATTGGGACTCCAACTTGACTTGGACACCCTCTTTGCCTCCCTCCTGGCCCTTGCTGGTTACCAAGGCCTTCATGATCCTCTCCAAAGTTCCTAAGTACAATATAATCAATAATATCATTAGGTAGCATACCATCCTCACAAGTATATGCACGGGCACTTAGGAACGAGCTCACCTATTGATTCAATTGCCGTGCTCGTGCTCTTGTGATGGGTCCTTGCATCACAACTGGAGGAGTCTCGGGCGTATGCATAGGAGTGATGTCCTCATCATCCTCCCCCTCTTGAAGTGGAGTCGTCCTCGACTCAAGCTCATCTTCTTCTCCCATGAACGGTTTCAAATCTGCAATGTTAAATGTGGGACTAACCCCAAATTCGGGCGCCAACTCAAGTTTATATGCATTATCATTTATTTTCTCAAGTATCTTGAAAGGACCATCAGCTCTAGGCATTAATTTAGACTTTCGCAATTCTGAAAAATGATCCTTTCTCAAGTGTAACCATACTAAATCACCCGGTTCAAGTTTTACTTCCTTTCTACCTTTACTTCCCGCAGTCCTGTACCTTTCATTCATCATTTCAATATTTTCTTTAGTCTTTTCATGCAATTTCAGAATAAATTCAGCACGTTCCTTAGCATCATGATTAACTCGTTCACTAGTAGGTAAAGGTAATAGATCAATAGGAGCACGGGGATTGAAGCCATACACTACCTGAAAAGGACTTACCTTGGTGGTGGAGTGTACCGCTCTATTATAAGCGAACTCAACATGCGGCAAACATTCTTCCCACATCTTCAAATTCTTCTTCAAAACTGCCCTCAACATAGTAGATAATGTACGATTTACTACCTCGGTTTGGCCGTCGGTTTGGGGATGACATGTTGTTCAAAACAGTAGCTTGGTCCCCAATTTATTCCATAGAGTTCTCCAAAAGTGGCTCAAAAACATGGCATCACGATCTGAAACAATAGTAGAAGGCATATCAAGCAAGCGAACGATTTCTTGAAAGAAAAGGTTAGCAATATTAACAGCATCGTCGCTCTTATGACAAGGAATAAAGTGAGCCATCTTAGAAAATCTATCAACCACCACAAAAATACTATCCCTCCCATGGAGTGCTAGGAACAGGAAGAGGCATATATAAACCATGTGGATTCAATCGTGACTTAGCCTTTTGACATGTAGTGCAGCGGGATACAAACCTCTCAATGTCTCGCCTCATCTTCGGCCAAAAGAAGTGAGCGAGACAACCTGACCTCCGTCTTCTTGGCACCAAAATGACCCATCAATCCTCCTCCATGAGCCTCCTGTATCAAAAGAAAACGAACGAATCCAACTGGAACGCATAGGCGGTTAGCTCTAAACACAAATCCATCATTTACCACATATTTGTCCCATATTCTTCCCTCTTTGCAATGCAGCAAGACATCCTTAAAATTATCATCATTAGCATATTGTTCTTTAATTGATTCCAATCCAAATATACGACAATCAAGTTGGAACAACATGGTATATCTCCTAGACAAGGCATCAGCAATCACATTATCCTTCCCTTTCTTGTGTTTGATAACATAAGGAAAAGATTCAATAAATTCAACCCATTTAGCATGTCTACGATTCAGTTTCACTTGACTGCGAATATGTTTTAGTGACTCATGATCGGAATGAATAACAAATTCTTTGGGCCAAAGATAATGTTGCCACGTTTCTAAAGATCGCACAAGAGCATACAATTCTTTATCATACGAGGAATAATTCAAAACAGGACCACTCAATTTTTCGCTAAAGTAAGCAACAGGTTTACCATCTTGCATCAAAACACCACCAATTCCAACCCCACTAGCATCACATTCAAGCTCAAAGGTCTTATTAAAATCAGGAAGTTGGAGTAAAGATGCATTAGTAAGCTTATCTTTCAAAAGGTTGAAGGCATTCTCCTGTGCTCGCCCCCAATGGAACACAACTCACTTGTTCGTCAACTCGTTCAATGGGACTGCAATGGTGCTGAAATCCTTCACAAAGCGGCGGTAACATCCGGCAAGTCCATGGAAGCTCCGCACTTGTGAAATCGTCGTGGGCGTTGACCAACTCTTAATCGCGTGCACCTTGGCTTCATCCACCTCAATTCCCTGCGGAGTCACAACATAGCCAAGAAACGATACTCGTTCGGTGCAAAAAATGCACTTCTCGAGGTTACCAAATAAGCGTGCAAAGACGCAAAGCATCAAAAACAGCACGTAGATGATCAAGATGTTCATGTGACGACTTGCTGTAAATCAATATGTCATCAAAATAAACCACCACAAATTTCCCAATGAAAGCTCGTAAAACCTCGTTCATTAAGCGTATGAAAGTGCTAGGTGCATTAGTTAAACAGAAAGGCATGACTAACCACTCATACAATCCAAACTTGGTTTTAAAGGCTGTTTTCCATTCATCTCCCAATTTCATTCTTATTTGGTGGTATCCACTCATAAGTCAACCTTAGAAAAATTATAGAACCACTTAACTCATCAAGCATGTTGTCTAACCTAGGAATAGGATGACGATACCTTATTGTGATATTGTTAATGGCTCTACAATCTCGCACATCGCCATGCGCCATCTTTCTTAGGAACCACAATAACAGGAACAACACAAGGACTAAGGCTCTCACGTACATACCCGCGGTCCAAAAGATCTTGGACTTGGCGCTGGATGTCCTTAGTCTCCTCGGGGTTGGTCCTATAAGCAGCTCGGTTTGGCAAACTCGCTCCAGGTATCAAATCAATTTGGTGCTCAATCCCTCGTATGGGTGGGAGTCCTGGATGTATCTCGGCAGGAAAAACATTCGCATACTCCTGGAAAAGGTTAGTGACAGCAGGAGGCAAAGTACGGGGCATATCATCCAATGAAAACAAAGCATCTTTGCATATCAAAGCATAGCACGGTGCATCATTCTCATTAATTTCAACAAGGTCACATTTTGTAGCAAGCATAACACCACCCTTCAATTTAATTCCCTCGGACCTAGAACTAGGTTCTTTCTTGTCTTTCTTAGGTGGAAAAATATTTTTAGCCACTTGCTGATTTTCAGATTCTAACGCACTCTCCATTCTCTCATTCTCAGCTCTCTCTTTGTCACATTGCACAATTTCAGTAGGAGTCATAGGAAGCAAAGTGATTTTCTTCCCCTTATGCATAAGAGTGTATTTGTTACTTCTACCGTGATAAATTGAATCAGTATCAAATTCCCTTGGACGGCCTAACAAAAGGGAACATGCTTGCATAGGCACTACATCAAAATCAGCAAAAATCATGGTATGTTCCAATGGAAAATTGCACTCTCGCAGTTTGTGTTACCTTCACCTTACCGCTGTTAGTGAACCATTGAATATGGTAGGGATGAGGGTGTGCACGTGTGGGCAAGCAAAGCTTCTCCACCAAATCTGAACTCACCAAGTTATTGCAGCTCCCACCATCAATTATGACACGAACACGACGGTCCTTGACGATGAGGTACATCTGAAACAAATTATTGCATTGTAGCTTGTCCGCTTGCTCCATTTGAGCGCTCAACACTCGTTGCACAATGATTGTCCTATAATTCTTGGTGGCAGCGGTCCCTAAAATCTCCTCATCATCATCGTCCGTCTCATGGTCATCCTCACTATCTACAAGGTTAGCTGCAAGAACATTTTCATCCTCAACATCAGTAGCACTAATGTACCCACCTTCTTCTGTTGCAATATACGCTCGTCGACTTGGGCAATCCTTCATGACATGGCCCATCCCCTTGTATCGGTGGCACACAATTCCCGTTGTACGACCCGTGGAAGCAATCGATAAAGAACTCTTTGTTGGTGCCTGCACATGGTTAGATTTACTCACCTCGGGTGCACGTGATGGTGATGGTGCGGCTGAACACGCCCTACTCGTGGAGGGGGCAGCAGGCCGAGTGGTGGAAGGTAGGGTTGTTTGGGCTTGTCCCGGCGTCGATCTTGGTGCCGATACACCACCAAAGTTGCTCCGTGTCCTTTGTTGTCTTCCTTGCAATTCTTTTTCTGCCAACATAGCAAGCTGGAACAATCTATTGATGTTATTATATTCTTTGTAATCAATTATGTCTTGGATTTCACATCGTAAACCCCCATAAAAACGAGCCATCTTATCTTCTTCATCCTCAAATACCTCACAACGTAACATGCCTATTTGTAGCTCTTGATAGTACTCCTCTACAGATCTATTACCTTGATTCAAGCGTTGCAATTTCTTACGTAAATCACGTTTGTACGAAGGAGGAACAAACCTACTACGCATAGCTCGCTTTAATCTATCCCATGTATCAGGTTGTAAGCCAGAATTTACTACTTCATTCCACCAAATGATAGCAAAATCTTTGAACTCACTAGTAGCTTGTCTGACTCTATGTACTTCAGGAATTAAATGGGAGTTAAATTTTTGCTCAACAGTTATTTCCTAATTTAAATAAGCTTCAGCATCATATGCACCAGAAAAAGATGGTATGGTAAATTTAACTTTAGAAAAAGGATCATCATTTCCTCGACCATTGCGATGAATAAATTTATTACCTCCCATACCTTAATGGTTGTTATTCAGGCGTTGTTGTTGTCGCACATCCTGTGCAGCGGCGCGAGCAGCATAGGCATCGTGGTCTTCTCCATCCACATCATCTCCCATGACAGACTCTTCTTGATCTTCCACCCTGCGAGCTCCATTGGGAGGCGGCTGTCTCTCAAAATTTTCCAACCTGGTAAGAAGGTTGGCGATGCTTCGCTCTATCCTCTCCAATCTTTGGTCATTGTCTTGACCGATTCTTACGATGTTTGCATTGATGTCATTCAGCGCATTGTTTAGCTCGTGTCTTGTAACACACTCATCGTCTTCCACACCTGCCATTGTTAGTTGAAAGAAAGACAAAAGAAACAAAGACAACCGGTGGTATAATCCCTATCAAATACTTTGGCGGTAGAAGGTGGATTCACTCACTCTCAAACGCCTTACCATGCTCTTACATTTGTTCTTACCAACGCAACGGGAAGGTGCAACCGGTGGCTGGTTCGTGATACCGTGAGTAGAGCGTGAGCGAAACGATTGCAAGGTAGGACCTGAACTGATAAGAAGTATGTGGAGCTCGGAAGGCAATATCAGGTAGCAAAGGAATAAGCAATATCGAAAACAGAATAGCAAAGCTGAATAGATGTCCAAAGTACTTATCAAAGTTGCTGGCTTAACCATGTTCCTAGAACTAGTTCAACCAAGCTAGGGATATACTGAAGTACAAAGGACTCAAAGGATGCAAGCAATTCTGATTTTCTTCTTCTCTTTGCTTCTTCTCTTTCTCTTCTCTCTGTTTTTTTTGCCGGTTTGGCTCTTTCTCTCCTCTTATTTTTTTCACTTCTTTTTTTAACACAAATATATACATCTTAACTCAGAGGGGAAACAAAAATCTCACAATTTGGAGCCACGGACGACAGTAAACCGATGCCCGAAAGAATTGACAAAACAGGACAACAAACTTCTGGGCGCCTAAACTCGGTCTTAGAAGCTTTTTTTGAGGTCAAAAAATACACAAGTCATAAGACTTGTGAAATTTTCAAGTGTGCGTCGTCGTCCCCTTCGAAACAAAAAAAAGTAACCCAAATCGTAGTTCGTATGCAAAAGTTATGGCTGTTTTACTGAACACTGCACAGATTGGGTCTATCTCGGCCTTCACTTCTTTCTTTCAGTTCCAATTAGGGTTAAGCTATTGATAGGACTGCATCAAGAGAAAAAAAAGGCTAGCGGTGTAGGGCAATTGACACAAGGCGGCTCGCGACCTATCTAGGGCTTGCGGTGCAGGATATAGAACACAAGGCGGTTCGCAAGGGCAAACCGAGTAGGACTCGGTTTGGTGTCGGTTGTTGGCTGTGGTGGGATGAATTAGGGCAGCGGAAACAGTATCAACTAGAGACTAGGTTCACGACTTCAACCAGCAACAAGACGTACGATTACTATGGACACAAATTCAACAAAACAAGCTGAAAACGAAAATTGCAATGGCACAAAGGGTCATAGGACAGTGGAATGATGATGAACAGATGATGAACAATTTTTTTGTAGGGCTAATTTTTTGGACTCTAGGACGATGGAAACAATGATAAAGGTGGGGAAACTAGGGTTACTTATCGGGCAACTGTAGCTCTGATACCAACTTGATGCGCACGGTGGCTCGATCTTCCGATAGGTGGAGGTAAGTCGATTGGTGGAGACTCGACGTTGACGATCCGGCTTCCGATCAGAACCGATCCGAACTCAGCAATCGCTACACCACGGCTCCGTTGGTTATCAACTATGCACAAACACGGTTAACCTCGTCAAGAAGGCTTATCCCTGCATGCGAATCGAGAACACAAGCAAGAACGTAGAAGAAGCAATCTGAAATTACGAATTATATTAAGCACACGAGTTGGGGTTCCACAAACCGATGAACGGCGATACTGTTCAAAGACAGAATTGATCTAAGCAAAACCCAAACCAAACCCTAGCGGTGGCTACTGAATATAAGGGCTAAGGGACGTCCTAGAAACCCTAGACGTGTCCGTGATGGACTCCAACATGATACATGGGCCAACGGCCCAAATTGGTGACGCAGCACCCTGGGACAGATTCTGTCTGCCAACTTTCAATGTGAATTTCTGTCGACTCCGAAGTCTAATTTACATAAAACCAGTGCCATTGGAAAGGTTATCTCCTTAGCTTTCGATACATATGTGGATCATTAAAATCGGAGTCCGTTTGTGTTCTGGGCAATGATTTTAGTGAACACTGCTCCTGGTGGCCGAGGTAGTCGACTCCGAGATGAATTGGGACTCCGACTCCGAGATGAATTGGGACTCCAACTTGACTTGGACGCCCTCCTTGCCTCCCTCCTGGCCCTTGCTGGTTCTCAAGGCCTTCATGATCCTCTCCAAAGTTCCTAAGTACAATATAATCAATAATATCATTAGGTAGCATACCATCCGCATAAGTATATGCACGGGCACTTAGGAATGAGCTCACCTGTTGATTCAATTGACGTGCTCGTGCTCTTGTGATGGGTCCTTGCATCACAACTGGAGGAGTCTCGGGCATATGCATAGGAGTGATGTCCTCATCAAAAGAGGAGTGATGAATGACGATGTAGTGACACCGGCTAGACCCTTTTTCTTGGAAGGAGTGTTGTCATCGGATGAGTCAGATTCCAACTATTCTTCTTCGGAGTCCCACTCACCAATATGAGCCTTACCCTTACAGTCCTTGTAAAGCTTCTTCCCTTGAAATGCCTTCTTCTTCTTGGGTGACTTGGCTTTGTCATCCTTCTTCTTGGGCTAATGAGAGACGATGTGCCCCTTCTTATCACACTCGTAGCACCGAATGTTGGTGTAGTAGTTTGTAAGGACCCGAATTCACCATTTCGAATCCACTGTGTTTTGCCGCACTAGTCCCAGGATCAACGCTAGTGCACACAACTTAACATTGGTAAGCATCACATCATACACGACGATAAGAATAGTAAGACTCCAATTATTATTATAACTAGTGTATGATCTTATGATCACTTATATTATTAAGCCACGCAGGGCAAGACTGAAATAAACTAAAGCAAATGCAGCGGAAAATAGCAAAAGACGTAGTGTCTCATCAATACACCACAGGCGATAGATGAGGCTTGGCCTAGTGACTCGCAACCACCTGGAAGTCCTCCTCCAACAAAGGCGATGAATCCTCCACTGTTGATTTGTTGTTGATGGCAAGGGTGAGTACAAAAGCACTCAACAAGTTGTGCACAGAATGCAATCCTACCATAGCTATATGCAAGGCTTATTCCAAAGAATGGCTATGAGGTTTATTTGCGATAAAGCAGCATTTAAGAACACATACATTACATAGATTGAAAAGAGAGTAAAACAAGCAATAACAGTAAGTAGATTCAATGATTCTCAAGTAAACCAAGTTTTCATCCTAAGTCAAGTTTCCATATCCATGTGGCAACCTGCCACCCATCCCAAGTTTTGTTTTGCAAAAGTCTAACCCTTGACTGTAATCCCCGAGCATTGCTCAATACCGTGAGCACGGCTATCCGAATAGATTGTACACTCTGCAGAGGTTATGCACTTTACCCACACGATAGAACCATGCTCCACACAGGTGAACGATCATAACAAAGCCTTTACAATGCACCATCTTAACCCAGTACTACCCGCTGAGGTTTCAACACTGATGGGTTACACCACCACAACAGGGCCCCCCTCTTGCGCCATGTGAGTTTTCTCCGTACACCCGGACTCACACCACCACGATAGTACTCAAGCTAAGACATTGCAAACACTAAAAGAAACAGTGAAAAATTCATGGGTTTTTTTAAATTCGTGGGCCAAAAAAATACCCACGAATTTATATATTCAAATTCGTCGGTTTACAAAAAACCCACGTATTTAATTAAATTTGTGGGCCCAAAAAATACCCACGAATTTATAATCTAAATTCGTCGATTTACGTAAATACCCACGAATTTAATTAAATTCGTGGGCCGCGTAGCTCACGAATTTATCACTGTGTTAACCCGGCCCGCGCGTCTCCCTCTCTCTCTTCGCACGCGTCTCCCTGACCTAGCTCTCTCTTCGCTCGATCGGCGCCTCTCACCCAGTCAGCCCCGCCCCGTCGCCGCCCGCCCTCGCCCCCACGCCGCCGCCCCCATCCTCCCGAGCGCAGCACCTAATCCCCTCCTCTTTCCCTCACGTTTTCCCCTGAGCTGACCCTCGGGCCTGCCACGCCGCCGCCGGTTCTACCTCAAGCCACCGCCTCCTGCGCCTCTTGGCTCGGCCGCCGCCGCTTCTCCCCACGGCGTCGCCTCTCTGCGCCACGCTTCCGCCTGCGTCTCGCCTCTGGCCTCGGCCGAGGCTAGCCTGCTTGCTCCGCACCATCGCCCAGATCCGGTGGTCATCTTAGCTCTTGAGCCTTCCGGCTCCTCCTTGCATGGTCCGTGCTGGGTCTCCTCTCGCCCGGCGCCCATGAGCTCTTCTCCGGTGGTCTGAGGTGAGTAACCTTCTCCTCTCTTTCTCCTCTACCTCCACATTTCTCCACCCTCACTCTCTTCTTCTCTTACTCCCTTTACCGTGCCACGGTTGCTCGGTCGGCGTCTCGCCTAGTTGGCCTCAATCACCACGGCGGCGTCGACATTGTGGCGAGGAGTCCGGTGATCCATGGACTCAGCCACCACCTCTACTCCGATAGGGGAGACCCGCGCCATAAGCACTCGGCCTCCCGCCCACCGGCCGGGTTCGGCCATGGACACTTCTCCCCTTAATCTAAGTGGCCTCCTCTCATTCTACTACTTGGATGTATCTGATCATTTTGGTTCTAGTCAATTGTTGCTGAAATTGTATCTGATCATTTTGGTTCTAGTCATTTTGGTTGTAGTGCGGAAATTTTGGTTTTGTGGTGAGGAGTAGCAAGGAGGGGCCGGTTTCGGGGTGGTGGTGTGGGGTTTGAGGATAGGGTGTTCGACGGAATGCCTGCCCCAAACGGCTTCTCTGAGATGCGGGGGTTGTCACGGTTTGGGGCCTGTGTTCTGCGGTGATTACTGATTATTGGAGACGTTTGGGGGAATCCGTTGCAATGGTTTGTGGCTACTGGCTAGCGGTTGTGGTGAGTGATTTGATTTGTGTATTTGATGTTGAGTTTGTGATGAACTTTGTGAGTAGTATGTTTTGTGTGGGTAGAGACGTAGTAGGGTTGTTCCATTCCTCCTTGGCCAAACTGCACGTCTGTGCGTGCATAGTATGTCGGAATGCTGATCCCACAGGGTTCATTTTGTGCATCGATTTTCAGTGCTCCAAAGTAATTGGGCAGAACCATGTGTGCAGCCGATTAAACATAGCTCATCTCCTTTCGTTGCTGAATTTGTATCACTTTTTGGAACCATAGCAATCAACTGCATGATTGAGCTTAGTATCTTGTTATCTGCTTTCTTTTTTTGGTGCGCACAACTGATGGTCAACACCCAAATAAGCTGGACATCTTTGTTGGTGTGTATGTTAATCAAGTCTGTTGTTTTAAATAGACTTAGTTATTTATAGCTCGTGTTCATTAAATTTCCTAACTGTTGATATACTCATATGCACTTACTAGTGGCGATTGCAAACCTAGGTATCTGTAGTGATGTAAACATGACTCAGCATCATCTTCAAGCTTAAGATTATATCTTCTATTTCTTACTCGAAAACACATTTTTTGCGGTGTTTTGTTGCATGCTTGCAGACTAAGTTATATCTTGTTCATCATTTCAAGCCTATTGAGACCGCTTTCGAACATGTTGGCGAAGCTGTAGAAGTTACATGATCATTTACCATTGGAACTTGTAGGTTTAGCTAACCTTACTTATCTTTCAGATTTTTTAGAAACATATATCGCTCCGATAATAAAAGTGTTGGAAGTTGGGTTGTCCTAACTCCAAAGTCTGAGAATAAGATATATGCATTTTAAACTTGAAGTCGTCCACTATAGGTGTAACATGTTTTGTAATAACACTAGTTACCCTTATCTGAAAATTCAGTCCTAGCTTATCTTTTACTTTCGGCATTACTCCTTTGTTGAAAAATCATTAATCTAATTGCCATTGTTTCCAAAGCTCAACACATTTTGTTTACTTCTTTGAAATTTGTTGGTATTCTAACTTCTAAGAACATTCCTATGGCGAACTGGCGTTCTCTGTGCAACACTCGGGTTGCTGCAAGAGTTATTTAAGACCTGGTTTATCTGCAAAAGTGAAAGATTGTGATAGGGATCATGCTCATATTGATGGAACAAGTTCTTCATGTAACGTGAACAAAATGGATAATGCACCAAGAAATAGGATTCCCTCCCAGGAAAGTATGCATCAATTCACTGAAAGTGGCACCCTGGATAATAACAGTTGTCATCAACCTGCAGGCATCAACTCCTGTACAAGGGCTTACAAGAGCAGTCATGTGGTGCAGGCAGATACTATCAGAACAACAAATCAATGTAGTTTTACTAGAAATGGTGCTGAATTATGCGGTCGCTCTGCGATAACATGTGTCCTGATGATAAGTTAGATGCCATGGATGATGATGAGATTCTGGCGGTAGGTGCTTTCGTCTGATAAGTTTAATATTTTATTTACTTTGATTATCATTCTGTTGATGCCAAAAACGTGAAGAGGGTTTCCGGCCTACAACACACCAGACGAACGCCGGGTTCAAATGTGTGCTAGCGTGCCAATCGATTTGACCCTGCAAGCGATAAGGAGCAAAATTGTGAAAACACAATCAAGCTGATCCTATGAGCGAATCGGCTAAAACGGAAATCAGCCAGAAAGCCGATTAGATGGGTAACTAGACTAGTCGATTAAGACTAATCCGAGGGTAAAAGGTAGATCGATTCTGAAAAGGCGATGCGCAACAAGACAGAATAAATCAAACCTGAAGAGCCAATGACGATCAAACAATCGGCGATGCGCAACTTTATTTGATCGATGTCGACTTACAGAGGAAAGATTATAATGCTAAAAGGCTAAGAACTACAGAAAGCAAAAAAAACTAGTAGATGTGTTGATGGTTGTTGTTCTTCTCAAGCAGCCTTGGTGCGCCTTATATACCTGTTTAGCCGATCCGAGTCCTGCTCGGTTACGGCAACATACTCTGAGTCGGCTATAGTTCCCTAACCGGACTCCTGTTCCCAAAAGCTTGTCGTACGTTATCCAAACTTTCCAAAGATATTTCGTGTGCTATCCAAACTTGACCTCTTTTGCCGATTCTTCTCGTAATTTCCAAAAATTGGTGCAAACATATGCCCCCCATTTTTGGAAGATAACTCGTTATCTTTCAAAAATCCATCGGCTTTTCCTTCATTGGCTTTTTTCTTCATCGGCTTCAACCTTGTCAGCTGAAGAACTGTTCTAGTAACCGCTTGCTTTAATTGCGCCGTAAAAAATCTCAGTGCGGTTTAATGGCACGCGTCGCCTTGAATTTGTTTCCCGCCACTTTTCGCTTTTCACCGCACTATATATATGCGGGACCCTCACGGTCATTTTCACGCTCTCCAGCTCTCGCACCTTCTGCAATCGGCTTGTTTCTCTTGCACTGGTGATCGTCCTCTCAACTCCCTCAATCGGCTCAATGGATTCCTCCAAGGTATTGATCCCAATCCCAGATAGCGATGATCAATATTACTTAGGGCCGGTAAGGGATACTGACGCCAGCACAGTCATTAACGTGGAAATCCCTAGGCTTCCATTATCGGCTCAGGGTTACAATATGAAAGAATGGAGTAAGAGTTTTAGGGCTTGGCCGACGGCGCTGAAAGGATGGAGGAGCTGGTTCATTCGCGTGTCGGCCCAGAAAAGGGAGGAGTGGGAAAGAATGGGCATAGCCGAATGCCTCCCATTAAGCCTAGCTAGTCCTGACGCCAATGAGCCCTTAGTGGCCACGGCTTGTTATTTCTGGTCTGACACTTATAACGCTTTCCTTTTCCGCCCTGGTCCCATCGGCCCGACTCTTTTGGATGTGGCTAAAGCTGTCTTTGTTCTGCCTTTGGCGGAGACCGACTATCGACTTCTGAATGGAAAACCTCGATACAAGCTGATCCAAACCAAGGGCGAAGGATGGTCAAAGTACATTCATCATAACAACAAAGTGAACGGGCTTGTATCGGATGAAGAGCATACTGCTTTCCTAAACCTCTGGCTTGAACGGTTCCTCTTTTGCGGTGCGTCTCTCGGGCCAACTCAGGTGTACCAGTTAGTAGCAGAGCAGCTAGTGGAGGGCCATCGAGTCGCTCTTGGAAAGATGTTTTTGGGCGCAGTTTATCAGATGATGTTTGTCATCAGAAGCCGGCTTTTCTCTGGTTTCGCCGATTTCATTGTTGGTAATGTTGGAGGCCCCTTATGGTTTATTCAGTTATGGTTATATAATATTTTTAGCCGACAACTGATCCCAGAGCCGATTGAAGATTCAGCTTTTCCTCGAGAAGATTATCCAGAAAACACTACCCCATAATTTAGAGCAAGCCGATCCTATGGCGAGAGGCTAATAATGTGCTCCAGTGATGATACCAAGATTACTCCAGCCAACTTTAAGAAGTATCTCTCTTTCTTCCTGGGACTAGATAATGTCATCTTTAACCAGCATGATTTCTTTTCCTACACCGATACAGCCGATTTTCCATGGCCTTCCTTCCTGCGTCTAGATGCCAATAGCTCTTTGATGCCAGATTTGACGTTGATGTTCTATCGGCTTTTCATCTCTTCTTGCATTTTCCATGTCGGCCTAAATTCCAGAAATAGAACTTTTCAGCCTTCATATGAGTTCTACCACCCTTCTGTTTACGCTCACCAACTTGGCTTTGGTCAAGTGATTCCTTCCCTGCCTCTTCTCGATCGGCTTCAGCCCAGAGCCAAAGTGAAGAATGTGTTATCGACCAATATTGTTCTGGAGATTGCTGACACACTTCAAATCTCTGATCTGCCGCACTTCTTCTTAAACTCTCGTCGGGCTAGCTGCTTTACTGCATGGTGGTCTCGTATAGCTGAGGCCCTTTACTTGGACCGTGATCCATCGGCTATTATAGAGAAGTTTTTACTGGATTATCACGAGCCGACAATAGTCTCCAGCAGCAATGGTGGCAGCAGCGGTTCAAGCGAGGATAGTTCCTCGGGTTACACTGACTCATCGGTAGCTGTAGAGGTATCGGTTTTCTTGAGTAGGCTATTTTGTCTTGACCCTTTTCTCATCATATGCTAACCCCTTTCGTGCGTCCTTTTCAGACCACAGCTACGAATGAGAAGGCCCCTGCTGGCCCATCGGAGGGTGGGTCCAAAAAAAGTCCGCACCAATCAGTCGGCTTAACAGGCTATACATCCGGCAACCTCCTGGTACAGAGCCCGTCGTTGTCGGATCTCACAAAAGATCGGACTTCAAGTAAGCGTTTTGAGCTGAAAATTTGCGGAGTGTTTCGAGTCTATAATTTTTACCGTTATCATTCATCTTTGTAGAAAAACCCAAGTCGACGAAAGCTCCAGCTCGTCGTCAGAAACGCAAAGAACAAAGTGCTGAGAGTTCCCCCCGCGGATCGGCTCTAGAGGTAAAATATCTTTATGCGTAACAGTTACTTCATCCTATAATACTAATCCTGCTCGTATCTTTCAGCCAACGGCATCGGCTCAGGCGGCTGATATCTTGGCCAACATTCAAGGCACTCCTGCTATTGCTATTTCTGCGCCTTCTCCCCCTGTGCAATCTTTCACTGAGTCGCTGCTTGCGCCAATTCCTCCTGCGCCAGTCTTGCCCGTCCTCCCGCCGTCTGAAGCGTGTCGGATGACTTGTCTAACCTCCTTGGCTTTAATCTAGACGAGTTGGTTGATCCAGAGGTGGTGGCAGTGGACGACTATCCCGCAGATATTCGCAGGATCCTGGAGGTGTCCATGAAGGCGTTGGCTTCAGTAGTCAAATCGGCCCCCAATATGCAAGAAAAGCTGAATCGGTTGTTTGCTGAGATAACTCAAACGGAAGCTTCTATCTTAGCCAATTGCCAGCCTATCCGGGATGCGATGGCTGTTGTTCAAGCCGATCTCCCAGTCGCGGCTATGAGCGCACTTTTGAACGTGATTGTTGAGGCCAAAGCCGAGAAGAAGAAATATGATGAAGCCGCGGCATCCTTCATGGCCGCCAAATCCTCCGCTCAAAAATGGATTTAACTAAAAAGCGGCTTGAAGAGGAGTTGGCAAAACTGAACCTGCAATTAGCCGATGCCCTTGCCACCTCCAGCGCGACGGCTTCTACTCTGAAGGAGCAGAAAAAGAATATCGGCTAAGCCATCGCTAAAGTTAAAGAACAATCGCCCAAGGTCGTCCCAGTGCCTGGAGATGCCAAAGCTGACAAAGACCTCGTGTATGGTATTACTAAGACATTGGGCAAGGCCGCTGCCGCTCTGTCGGGTCTAGGTGCTTGACTCCCTGGATCCGGACTGTAAACTCGTTATTGTTGTGTTGAAACAGTGCCCTTTTGCTATACTTTTATAACACATGTAATCGGCTGTTTAACCGATTATTCTATTTTGTTTAATCGGCTGTTTAACCGATTTGTTTCCAAATTCTTTGCATTGTACTTCTAATCATGCACCGATCCAAACGCTAGGGTAGTACCGCTTTAGATACTTTCCGTTAATTGCCTTTGGCAACACCAATCCTTCAAGTGTTTCAAGCATATACGCATTTCCGCCAACAAGCCGATTTACTTTATACGGTCCTTCCCAGGTAGGTGACCATTTGCCAAATCGATTATCCTTAGAACCGATCGGCAATATTGTTTTCCAAACTAAATCGGCTTCACTGAAGGACTTTGGTACAACTTTTTTATTATAGGCTCTTGCAACTTTTTCTTTATACTTTTTAAGCCGATTTAAAGTAATCAGTCTTAGCTCTGCCAAGTCATCCAAGTTGTATAGCATCAATTCTTTGTATTCATCGGCCGATAGATTATTCTGCCTTTCTACTCGCATCGACTCAATATTTATTTCTATGGGCAACACGGCCTCCTGGCCATATACCAACTGATATGGTGATAATTTAGTCGATCCGTGAAACGCTAGCCGATAAGCCCATAAAGACTCCGATAGTGTAGAGTGCCAAGTTCGAGGCTTTTCATCAATTTTTCTTTTAATTAGCTTGATCAAAGTTTTGTTAGACGACTCGGCTTGTCCATTAGCCTGAGCGTAATATGGTGACGAGTTAAGCAATTTGATGCCCAGGCTTTCTGTGAAGTTCTTAAAATCGTTAGACATGAACACAGTTCCTTGATCGGTTGTGATAGTCTGAGGGATACCGAATCGATGGATAATGTGTTCATTAACAAAGCCGATAGCTTCTACACTGGTGACTTTTTTGAGCGGAACGGCTTCAACCTATTTTGAAAAATAGTCTGTGGCTGCGAGGATGAACTTGTGGCCTTTGCTTGATGCTGGGAATATTTGGCCGATTACATCTATCCCCCATCCTCTGAACGGCCATGGCTTAATAATCGGGTATAAAGCCGATGCTGGTGCAAGTTGCACATTCCCAAACTTTTGGCAACTTTGGCACCCTTTGTAATACTTGAAACAATCTTCTAACATTGTCGACCAAAAATACCCAGTTCGCCTCAGGATCCACTTCATCTTGTAAGCCGATTGATACGCGCCGCAAATTCCTTCATGAATTTCTCCCATGGCTACTTTTGCTTCCTCGTCCCCAAGGCATCTCAATAGCAAACCTTCCATTGTCCGATAATATAGTTCTCCTTCCAGCACAACATACTTCAACGCTTGTTGACGTACTTTTCGCGTGGTAGGCCTGGATGGGTCCATTAGGTAAGCTTTTATTTCTGTTCTCCAATCGGTATTAGTGACACACAGCACTGCTTTGTCGATCAAATCAAACGCTTTGTATCGGTTGTATTCCTTATAGCCTGAAGCTGCTTGAGCCAATGCGTTGGCTTTGTCGTTCATTTCTCTAGGCACATGGCTTATGCAAAATGACGTAAAAGTGTTGATGATATCAAGACAATACTGTAGATACTTTGATAGTATCTCGTCGTTGCATTTAAACTCTCCTTTAATTTGTTGCACCACTAGCAATGAGTCACCATATACTTCCACATTACTTGCCCCGACACTATCTATCAACTGCAGCCCTTTGAGCAATGCCTCATATTCGGCCTGGTTATTATAGCATCGGCTTGTGCCGTCATAAACTTCGATGTTATGTCCTTTTGGTGAAACCAGCACAATACCTATTCCTCCCCTCTTGACAAACCGACCCATCAAAATCTGATTGCCGCGGGGCTACATCGACTATTCTGCCATGGTATCATATCCGGTTATGAAATCGACTCTTGCTTGACCTTTAATGGCCTTGGCGATTAAATCTTGTGGATCGAACTCGGTTAGAGCATAAGCCCACTTTCCAAGTCGTCCTCTCAAAATTGGTGCAGACAGCATATATTTGATGATGTCGTTTCTACATACTATTATGCAAGTCGATGCTAATATATAATGCCTCAATTTCATACAAGCAAAATACAAGGATAAGCATAACTTCTCAATCGGTGGGTACCTGGTTTCAGCTTCTAGCAGTCGTCGGCTTAAGTAAAATATTACTCGTTCTTTGCCATCGACTTCTTGCGCCAATACAGCCCCGATGGTCTCGTTTTCAGCCGATATATATAACTTGAAGGGAATTCCCTTTTGTGGTGCGGCCAAGACTGGTGGTGACGCTAGGTACCGCTTTATATTGTCGAAGGCTTTTTGCTGATCGGCTCCCCATATAAAATTCTGACCATCCTTTAATTTTAGTAATGGCGTAAAAGCTTGAATTTTACCAGACAGATTCGAAATGAATCATCTTAAGTAATTAATTTTACCGATCAGCTTCTGCAATTCATTTTTACATGTCGGTGATTTTGTATCGGCTATGGCTTTAACTCTTGCTTGGTTAACTTCAATTCCTCTTTGGTGAACCATAAATCCTAGGAATTGGTCAGCCGACACACCAAACGCGCACTTCAAAGGATTCATTTTTAACCCATGAGCTCTTGTATTTTGAAATACCCTTTCTAAATCAGCCAAGTGCTGCCAGTCTTCCTTAGACTTAACCACCACATCGTCAATGTAAATCTCAACAATATGGCCGATTAGGTCTTGAAAAATCAAATTCATGGCACGTTGATAGGTGGCGCCTGCGTTTTTTAGGCCGAATGTCATTACTGGCCATTCATACAACCCCAATGCACCAGGGCACCTGAAGGCAATTTTAGGGACATCGGCTTCCGCCATAAATATCTGGTTGTACCCAGCGTTTCCATCAAGAAAGCTGATAATCTTGTTACCTGAGGCAGCATCGATAAGCATATCGGCTATAGGCATTGGGTATTCATCCTTTGGCGTAGCTTTATTTAAATCTCTGAAATCTACGCATACTCGAAGTTTACCATTCTTTTTCATAACGGGCACAATATTAGATACCCACTCAGCATATCGGCAAGGCCTTATAAATTTTGCCTCTAGCAATCTCTCAATTTCTTCCTTAATCACATTATACAATTTTGGGTTAAAACGACGGGGAGGTTGCTTATATGGCCGATATCCTGGCTTGATAGGCAGCCGATGCTCTATTAACTGTCGGCTTAACCCAGGCATCTCGTAGTATTCCCAGGCGAAACAATCCCTGTATTCCTTAAGTATTTTGACCAACTTATTTCTGTATTCTATATCTAATTTTGCACTTACAAAAGTTGCCCTTTTTCTATCACCTTCCCCTATATCGACTTCTTCAAGCATATCGGCTGAAGTGAAACCTTGACCCAATTTCTCGCTTTGGAAGTCTTCAATGGCTTCACACGAATTTATCACCTACCGATAGCTCCTTGCTTTATCTTGTAGAATTTGGATCATTTCTGACTCCATCTTCTCAAGACTTCGTTCGCCCGATCAAACGTGCCTGGCTTGACACAGATCGGCGTAAAACCCGACTTTCCGATGCATATGAAATCGCAATCGTCTAGTGCCTTACCTGATATGCATTCTGCTTCTTCGTGTGGCCAATTTGCATCAGAGCTAGCCATGGCAATATGAGCCGATGTATCGGCTGAGACGACTTCAACTTCATCTCCGTTCCACTGCACAAGAAGCTGATGCATAGTCGATGGTATACAGCAATTGGCATGTATGCAGTCTCGTCCTAGGAGCACACTGTAATTCCCTTTAGCTTCAATCAGAAAGTTTTACTACCGATGGTTAGTTCTGTAACCATCACCCCCTTTGCTTCGGTGGGGTCACCTGTGAAGTCGTTTAGCACCATGTTTGTTTTGATCAGGTCTTCGTCGGTTTTGCCCAACTTCTTGCAAGTGGAGAGTGGCATTAAGTTTACAGTAGCCCCTCCATCTACAAGCATCCTAGATATCGGCTTTCCGTTGATAAAGCCTTTTAAGTACAATGGCTTTAAGTGCCGATGAGGATCTTGTGGTTTCTCGAACACTGCGTCCTGTGCGCCCAAGCACAATTGAGCGAACGTATCTTTAGCCGATTCAGTTTTAATTCTGAATTCAGCTGGTAAAGTAAACACCATGTTGATATCCATGGGGGGAGTATCATCACGGATCATTGGTGACAGCAAATCATCTGAAGAATCTGAATCATCATCGGCTTGTTCCTTTCTCCTCCATTCCTTTTTAACAAGTTTTATCGGCCGTAGTTCGTTAAATGTTTCATCTCTCTATTTTTCTTTTTTGGCCTCTCTCATTTCCTGCGTCCTTAGGCGCTGGAGCCGTCTGCGTTGCGATCGGCTAAGCCCAGTCGGACACCATCTAGGCTTGGGCTCCACTGGCTTGTGGATTTTACCAACTAAGTTCTCAGTTGGTTCTTCTTCCTTGTCTTGGTTTGGTGTGCCTAGCCTCTCCTTTACTGGTTTCCTGCGCCCTGACTCAGTTTGATCGGTCGTTGGCCTAAATAAACGTTCTTTCACCGATTGTCTTGGCCAATATCTTTGCGGGTAATGTTCCATGGGGCATGACCTTGAAGATGGTAATGCCACACCCCTTTCCCAACAAAATTGCCAAAAAGGACATCTCTGATGAGCTCTTTTTGCAGCGTCTAGCCGATACAAATTGTTTGGTCGAAACACATTGTTTGGTCGATACGGCCCATCTGGCCAGCGAGCCTACTGCTCCTGCCGATGGCTTATCCTTTCATATTTCTCAAGCAACTGTGAAAAGGTTGGCTTAGGTTTGAATGTTGGTCTTCGTGATGGGGATCTTTTGGCTTTGTGCCATCGTCCGACTTGCAATTCCCCTTTTGGCTTCACAGTCCTTGAATTCTTCCCATCTTGATCGGCTTCAATTTGAAGTGAGCCGATCGTTATCTTCAGTGTCTCTCCTTTTGAGCTAGATTCTATATCGACTTGCCGCGTTGCTACGGGTCTCTCGTCGACAATCTGCTTTCCCTTACCGGAACATTGAACCATGTTAATCGGGAAAGGATTAACATCGACTTCCATGGCCGGCTCCTCTGCAAACTTGAGCCGACCGTCCTCAATGGCTGCCTGTATTTGCTGCCGAAAAATGTTGCAATCATTAGTGTTATGGGAAAAAGAATGATGCCACTTACAATATCGTCGTTTTTTGATCTCATCGGCCGACGATATGGTATGTCCTTCAGGCAGTCGTATCAGCTTTTCTTGTAGCAACATGTCGAATATGCGGTCACACTTGGATACGTCAAAAGCGTATTTAACCTCCGACTTACCCCTAGTCGGCTTGAGCCACGAACAGATAAGTGGTTTTTTAGAACCCTTTATCCATTCGGCTATATTTACATCTGCTTCATCCTCGGAAGTTTCACTTGAACTATATTCAACCATGTTTATTTTAGCTTTATCCTTTCCATTGCCATTTAGTCTAACTTTGTCTTTGAATTCTTTACTTAAATATCGGCTCTCCTGTGCCGATACACGATGAAGCAGGTGACTTAAATCAGTAAACTCCTGTCCAGCAAGTTTTTCTTTAAGTGGGGGAATTAAACCTTGGAATGCTAAATCGGCTAGTTGGTTATCGGGCAATACTACACTGAAGCAGCGATTTCGCACTTCTCTAAATCTTCTAATGTAATCAGAAGCCGATTCACCAAATTTACTTGACAAACACTTAGATCCGAAATCCTTAATTCGGTCGCCGGAGAAAAAGTATTCATGGAATCGGCTCTCTAAATCATTCCAAAAGTGGACTAAATTTGGAGGCAGATTCGTAAACCAAGTGAAAGCAGTTCCTGACAAATATAATGGAAAAAGTCTACTTTTTAACCCATCAGATTGAGCTGCTTCACCACACTGGGCAATAAATCGTCCAACGTGTTCTAAAGTGGTGACCGAATCATCCCCTGAAAATTTTGCAAAGTCGGGAATCCTGAAGTTGTGGGGATATGGCATCCGGTTAATGTAATCTGGGTACGGCTTTCTATAGCCGATCGTTTTTCCTTTGGGCTGTAAGCCAAATTGATCTCTCAAGACCATAGAAATCTGATCAGCCCAATTGACGTTATTGGCCGATGTAACACCATGGTTTGGCCAATTGGGATGAATAGTATCCTACCCCCCGAGTGCAAACTCGGCTGGTCGGCTCGATCTAGCCGATGGGTACTGTTGTTGCCATGGTTCATACCCATCGGCTCTGGCAGCCGGCACCTCGGGCAACGGAACGAAGGGTTCTGTATATGAGACTACCTTATGTGAAATTGGATTCCTAACCTGGACTGCTATTTGGGGTTTGTAACCCCTCTCCAATTCAATCGGTTGAGAAGCCGACTGAACATGGGCAGTCCCTGATGCTGATGAGGTGTTTGCGTCTAATTTTGCAGCGTCGGTGTATGCGTGATACTGAGCAACTGGGTTTGGACGAGGATTTGTTGGTGCTAACACGGTGGGCTGAGTAGGCATTAGTGAGGGTGCAGGTGCCAACGCTTTGATCGTGTTGGCGTTTGGAGCCACCGAGTATACAGGATATGTCGGGAGTGGCTGCAATGGGTCCATCAATCCCCCAGATGTTGCCAATTCTTGTGCAATCGTTTTTATGCTATTTTCTATCATCGGCTTTAAAGTCGTGACCAAAGCCGATGATTGATTAATTAATGCATGATGCACAGATTGCTCAATCATAACGGATAACTCAGCTTGAGTCGATGCGACGCCAGCCTCGCCAAGCGGGTTCAATGTTGGGAGTGTCATCTTCTGCGTGACTCCTCGTCGGGTTTTTTGATAGCAACTCAACATTAACTCTTCCAGGGCAGCTTTCCGATCTTCGATTTCCTTGCGCTGCTCCGGAGTTAAATCGTCCAAAGTAGGGACGATTATGGCCTCAGTACTCACGTCGGCCGGTGCGGTGGATTTGCCTGCAGTCATCTTGTCGATCGTGATCCCACTGGGCGTGCCAAAAATGTGTTGACGCCAAAAACGTGAAGAGAGTTTCCGGCCTACAACACACCAGACGAACGCCGGGTTCAAATGTGTGCGAGCGTGCCAATCGATTTGACCCTGCAATCGATAAGGAGCAAAATTGTGAAAACTCAATCAAGCTGATCCTATGAGCGAATCGGCTAAAACGGAAATCAGCCAGAAAACCGATTAGATGGGTAACTAGACTAGTCGATTAAGACTAATCCGAGGGTAAAAGGTAGATCGATTCTGAAAAGGCGATGCGCAACAAGACAGAATAAATCAAACCTGAAGAGCCAATGACGATCAAACAATCGGCGATGCGCAACTTTATTTGATCGATGTCGACTTACAGAGGAAAGATTATAATGCTAAAAGGCTAAGAACTACAGAAAGCAAAAAAAACTAGTAGATGTGTTGATGGTTGTTGTTCTTCTCAAGCAGCCTTGGTGCGCCTTATATACCTGTTTAGCCGATCCGAGTCCTGCTCGGTTACGGCAACATACTCTCAGTCGGTTATAGTTCCCTAACCGGACTCCTGTTCCCAAAAGCTTGTCGTACGTTATCCAAACTTTCCAAAGATGTTTCGTGTGCTATCCAAACTTGACCTCTTTTGCCGATTCTTCTCGTAATTTCCAAAAACTGGTGCAAACATATTCCCAGATTAGATGAATGTAACACATTACTAGGCGACAACTGGGTGATGGATCTAGTTTTGTCTTTTTTACGTGTGATTTTTTTTCCAACTGTTGAATTTATGCTCCAGGCTATTGATGTGGACCGAATAGTCATGGAACATTATCAAGCAACCAATACATCTAGAGGGTGACATCTGGCAAATGTCAACTCCATCGAGCGCGGTGTAACTTAAATAGCTTAGATCAGAATAGTTTACCACAAGAACTCTCTGATATATGTAAGCATGGTTTCAAGGTAAGTCAAGTACCAACTAAATCAGGCAAGAGCTATTTCAGCATGTTAGCTAACAAGTTACTTCTAAACTTGTGCAGCTAGCTTTTTGCCCAGAGGCAAAGAATCATTTGCCGGAGATGAAGGATCAGTTGATTGCAGTATGCAATGAACTTATTGATGGTTCTGGTGAACTCAGCCCTCAACATTCCGAAGAGCTTCGTCAAAAGAGGTTTGTTCTTGGTTCTACTAATTATTATTTCCTTGTTTATTAAGTATCTCTGTTTTACCAAAGATTAATGCCGATGTTTGTGATGGTTTACTCTGCGAGTGCATCTAAAGAAACAAATTCAGTTGCTTGAGGAGTATATCTTTGAGGTCAACCTATGATGATGAGAGACAGAGATCACACTCTATGGCATCCACACGGTTATCTGAGGATCATTACCCCCTATGACCCCAAGAAACACTTTTGTAATGGATAATACCAGATTCCAATCTTGGTTTACATCGAGGAATGAACACGGAAACAATGGTTTATGCAATCCTCCCGCCCCATATTCCTATATGGATAGTTTAAACACACCATTAACATCTATACAAAGAGATTATACCCTAGGATTATAGATATTAGCTACAGAAGGTTCTAGTGATACAAAGTGGAGTTATACAGATTTTCCGTGGACCAAGGAACTTGAGGTTATTTTCTTCAAAATCAACAGTTAATTACTTGCATCATTCTTGGTTTACGACAAGCTGCTAATTTTCTTTGCATCATCGGGCCAACAACAAGAGAGTGTTTGGCAACCGTTCTTTTCGCCCAAATCAGCGAGAGATAGTCAATGCCACAATGAGTGGGAATGATGTTTTTGTTTTGATGCCAACTAGGGGTGGAAAAAGTTTGACTTATTAGGTGATAAACCAGGCTTCTATGAATTGTTGTCCTTCTTCGATATGATATAATTATTTGAAAATTCATTCTTTGGTATAGTGCCTCTTGAGTGGTGATTTTTATGAAGTATTTTCTCTTTTCTCTTTTCTAATGCTCACATGTATGGTACTACTGGCCAAACGGTACTACAATTTTTATCCATCAATGTACAAGGAAGATAGTCTTGAGAAGAGTTTTATCGGGTGCTAGTTGTGAGATAATCAATGTTATTGTAGGAAATTTCAACATAGTGATTTATTCTTTATTATAAGTAGAATAACACACCTTTCCTCATAGTTCAAGCTTTTGCATGAGTTGATTGATGAATCAAACATGGTGTGGTAGCATAGCCTAGAGGTGCAGGGCTTGGATGTCCGCATTTTAGAAAAAACATTCATTGTGATACTTGGGCTGAATTTGGTGGTGAGACTTAAAATGTCCTCGGGGTGGATCATGTCTTGTCACATGTCAAGTCCTCATGCTAGTTGGCCTAGTTAAGTGTATAAGTGAGAGGGATATATTGATGTACATGCGGATCGCCCACCTTTCCTAGAGCTTAAGCTTTTTATTATCAAAATTAGTATTAATTTTCTTTTGGCTCACAAGAAATAAATCATTTTTCCCTCAACAATCAACCCAAAAGGCGTTAACATCAAGGTTCTTGATTGCATTACTTCATTATGGTGGAGTTAAAGTAGAGTACTTTATGGAGCTTCTCTGAGAATGCGATTGAAGAAATGAAGCGCTCATTGTGATTACGAAGATGCCCTAAAACATTAGCTTGAAATATCGTGGTTGCATTCTTCATGCCTTTGCCGATACAATTTGGCATATATATTTGCTTCTTTATGCTCTAGAACTTGTACTCTTGTGTTACAAGTTCAATAGCCTACCATTTTAATTAATTTATTTATTTCATTCAAGCGCTTGCGTTTGATCCACACCTCTCTTTTTCATCTGGTCATTACAGGTTGCATTACGCTATCTTTGACATGGAGGATTCGATGTAAACACGAATGATTCTTTCTGGGATTCCACTAGAAGAGGCATACTTGCAATCTAGGCTAGTTTTCATGGCTCAACAGAAAGAAAAGGAATTAAGCAAGGAAGGCTACCAATTGGGTACAACAGACCCCACAGAACTCTCCTACCTAATGAAGTTTGTGTGATCTTGTAAGTGACAAAGATACTCTTTTGAATCTGCATGCACTTAGAATGCTTTTTTGTATGTCTCAATGATCCAAAATTTAGTAGCCACCATTTAGGAGTTTAGAAGATCTTGCTATTACATCTGGACAATTTGGCATTAATAAGAATCCTCAAATGGAATCTTTCCATAGTAGCAAACTGTAACATCCCCAAAAATTTAATAAAGTAAAAATAAATATTTTAAATTTGAAAATATTTATTTCTGAGTTTCTTGGCATTATTGAATTTTATTTGGATTTCCTTTGGAGTTTTGCATTGCATGAAAAATCAAATAAAGAGAATTAATGAATGGATAATGGTAAAAAGGCAAAAATGCAAAAAGTGAAAATTTAGAAAATTGCCATGAGAACCCTGATCATTCCATTAAATCATTTTAGCCAGCAATTGAAATTTTATGCATAAAATAATGAAGAGATAAAATGGAAAGATAACTTTTAAATCGAAATAATGTATTGCCAGAATTTACATAAAATATTGGAATCACAAATGGAGCTGAAAATTTTATAGAAGCATTCTGAGATCAAATCCTTTTGAAAAACAAAATTTGAAAAATAATAGACTTCATGTGATCTCAAATAAAAATCGAAGCCAGAGGTTAGAAATTCAAATGGTCGCTATTGAAAGAATATTAGTAATTTCTCAGTAACTCATTTTAATCTGAAAATTTTACCAGACGTCAAAATATATCCATAGACCTTGGTCAAAAAGTTGGATGAATTTATACCATGATCTGTTAGCGCAATAAAATCAGAGTGAGGGAGAAATTCACCCACGGCCGCCATGTCTCCTTCGATCAATCACTGCCGTGTGGGCCACTCGTTGTTTTTCCGTTCCGTTGGCACATTGGAGAAGCTTACAGTCACTGACAGAGGTCCCAGGAGCCTGCTGCCAAACTCATCGCCCTTCTCAACTCTGTTCATCCCACTAGCGAACTCTCCCAAAGCTGAGTGGTGCACTACCAGCGATTGCCGCCACGAATCCCACTCACACCCTGCAAATTCTTGGCTACAACCGCACCGCAAGGGCCTCTTCTTCATTCCCCCTCAGTTCTCCTTCCCTCTCCTAAAGCCAGTTGCAAGAACTCGCCTAAGAATCCGCCATGACCGAAGCCCCTGTGCTTGAAGCGCGAGGCAAAATGCGGGCGAATTAGTGATCCTCCTTCCAATTCCTCAAGCCTGGAGCATCACCAGGCACCGCTGATCAAAACCCCTCAAGAATATCCGGTCCCCTCCATGCGAAATTCGGCTGCTCCCGTGCGCCCCTTCTTCCCCAAGTCCGGCCAACAGTGGCGGCCCAACTCGGCACTTCTCCGGATGAAGCAACCACCAAAAAGGTAAGCCCTGACCTCACTGATGCTCACAAGGTTACCCATTTGAACCGAGCCTCACTCATTCTTCTTCTCCGGCGAGCTCCCGCCATTGCCGCCGCCCCCTCTCGGTGGCAGCCCACTCCGGTCATCTCTGGCGACAACCGAGCCCACCATTGGATGCGCCGTGACGAGCGGGTGCTCTTCGAGCCCTCGGCCGAGCCTCTCCGCCACTCCTTCACCGTCGCCGGCCAGCCCTAACAATCCTCTGTTCTGCCTCTCTGCGCGTTGGGACCCGCTCGTCAGGCGCCTGAGGAAGAAGAAGGCAGAGCCGGAAGTTGTTTTCCCTGGGGTAAAGCGCACTCTTGGTTTTTCCGTGCAAGACCCCAGCCGAAATGTATTTAATCATTAACAACTTGTGCATTCTTAGTTAGAGACCAGTGAAATAAATTTATATATTTATATAAAATCAGGATGAATCTAAATATACAAAAAGATTTAATGTTTGGAGTACAGGATTATTATTCAAATTGAACCTTGATTTTGGTGCTAATATGGTTTTAATGAGAATTTGTGCATAATAAGTAATGAAAAGATGAAATCAGTATTCATGGGAGTTTAGGATCAGGATGTATTCAAATATACTAATACATTTAATTTTAAACTAAGTTTAATTCATTTGTTTAGCAAACATTAGTAAATCTTAATACGGCCATTAATAGAAATGAGTGTATAATAGTTCATAAAATCCTATAAGAAATGATTATGTGCTTCTAGGATCTTAATAAGCCTAATCATGCAGAGATATTAAATACTTGGAACTAAGTTTATGTGTTGCATTATGACCATTAACAAACCTTAGTATGAACATTAGTAAGAATAGTAGCATGATAGCTCATAAAATGGTAATAACACTTTGAATAGGTTTCTGGAAGCAGAAGAACCCATGTGTGCATAAACACTTAGAATCAAACTCAATTATGTAACATCATCTAGTGGTGAACTCAATCTAACATACTTGCTTCTTAGTCATTAATTAATCATGTTATGGCCATTAGCAAAATAATAATATAATGGCTCACAAAATGATAATGTAAATTTATATAAAGTTCCTAAAAACAGTGAGGACATATGTGTATGAAAATAATTGGAATAAAGTTTAACTTGAATTCTCTTATCATAAGGAAATGGCAAATGTAAAATAATCAAATAGAAAACCTATTGCAGTTTAAGTTAAAACAATGTAGAACCAACTTTAAATCACTTCTAGGATTGTTTACTGCTAATGCCTGAAAAATGAACTAAAGATCATGTGTATTGGAGTTGCAATCACAATGTAAAGTTGGCCGATTTAGCGTATTCATCGTGATCATTTAGTCTACTTCAGCAGTTGATAAAATAACTCGTCTAAATACTAAAATCAGTAAAACTAGTTTAGTAACACTCTACAAAGTTTGTTCTACCAGATTCTAGAAAAATATTTCATTTTTAGCATGCTCTTCATCTAAATCTTGTTGGTTCAAAACCCTTAAGCGTTAACCTGTCATTTCCCTTTTTGGACGATTCCGAATAACGTTAAACTTTACAATGCCACTTAAGCCTTTTCAACAATGAATATAATATATCAGCCAAAGCCTAAAATTTATGGAATTAGCTTAGGATTGTTATACAAAGTATAAATTATCTTATATTGAAGAAATAACCATATTCCATCATGTTTTGCATACAAATCCTAATAGTCAAATAACCTTAAGTGTTAAGCTTTCTGAACTTTATATTGAATCGGTAAGAATGAAGGAAACTATAGTTAAGTTATTTTTATCACCAGAACCTTCTCAAATATCATGTAAATTAGTTCAGTAGCCTAAATTTGTAGATCTAACTTGCATAAATCTAATTCTAAGCAAAATCAATCGAAGGTAAAGATTTAATCGTTCATAGTCCAATGTGATCAATTAAGCCTTTTCATTAACTCGCAGAGCAACTCATTTAAATCCGAATTTAGTACAGAACGGCTTAGAAATGATCTTTAGGATATAATCTACAGCAATCTAAGAAAACATCCTTAATTTATCTTGCTTTGACTCTGAATCCAAATAGAGCAAAACCCTTAAGTAATAAGAATTGGCGGAACTCATATTATGAATATTAAAGTATAAAACCTTGCAACTAATGATCAATTCTATTAATCCAAACAATCTTTGCATCTTGAATTCATAAAATAAGATTAATAAGTTCATAAAGAGCGATCCCTGTTCTTGTAAAGAGTTTATTTGTTTTGCTATCTATTTCTTTTGCCCTTATTGAAGTCCTTTATTTGCTTTATTTTCCGTTGATCGACGTGTAGAGCCGACGTTGCTATTTTCGTCGTCATCTTCATCAGCCGCCGTCTTTGTCTTCGTCGTAATCAGTAATTAAGCAAGGCAAGCATCCTTTGACCATATTGAGCCCAGTATTTTATATTCTTTTTGTGCATCAAATTGTTTCATGCATGCGATTACTTTATGTAAATTGCTATTTTGTGGATTGGTAGTTATACCTGTTGTCTCGTGATCCTCCGTTGATGATTATGAACATGTGAACCGTGATAACCATAGGTTGAGGATAGACATTGCTAATGTCATTATGGGTATATGCGAACATATTTAACTTGCTTAGCCATGCTTTAGAATTAGCAATGTTCATGATCAAATCAATATTTGTTTTCCTGAAAACCTTGAAAATGTCACTGTTGGTTGTGGGTACTTTGATTAAAAACCCCAAATGAAACTATGCTTTGATGCGGGCGATTATTGGCAATAGCCGGTTGTGCAGAAAGGAATTGCACGTAGTGTAGGGTGAAGTGTCGCCCGTGTCACAATTAAGGACCGAGCAATGGGACGCTATTGATCCGAGATTTCCGTGCAACCACAATGGTGAGGATGGGTTAGCCTTAGCCTATTAAGTTATTTAGATGTGGCTTTGTTCATTGGTAGGTGGGAGCTAGCACAAGCATTCCCGTTTGGTCTGCTTGGACGGGTCCCCAAGCATTCCCGTTTGAGTGCCTTGGGTGGGGTTTCCACCCATGCAGCAGTGTCGCCTGCCGTGTTTAGAAACGTTGTGTTGGGTGTGTGAATGTGGATCTACGGCTTGGGTGTGTGTTTCTAGTTCTACGGCAGGGGTTAACGTCCCGGGCTGGACCAAAGCCATGTCTAGGTAATGTAACAGCTATGTATGATCTCTGGTGGCCACCTCGAAGTCGTCGAGCAAAAAGGTTGATCATTCCTTGTGGGTAAAGTTGTACACCTCTGCAGAGTTTAAATCTAATTGATTAGCCGCGCTCGCGGTCATGAGCACTCGGTGAAGTCATTCCAATGTTAGCTTTGATTTTCAAAAAGGGTTATTTTATAAGTTAGCTTACCCCACAAATGACCCAATGCTATACCATGTGTTGGCAAGTATTGGTATCGGCTGTTGTGCCCTGTGTGGGCAAAGAACTGGATATATGCCATGCGATGGCAATGATTGATTCGTCGCTCACGTCATGGAGGACGGTGAGTGTTATTTATGCTTTACTTATTTGCTATCAATTAATCTTGCTTTTATAAAATCCGTTTGCAAATAACTTGGTTTCCAAATTCAAATTCGCTTTATGCAAATTAACTGTGATAGCCTCCTTTGAAATGGCCTGCATGTATTGTAGGTTTTTGTGAGGAGCCGCCCAGACCATCCTCGGGTTATTTGAATGCCCGGTCGCCCTCATCGGATTTGGAGGCTAGCAACGGATCACCGATGGTGCTCATAGTGCTAACACCCAAGCCCAATTAGGACAACAACGATCCCATTCGAATAACTCGACAACAATCCCGGTATTCCCCCGGTATGCGACCCGAAGCTCGCCCAGGATCGCCCCGCATACCGGTTTCCATTGCCATATCAATTCAATTCGCATAAAGGGGGCAACGAACTCAAAACTTCACGACCAGACACGCAACGCGGAAGCACAAAAACAACACCAACTCAAGCACAAAGACAAACTAGATAACCACACAACTAAAACAACCCACAAACAGACAGATCGCAAGATCCAGCCTAAACTCATAAATCTACAAAATTTCAGCATGGTGCCTCTAGAAATACGGACATCCACTCAGCAGGCAGAAGAAACAATTAATTAACCAAGTATATCACAACCACAACCACAATATAAGCAGACATGCATAAAAACAACAACCCGGACTGAGCTAAGCATGGCGATACAAAAGTTCAACAACGAAATAGTCAAGTGATTAAACATAACCATAACAAGTTTGAAAGCTAACTAACAACAAAATGAGCTCACAACCAACATATTAAACCAAAAGTAAGACACTCCGGAAGTGTCCTGCCCTTGAACACTTCGAGCATTTGTAACGCCGAGCTTAGCTATTCGATTGTCCCGCCCGACCACCGAGAAGCAAAGCAGGCAGAACTCACACCGTCGGGTCCTCACTGAAAACCACAAAGCGAAGCATGAGTACGTAGGTACTGCAAAGACTTACCCGTGGTCCATATATGACCGACTCGAAAGGATATGCATTTGGATGTAGCAAGGAATAAGCTTAAGGTAAAAGTGCATAAAAGCTTAACTTTGTTGCATAATCACATTCAACTACACAATTTACAAGTTTTATAGCATTTATGGACAGCACCTACTACTAGAGTGAAATCTGAATTTAAGCATTAAAGAGAGTAAATAATAACATGAAACAAACATCAACATCAAATATACCAACTAGTTTCAAGTTTAAGTTGTTACTACGTTGAAATGTCGGATGATACAAGCGTGCTCATATCCGAGAGCGCGGCAATTCGAATCGCTTATTCACCCTGCAGGGGATCATCAATCGCACGACATGTGCCACGAGGAACCTCATGTCAACCCTCCTCCCATCCATATCTACTCGTTGAACCATCCTCATGCGGCCCGAGCACCTAGCAACCTCCCTCGAGCGGCTCAAGCCTCGCTTAGCCCTCGAGAGAGACCTAGGCCTCGCCCTCAACCACGTCCAATCGCATGAGGGCATGACCCATCGAGTAGTATGCCATGAAAGGGTGGCTTACCATACCATTATATCGGGCATGCGATCAACAAGGGGTGCTCGATCAACATGGCAAACAACGGATCGGTCCTTAACCAACACAGGCGAGACTACAACATTTGAGTCTCCACACCAAAATGATCCAACCCTCTCGCCCGGTCTCAAATTTACATTTCAGAACATAACCATATCCATTGCAACCCAATAGTGCGAAATAATTATTCTCAAATGAGGGAACCATCCCCCACTTGGCCCATACCCGACATCTAAGCAAAACTAAGCATGGACACAATGTAATTACCCATATACTAGCTCCAAGGAAGGCATTCAACAATTATCAATGAGTGTATGTGCAACAAGTAGGTTCTAATCCTATCCCACATTTCAATTCCTAATGCAAGACATAATCATCCAATAAGCAAATTATTCGCTAAAATACAATCATATAAGGTTAAACATGCTTAGGTGCTTGCCTTGAACTTCTGCCGGGTTCTCAACGACAATCGTCTCACCGGTAAACCCCTCGGTCACCGCCGCGTTAACCACTGCGGGTTCGTTCTCTACACGATCACAATGTATGGAAAAGAAAATGAGATGCATGCAATGCATATGAGATGAAATACTAAATGCATCCTCATGACCAATCCAAAAGTGCAAGCATTCATTTCAATTTAAGAACAAAAACTACAATGCTACTCTCTATTTCTATTCTATAGCACAAATCTGAAAATAACAAGCACATTCCTCTAAACAAGTATAACTTTTATTTGGCTAACCCAAAAAATGACTTCTTGGACTCGAAAAGACCACAAGAGGGTGATCTAACATTACCATGCATCATAACATTCAGAATACAAATTTAAAGTTTGCAATTAAACTCTGAACTTTAGTCCCAAAGTCTGAATCTTCAAAAAAACTGGTTTCAGGACAGCATGTATACAAATGACCATAACTTTTTGATCACTTAGCCAAATTGAGAAAACTCAGAGCCTACACGACCATAAGACATAGACCTACAAATTAGCTTTGGCCAATCACCCAGATTCTGCCTAGGTAACTCCCAGTTCGGCCAGGAACAGAGGGCAGTTTCAGAGTTCAGAATACTCAGAGCTTCAGAACAGCATGCACCAATTTCAACATAAAAATTGCTATTCTTAATGTAACTGAGTAAATGATAACATTTTTACAATCTACATAAAATTTACTACAACTCCACAGGAAAAAATAATTTCTAATTCGGCCTCTAACTAATTTTAATTCGCAGCTCAAGTTTCAGCTCCACATTTTCAGCATTTTCAGAGCAGCACGCACTAAAATTGACATAACTTTCAGCTGGATTAACGAAATTGAGTGATTCCAGTTGGTGATGAAAGATAATTCTATTACTCACAACTTTCTCTACAGTCAACCTAGCAGGAAATGCTCAAAACTTTCTCAAATCAACCCGAAACAGTAGCTACGAAATCTGCTCGAAAATTCAGACTTTGCTCTAAACCCTAGATTGGTTATTCCCCTCCCAAAACTTGAATCTCCACTCATCCAAGCCCCCAAATCCACCATGGCTGCCCCCAAAACCAGGAACAACCAACCAAACCCTAGGGGAGAGGTCTTACCTTCAAGGGAGTGGAAGGGGAATGGAGGGGGAGCTGCACTTGGAGGAGGGAGCTGCTGCTGCCTTGGAGGGATGGAGGTGCCACCAATGGAGCTGCAGGGAGGGAGCATGACCTGGGGACAGCAGGGAGGGAGGAAGGCTGCGTGGGGGCTGCAGGAGGGAGAGCTTGAGGAGGCGCTTGGGGAAGAAAGGAAATGGATTCGGTTGCTTTGGGAAGAAAAGAAGTGCTGAATCGGTTTTGCTTGAGAAACAAATGAGGTGAGGCTGCTGGGAGGCTGACTTGGTGAGAAAAGAAATGAATTGGCTGGGAGGAGAAACCAGGAGAAAGAAATTGCTGCTTTGGTTGGCTGCACTACCATCCTTTGTATTTTGCTCACTTGACCCCACTAAAAACAAGTGTTAAATTGGCTAAGTCTCTGGAATTTTTAGCACATGGATTCAGTTTTTGAGCCCCGTTTTGAATTAGTATTTGGCATTGGATTTTGGTTCAAACCCCACAGTGCTGTAGAGAAAAGTTTCTAGTTTGTGATTAACTAACCCGCACATTCTAGATCCTTATAGTCCTCAAGTTACAAGGCTCCAAACTTTGATGAAAACCATATTTGCACACTGAAATTTCTAGCTCTTAATTTTTGCTACGTTTGGAAATTCTTAAGTGGCAGTTTAGGATATTAACTGAAGTTGGAAGTTGATCTCAATTGCGGCCAAAACTTGGTTGGCGCTAATGTTAGCCGCATGAGTCAAATTTGAATTTGGGGCCATGACAGTTTTGCTCAAGTCTTGCTGAGTATGTAAAATACTCACCCTTGCCTAATTATATTGTAGGTGGTCGAGTTAGAGTAGCTTCGAAGTTTGTTCATCGCAGGTCGCGGGGTTTTCTTCGTCGTGTTCTAACTGAAGTTTATGCCTGGTCAGTTGCCTGCGGGATCGGTTGGGCAAACTACAGGATATTTGCTTCTTTTGCTGCCCGATTCTCTGAGTTGTAATATTTCTTTATATTATCGTTTCCGCTTAATTATTATATTGTGTGGTTGTGATTTCCAATTGTTGTAAACATTTGAGTGCTAGCTACTGATCCAGGGAATAGCACAGTAATCACATGGAGGTTCTGTTAAATCGAGCGGGGTCTCACACTAAACTAGCAATGCACCAACTTTCTTGTCTTTGTCTAAGTCAAATTTCTTGTTTTTACTTATGATTCTTGAATTGTGAACTAGACTGTTCTTTTCTTTTGGCAATCAGACTATGCTTATTGTTAAAAAAAAGAATATCAGAGAATAGAAGCAACATCATTGATCTGAATTCTTAAGTTCGTTGACAAATGATAATATGCCTTTATGATGACTAAAATGTACAATAAAACTAATAACTTAAGATCATAAATACGTGTGGATATTTGGGGCTTCAAGATGTTAATGGCATTATTTTTCTGGAGGGAATATATCGTGGCATTCTTCAATTCAGTTGGTCAAATTTAGACCGACGATATATGGCCTATAAGAGAAGAGCAAATTTGATTTTTCAATTTGTTTGTAATTAGAAAAATCTATAAGAGATCTTTTGGATTATGATATGGTTTTGATTTTGCAGAAAATATTAAGAACCTTTGTTCTTTAGCATGTCTTAGCCTCCTTTAAAACATGAACCAATATGCAATATGCAGGTATTAGTTATTTGAGAATTGTTGATGTTTCAAAGGAGGCCCTTTTATTGATTTTTACTTACTTTGTCTTCTATTAAACAACGACAATGGACAACTTTCTAGAGACGTGCTTGTATATAAACATCCTGGGTTACATTTTGGTGATATGCATGTCTTGACAACAAGGTATATTAGCGGTCTAGAGGAGATTGTGGGATATTCCAAATATGCTATACTTTTTCCTGTGAGTAACTCCAATAAATGCCTAAGTATCTCCATTGGCTACTGCTTTAGCATCAATTAAAGAAATCATTGCCGAAGTGGGTACAGATCATGTTGTACGTCATTGTGTAGTTTACAAATTGCCGTTAGATGTGTGATTGATTATCTAACGATCTGCTAGAATCCATTCTTTTGGTTTGAGAGATTGATATATATATTATAACTGCAAATGTTTTTTTATCTGCTGAGTGGATGTCCTATTTACTAGAGAGGTCATGCCGAAATTTTGTATATTTCGGTGACTTAGTTTTTGTTGAATTATGATCCAAATTTAGAAGAAGGCTAACTTCTGTCGGAGCGGAGCGGAGGTCTGCCATGGGAGGCTTGGGCGAGCGAGCGGAATCGCTCTGGCTGCTACAATTTTTTTGTATGAATGACAGCTAAATTGTGAGCCATTTAAAACCCACGAATTTAGCGATTAAATTGTGAGTTTTTCAGCCCACAATTTAGTGATAAATTGTGGGTTTTTTCACCACAATTTAATAAAGAAAATTTGTGGGTTTTTCAAATTTCACAATTTAGTTGCTAAATTCGTGGGTTTTTTCAGCCCATGAATTTAACAGATAAATTCGTGGGTTTTTTTCAGGAACCCACGAATTTAATTTAAATTCGTGGGTACCCACGAATTTAATTGATTAATTTCGTCGCGTTAAATTCGTGAAATAAATTCGACGGTTTGCCCATGAATTTAACTTAAATTCGTGGGTTTTGGCCTAAATTCGTGGGTTTTTGGCCCACGAATTTTTCCTTGTTTCTTGTAGTGAAATTAGTAGGCTAGGCTGCCCCATAACAGACATGTGGTTGCATGATTGACTCAGGTCAAAGGCTTGCAAGGTTAAGTCCTTAGGGTTGATTAAAGCAAGACTTGCACATACCCTCTGCCCATCGGGCCCACCCTAGCACATTTGCCCCCACCACTTGCTTCAATCTAAAATGATTACCACTCCGGTTGATTACCAAGCAACATGTGCTATCCACAAATCAACATCGTTGCGTGACTCCCCCGTCAGCACAACTCAATCACTTTGTGTGACCACACATGACACACAAGTTCCTAACATTATTCCATATTCCATTAGTCAAGATTAATAATCAATAATCCATGAGCATGTGATGACGTGGCATGGCTAAGCAACTCTAATTCGTTCTAACCATCCCATGTTGATTTCATATTTAACCAACTATAATAAACCAACCTAAGGTGATAAGTGGATCATGGCATACAATTAACAAGGTATGATGTAATTCAAAGGGTATGTTATCTAATCCCAAACTAAGTTGAAATCATTTTCTACACATGAAATTAATATGCAATAAGGTAAAACAAAATAGCAATTTTGCAAACATGGGTTCAACATGATCAAAGCACAACTTGCCTTGGTTAAGCTCCTGGTCCTGCTCTGGGAATTGGTCTTGAAGTGCTAACTCCTCCTTCGAAGCATCGCACAATTCAACGTCTACGCAAATCTAGAGAGAAAAGCAAATAAAAACCTAAAACAAAGAGCAAATGAACTCTAAAAATCAAACAAAAGCCACCATTGGATAGATCTCAATTTTACAAATTTTTAGAAATTTGAATCACCTCAATCGGAGTTCGTATGAGGGAGAACGAGCCCTCGGAAGATTCAAATTCCTGAAAATTCATAAAATCGGAAAATCAATAATTAACCGAACTATTTTTTAAAAGAAAAACGGATATATTGCGCAGGCGTGACGTCAGCCCTGGCTCGGCCGAGCTGGTACTGACACGTGGTGAAATCTCTACCGCTCAGAGCCGATCTAACGGCCACCGATTACACGCCTACGTGGCTAACTCTGAGGAGTCCATCTACGATCAGACGGCTGAGGCTTACCCGAGCGCTTCACTATTGCAACGACGACGTGGCTCGATCCGGTGCGCTCGATGTTGATCCAACGGTCGACGATTACCTAAGGCCTTCACTGCTCCCGAAGCGACGTGGCGCGATCCTGGTGGTCCGGCGACGATCCGACGGCTGGCGCTGCTCGGTCCCTGCGATGGCGATGCGGCGGCGCTGGTGTACCGGAGTTGAAGACGACGACCACTCCTGATATGGACTGGGCGTCCCGATCTTTCGATGAGAATAGGTAGCGTCGATTTGGTGGAGGACGAAGTTGGCGGCCCGACTACAACGAACCGACGTTGCGCCTTAGCGACCGGTACACCACCCTCCTGAAGGTTATTGATCTCGCGGAAGCGCGACCAACCTGACCACAAAGGTCTTTGTTCCTGCAAGCAATCGAAGAACCAGCAAGAACAAGAGATAACAAGCAACTCAATTGCGAATATGAATGTAGATTGGTTCTGAAGCAAGAACTCTCGAAATTGGGGTTCCGATGAACAAATAGACGGGCGGTCTAGTCGACACGCGCGAGTACAAGCAGTAGCAATGGCTAACTTAATCAAACAAAACCCAAACCCTAATTATGGTGGTGGCTGGCTATTTATAGTCCAAGGGCATGCAGCACTAGGCCTTAACATGGGCCTAACTAATACAACTCGGATTAGAAGACCCGCAGCCCAAACTGACTCGGATAGGAAAAGTAGTCTCCATTGTTTTGCAGTTTCCCGCTGACTCGGAAGGAATTTGAAGGTGATTTTGGATCTGTTTGAAAGAGGACGAGAAGATCCTTCAATCCTGTACTCGTGGACCTCCAGAAGTGCTCTGGATCAAAAGTTATGAATATTTGAAGTTGATACTGTCTGCGAGTCCGAATCCGACTTGGAGTTCCTTCAAGCCTCCGACTTAGCTTCGAGTCTCTTTGCGCTTGGTGGCTCTTCTCCTTGGTTCCTAATAAGAATAACATGATCACAAGAATAAAATAGCATTCCATTCACTATGTCATTAGTAGGAACACTTAGGAACGACTTCACCTGATAATTTAATTTGCGTGCACGAGCTCGAGTGAGTGGTCCTTGTACAACAGGTTCATTCTGGGGAAACGTGGTTGTATGGGTGGTTGTATCTGTTGTGGAGATGTCCTCATCAACTCCAACGGCGTTCCGGCGCTCTCCAGCGAGGAAGAAGTGGCGGAACGGGTTCGTCTCGACGCGGCATGCCCGGATCTGTCCTCGGAATGGCGGAAGAATCTCTCGGCGGTGACGAAACACGGCGCAAGGGCTTTGCGGACTCCAGCGAGCTCTCGCGATGCGACTGCAGGGAAAGTGGGCGGTGGTGGCTGGCGATCCTCGGGAGGTATGTCGGGTCCTTAAATACTCCTCGGTTGACGTGTACGGGCTCGGGATTCTCAACGGTCACGGCAGCGCCGAAATCCCGACGAACTCGGAGTTCGAATCCGAGACGACCACGGCTGACCGTCGGATTGAGATCGGACGGCTACGAGAAAGTCCAGGCGCGGCACGACTCCAATCGCTCATCGCATCTAACGGCCGAGATGCGCTAGGGTTACGCGGCGGCACGTTTGACCACGCACGCACGATTTGAATCCGACGGCTAGCATCGTTAGGGTTTTCCTTGGCGGCGCGGCTTGATGAAGACCGCCCGTTGGAGATCCAACGGTCGTCGGAGATCCATCTAGAAGATGGGCCGATCGGCTGGCCCGCACGGGCTAAACAGTGGCGTGACGATCGGCACAGTGGTGGGCTTCGGCCCATCACTGTTCACGGGGAATCTTCGGGGTTTTGCTTTTAAAATAAATAATGAAAATAGTTTAATTTATTTAAGGCAACAAAAATATTAGAAAAATTGTCAGAAAAATCTAAAAAATACTTTGAGACATTCTGGACTCAAATAAAATATTTTTGGCAAAAACAAAATACTTTTAATTTGAATTAATTCAAATAAATCCCATAAAATCCAAATAAATCCAGAAAATTCACAAAAAGCACAAATAGCAATAAAACACTATTAGCTAAAAGAAAAGAGCCAAAAATTTGGGATGTTACAAACCTCCCCCCTTAACAGAATCTCGACCTCGAGATTTAGGGCTAACTACAGAACAGGTTCGGGAATTCTGCCTTCAGGTCCTCTTCACGCTCCTAGGTTGCTTCGCTCTCTGAGTGATTGCTCCACTGAACTCTGCAAAAGTGGGTAGACTTGTTTCTGGTTCTGCGCTCCATCACATCTAAAATCTTGATCGGCTGCTCCTTGTTGGTCAGATCTTTTTGCAACTCGATAGCTGGCACTCGAAGACATTTCTTGAGCTGTGACACATGGAAAACATCATGCATACCTGCCAACGACTGTGGTAACTCCAACTGATAAGCAACCTCTCCTCGACGACTCAGGATTTTAAATGGTCCGACAAACCTGGGTGCAAGCTTTCCCTTGACATGGAACCTCTTAACACCTTTAAGGGGAGTGACTCTGAGATACACAAAATCATTGGGCTCAAAGCTCAATTCACGACAACGGTTGTCAGCGTAGCTCTTCTGCCTTGAGTGCGCTGCTTCCAGCCTTTCCCTAATCATGGCAACTTGTTCTTCGGCCTCCCTAAAAATCTCAGGTCCAAACACTGAACGCTCTCCTGTTTCATTCCAATTTAACGGGGTACGACAGGCACGACCATATAGGGCCTCAAATGGTGACATCTGCAAACTAGTCTAGTAACTATTATTATAACTGAACTCTACATAAGGCAAGCATTTATACCAAGATGTACTGTACGATATCGCGCAGGCTCTCAACATATCCTCTAAAATCTGATTAACTCTCTCTGTCTGGCCATCTGTCTGCGGATGATATGTGGTGCTGAAATTCAAGCGAGTTCCCATTCCTTCATGCAGTTTGTCCCAAAATCTTGAAGTAAACTGGCTACCACGATCCGACACGATCTTCTTGGGCACACCATGCAAACACATAATCCTTGACATATATAACTCTGCCAACCGATCCCCTGAATAAGTTGTTTTCACTGGGATGAAGTGGGCAACTTTGGTCAACCGATCAATGATGACCCATATTGAATCATAACCCCTCTGAGTCTTGGGCAACCTAGTGATGAAATCCATTCCAATTTCCTCCCATTTCCACTCCGGAATCTTCAACGGCTGCAACAATCCAGCGGGCTTCTGGTGCATCGCCTTCACCCTCTGGCATACATCACACAATGCCACATGCTCCGCTACTTCACACTTCATGTTAGGCCACCAAAATCTTCCTTTAAGGTCTTGGTACATCTTGGCACTTCTCGGATGAATAGAATACTTGGAGTCGTGAGCCTCCTCAAGAATCAACTGCTTGAGCTCTTTCTTGTCCGGCACACAAATTCGACCTTTGAACCATAGGGTGCCTTGCTCATCCACCGAGAAATCCTCTGCTAACCCTTCCTCCTTCTTGGACTTGATCTTGCTGATTTTCTCATCCTTGCTCTGCCTATCTCTTATTTGATCCTCCAAGGTTGGCTTCACTTCCAAAACAGCAATAAATCCTTGCGGCACAACTTCCAATCTCAACCTCTGAAATTCTTCACACAACTCCTGTTGATCGCTTTCTACCAAAGAATTCACATTGTGACTTTTACGACTCAGGGCGTCGGCTACCACATTAGCTTTCCTAGGATGATAATGAATTCCAACATTATAATCCTTGATCAATTCCAACTATCTTCTCTGCCTCATATTAAGATCCGACTGGGTGAATATATACTTCAAACTCTTATGGTCCGTATATATTTCACATCTATTCCCAATAAGATAATGATGCCATATCTTCAAAGCATGCACTACGGCTGCTAATTCCAAGTCATGCGTCGGGTAATTCCCTTCATGCGGCCTCAACTGCCTTGACGCGTAGGCCACCACCTTGCCATTCTGCATCAACACACAACCAAGACCCAGCCTCGAGGCGTCACAATAAATGTCAAAGCTGCTATGCACATCCGGCAATACCAACACAGGGGCAGATGTTAACCTCTTCTTTAATTCCTGAAAACTCTTCTCGCACTCAGGTGTCCATGCAAACTTCTTCTCTTTCTTCAACAATTGCGTAAGGGGTCTCGCAATCGTCGAAAATCCTTCTATGAATCGACGGTAATATCCCGCCATTCCCAGAAAACTACGGATCTGAGTGACCGTCTTCGGTTGCTCCCAATGCAACACAGCTTCCACTTTGCTTGGATCCACAGCGGTCCCTTTAGCGGTCATTATATGGCCAAGGAATTCCACCTTCTCCTTCCAAAAATCATATTTGCTGAATTTGGCATACAACTGCTGATCCCGCAACTTCTCCAAAACCAATCTCAAGTGCTCGGCGTGCTCCTCTTCCGATTTGGAATACACAAGGATATTATCAATAAAGACTACCACAAACTTATCCAAATATTCCATGAATACCTTATTCATGAGGTTCATGAAATAGGCTGGGGCATTTGTTAATCCAAATGACATGACTGTGAACTCATAATGTCCATAACGGGTAGAAAATGTAGTTTTCGGAATATCCTCTGCTCGGATCCTCAGCTGATGATAACCTGATCGAAGATCTATCTTGGAGAAAACTGCTGCTCCCTTCAACTGATCAAACAAGTCATCAATCCTCTACAAAGGGTACTTGTTCTTGATCGTCACTTCATTAAGTGCACGATAATCGATGCACATCCTTAAACTCCCATCCTTCTTCTTGACGAACAAAACTGGCGCTCCCAGTGGGGAAGAACTTGGCCGAATAAAACCTTTCTCAAGAAATTCCTCAATCTGTTTCTTCATCTCGACTAGCTCATCGGTTGACATCTGATATGGCCTCTTCGCTATCGGTTCTATTCCAGGTACTAACTCAATGACGAACTCGATGTCCCGATCGGGCGACATGCCCGGCAAGTCTTCAGGGAATACTTCTGGATAATCTCTAACCACTGGCACATCCTCTAGATTAACCACCTTCACGCTATTGATCATCAACTGACCATTGCAAACTACGGTTGCACGCACTTCCACCTTCTTGCCACTAGGGCTTTCTAAGGTTACCATCGTTTGGCCACAATCCAAAACAGCCTTATGCTTAGACAACCAATCCATTCCTAGGATGACATCCAAGGTTTGGGTATCTAACAAGATAAGGTTTGCTAGGAACTCTATCCCATTCATAAGCAACTTAACTCCCAAACACCCAAGGCTAGACCGAAGTTCAGATCCTAGGGCTTGGACTAAAAGCACACACTTAAGATTCTTAACAACAAATCCATTCTTCAATGCAAAACTCCAAGAAACAAATGAATGCAAAGCTCTAGAATCAAATAAAACTGTAGCTGGTACTGAGTTAACCAAAAACTTACCCAATACGACGTCCGATGCCTCCTGAGCTTCATCTTTGGTGATGTGGTTGATCCTCCCACGCACAGTCGTCTGAGGTGACGCTCCTGACTGCACTGGCACTCAGTTCCCTCCTGTCACTGGAGCTTTGGCTGGAGTATTGCTCAAGTTGAAGCGGACTGGAGTAATTCCACCCGTCTTCGGACACTTATTGGAGAAGTGCCCAGGCTCATTGCATGAGAAGCATCTCTTGGCAACCGGCGGCTGACTTCCGACAGTTGCATATTGCCCACTGGCGCCAGCGTCTGGAAACTTTGACTGGTGGGGCGAGGTGTCAGAGCTGATGTCCTGCTTGGCAACTAAGGCTGAATTCTGGCAAACTGTTGAGGCGTCATCCTCAACCTGAACTGATTAGGCCACCCTGCCTGACTAGCCATCCTGCGCTTGCGATCCTCACCCAACTCCTTGCGCTTGTCCTCAAGCATCAATGCCTTATTGACCAACTCCTGAAAGTCAGGGAAGTAGTGGGTGATCAATCCCACCTGCAGTCCTAAGTTTAGCCCTTTCAGAAAACGGGACTGCCTGGCCTTATCTGTAGCCACATCCTTAGGTGCATAGCGTGCCAACTGAGTAAACTTGTTCAGATACCCGGCCACTAACTGGCTTCCTTGCTTCAACGCCCTGAACTCCTCCTTCTTGAGATCCATCATTCCTTCTGGCACATGATACTGGCGAAAAGCAGTTGAAAACTCCTCCCATGTGATCTCCTGTGGGGCTTCATGCGCTGCGCAGTAGTTTTCCCACCACTCTGCGGCAGTTCCTTCCAGCTAGTGCGAAGCATACAACACCTTCTCATTGCCTTCACACTGCGTGATGTGCAGCTTCCTCTCAATAGTCCTCAACCAATCATCGGCCTCCAATGGATTGACATTGCCAGAGAATGTCGGAGGGTGAGTTCTCATGAAATCTGACAACTTGGAGTGAGCACGCAGCCCATTGTTGCCTTGCTGAGCGTTGTTGCCTGCAGCTTGACCTGCCATATTCTGCATCTGCTGCATCATCATCTGCATAAGATGAGTCTGGGCTGCCAGAAAAGCTCCCAAGTTCTGCATATCAACTGGCGGTGCTGGCTGCGGTGGCACTCCATCATTGAAACTGTCATTCCGGCGAAGACCACTTCCTGATGCTCCATTGTTGCCACGAGTGTTCAGCATCTGCTTGATTGCCTCTTAGGTTAGGAAAGGTAGAAGTAGCATAGATAAGATGCAAGAATCTCTAAGGCAGGGGAACAGGTTAACCCAAACTTAAACAACTTTATTACTTATACTTGGTATGGTTGCTTACAAAAGCCTAAGGGCTATGCAACACATACTGCACACCCAGCAAACAATTAAGAACCAAACTAAACACTCAACCTTAGCGTCTATTACAAATGGTAAGACTACCTTATGGACGCGACTCGATACTCAAGTCTCAACTTAGCTCTAAAGCTCCTACTCCTCCACCCATCCCGGCTGATGCTGACCAGGTGCGTACTCCGGCGGATGAGCTGGCTTCGGTGCAAATTGATCTTGATGTCCCGCAACCGGACGCACTTCCTTCTCCTCAGGCTCGGAATTCATCTCCTCCGGTGATGATGGTGCAGTGTGGCTTCCCTCCTGCAATGCCTCCTCGAGCTCCATGATCTTCTCCACGTAAGCCACTCGGGTCTCGTGCAGCTCCTCTTCCGTAACTCTGAGCGCTTCATAGACCATCCTTAATTCTGCGTCAGTATTGCTGGCATGAGCCTCTTGAGCAGCTGCAAATCGTGCTAAGTGTACCACAGTAGCATCCTCCTCCTAAGCGACGCGTGGGCGCCAAGCACCTCGTACTGTGGGGTGGAGTCGAAACACGGTGTCATCCAGCTCGTGGTAGTAGTCGTGGCAAACTCTCCGTAGGGCGAGCCGCGAAGCCTCCTGGATACCGATCTCCCAAGTAGCTCTTCTCACCGTGATGTGGATGGGTTGGCTCATCTTTTCACCATCTCTGGCATAGATTAGCAGTTTGCACACCACTCCTCATGTAGGTCCGTTGACGGTCCAACTTCGGCCTCGGTACATCGGCCTAGTGAATCCTCCCAACACTTGAAGCACCCTCCAAAGCTCTGTCACGTAGCCACCCTCACGCTCTCTGTACGACTACGTCCTCCTCATCTATTCACAAGAGAAATAGATAAGTCCACCACTCTCAAACGGCCACGGAAAAACATAATTTCAGCAAAGGCAAGGAGTAGAGAATAAAAAGAGTCAAGAGTGTTGTCTTAGTCCGATTAAGATTTTTCTTTTAGAAAATAGTTTGGACTCCCTAAGATTCCACCATGCTAACTAGGGCCAAGACCTACGGTCAGTATGATCTGATACCACCTCTGTAAGGACCCGAATTCACCAATTCGAATCGACTGTGTTTTGCCGCACTAGTCCCAGGATCAACGCTAGTGCACACAGCTTAACATCGGTAAGCATCACATCATACACGACGATAAGAATAGTAAGACTCCAATTATTATTATAACTAGTGTATGATCTTATGATCACTTACATTATTAAGCCACGCAGGGCAAGACTGAAATAAACTAAAGCAAATGCAGCGGAAAATAGCAAAAGACGTAGTGTCTCATCAATGCACCACAGGCGACATACGAGGCTTGGCCTAGTGACTCGCAACCACCTGGAAGTCCTCCTCCAACAAAGGCGATGAATCCTCCACTGTTGATTTGTTGTTGATAGCAAGGGTGAGTACAAAAGCACTCAACAAGTTGGGCACAGAATGCAATCCTACCATAGCTATATGCAAGGCTTATTCCAAAGAATGGCTATAAGGTTTATTTGCGATAAAGCAGCATTTAAGAACACAAACATTACATAGATTGAAAAGAGAGTAAAACAAGTAATAACAGTAAGTAGATTCAATGATTCTCAAGTAAACCAAGTTTTCATCCTAAGTCAAGTTTCCATATCCATGTATCAACCTGCCACCCATCCCAAGTTTTGTTTTGCAAAAGTCTAACCCTTGACTGTAATCCCCGAGCATTGCTCAATACTGTAGGATTGAGATCGGACGGCTATGAGAAAGTCCAAGCGCGGCACAACTCCAACCGCTCATCACATCTAATGGCCGAGATGCGCTAGGGTTACGCGGCGGCACGTCTGACCACGCACGCACGATTTGAATCCGACGGCTAGCATCGTTAGGGTTTTCCTTGGCGGCGTGGCTTGATGAAGACCGCTCGTTGGAGATCTAATGGTCGCCGGAGATCCGTCTAGAAGATGGGCCGATCGGCTGGGCCGCACGGGCTAAACAGTGGCGCGGCGATCGGCACAGTGGTGGGCTTCGGCCCATCACTGTTCACGGGGAATCTTCGGGGTTTTGCTTTTAAAATAAATAAAGAAAATAGTTTAATTTTTTAAGGCAACAAAAATATCAGAAAAATTCCCAGAAAAATCTCAAAAATACTTTGAGACATTCTGGACTCAAATAAAATATTTTTGTAAAAACTTTATTTTAAACTTAGCTACATATAATTAGTTTTTGGCAAAAACAAAATACTTTAATTTGAATTAATTCAAATAAATCCCAGAAAATCCAAATAAATCCAAAAATTCACAAAAAGCACAAATAGCAATAAAACACTATTAGCTAAAATAAAAGGGCCAAAAATTTGGGATGTTACATAGTTGTTGCTAGAGTGTTATCCAGTCTTGAATTTACGAGGAACGCTTGAGTTTGAGCGCCTCTTCATAAATTTCCTCATTCTTCTCATAAGGAGAGCCATCTCGTCCTCGGTGTCATCATCGGAGTCTTCAAGAGTCTCATTGCTTGACTCCACCTTTGCCTTGAAGGTAATATTCTTCTTCTTCGAAGAGCTTTGCTCCAAAACTCCTTGTCCTTGTAAAGCTCATAAGTGATGAGATTTCTAGGAAATCCAGTTGGCGTCATTCTTGGCAACTCATGAGAGTTGAGGAACAATGTCACCAAAGTCTCGTATTTATCCGGTAGAGCCCTAAGAATCTTCCGAACAACATCGAAATCGGCTAGTGATGCCCCAAGGCCCTTGAGCTAATTCACTATATTATTTAGCCTTGAGTACATCTCATTGATGTTCTCATGGGGTAACATAACGAAACTCTCATATTTTATCCTAAGCATATACAATTTGATCTCTTTGATCAAGGATGTTCCCACATGAATTTTCAAGAGAGTAGTCCAAATCTCATGAGCGGTGTTAAGATTGCTCACTCGATTGAACTCATCCACGTTCAAAGCTCCAAATAGAGTATTCATAGCATGAGCATTGAGATAAGAAATTTTCTCTTCTTATTCAATGGTAAGTGTGGGATTTACTCTTGTAGTGAAACCCTCATCTATAATTCTCCACATGCTCAGACTCATGGCCTTAAAATAAATGGACATGTGTATTTTCTAACATGCATAATTTTGTACCATCGAAGAAAGGTGCTTTGCCTGTAGATACCCTATCACTAGCCACTAGACAGTAAAGTCCCAAAAGAGATCCAAGCTCTAATACCAGTTGTAGGATCAAGGATAACCGACTAGAGGGGGTGAATAGGAGGTTTTTAAATTCTTCAGCTCAAATTACAACAAATAATCAACCTAGGCAAGAATTATGATTTTTGACAACAAATAATCTAGGTTTCGTGATGTGCACCAACATGCTAAGTCTAAGCAAAATTACAATCCTAAAACAAGATCAATATGATAATTAAGCTAGGAATGTAAATTGCACAAATTAAATAAAAGTGATCAAACCACAAGAGAAGATGAATACGAAATTTATTCTATGGTCTCGGAGACTTGCCGGTCTCACATAACAAATGTTCAGGTGGCTTGATAAACTCAAGCCATCTCCTTTGTGTAAATTGAGCCTCCCTCGATCACTATGGTAACTCTTCCCCACTCGAGAAAGTCACCAATTCTTTCACCTCCAAGTCATCTAGGAAACGGCAACATCCAAGAGTAACAAATCTTGATGCTTAGTTGATGTTGATTTAAGTATCTAAAAGCTCAAACACTAAATACACACTTGAATACTCCTGACCCTCTCAAAATAAGAATTTAATACACAAGGATGAGTAGGAGACTTACTAGAGCTCTGTAACATCCCAAATTTTGGCCCTTTTATTTTAGTTAATAGTGTTTTATTGCTATTTGTGCTTTTTGTGAATTTTCTGGATTTATTGGAATTTTCTGGAATTTAATTGTATTATTTTAAAATTAAAAATATATTTTCTTTTGCCCAAAACTAATTATATGTAGCTAAATTTAAAATAAAGTTTTGCCAAAAATATTTTATTTGAGCCCAGAAAAACTTGGGAAATTCATTCGGAACAGTAATGGGCCGAGCCCATTACTATGTGCGCCATCAGCCCGCTCGTGCGGCCCAACCGCCGAGCCCGTCTTCTAGAAGCCGCACCTTAGCCGTTGGATCCCGATCCAAGCGCTTACATTAAAACCCAGCCATGTTGCACCACAGTCGTCGGATTCGTGGATGAGCGTTGGAGGTTGATCGCCACAGGAGGACTCCTTCATCAAAGCATAGCCGTTGGATTTAGATCAACGGTAGAGATTGCCGCGTACCGGTTCGGGACTCCAGCAGATCTCGGTCGTTAGCGTATCGCGCGTGCGGATAAGATCGAATCTGCCCGGGAAATCGTGGCCATCGCCTGCGACAGATGGACGGCATCGCGACGTCGTCTTCGCCTCGCCTCTCGAGCCGGACTCACGACTTCGCCAAATCACCATGACTCGCGACCGAATCGCAATACCCACCACCGCACAAGACTATTTAAAGGGAGCACCGGGTGCGCAATGCAGCAAGGAGCCAAAGCCCCAAACCCTAGCCCGAGAGCCGCCACTACTGAAGCTTTTCCGGGAGCTCCGCCGAAGGCTTTGCTTCATCAATTAGCTACCATTGGTGGTCGTTTTGGCTCATTAGCTGGACCACCCGAAGGGAAGATCACCGAGCGAGTCATCACCGCCGAGGAAGAAGCTCACGCCGCCGCTGCTCCGGTGACCGAGAGAGGAAGCTAGCCGCGTCATCAGATCCACGATGTCGAGAAGAGTCGGTAGGTGCCTTTGCCGCCGGTCGCCGGTGACCCTAGGGCCGCGCGCGCCGCCGGCCGATGTGGATGAGCGTCCGATTGACGTGTGGCGCCAGGTGGGCACGTTTGCTGGCGTGGCGCCGATCTGGTGTTGCGCGGGCGCTGCGTCACTACCGAGTCACCAGCCTGCGCAATAAAGTGAATTTCCTTTTCAAAAATAATTCGGTTATTATTGATTTTCTGATTTTATGAATTTTAGGAATTTGAATCTTCCGAGGGCTCGTTCTCCCTCATACGAACTCCGATTGAGGTGATTCAAATTTCTAAAAATTTGTAAAATTGAGATCTATCTAGTGGTAGCTTTTGTTTGATTTTTAGAGTTCATTTTCTCTCTATTTTGGGTGTTTATTTACTTTTCTCTCTTGGTTTGCGTAGACGTTGAATTGTGCGATGCTTCGGAGGAGGATTTAGGACTTCAAGATCAATTTCTAGAGTAGGACCAGGAGCTCAACCAAGGCAAGTTGTGCTTTGATCATGTTGAACCCATGTTTGCAAAATTGCTATTTTGTTTTACGATATTGCATGTTATTTCATGTGTATAAATGATTTCAACCACTACTACAGAAATCATCATCACAGACGGTTCGTAAACGTCATCAGAGACGGTTTTGTGACCTGTCAGTAACAATAAGTCTGTGATGAAGGAGATCATCAGAGACGGTTTTCCACCCGTCTGAGAAAATATATATCACAGACGGTTCTATTAATAAACCGTTTGTGATATTTAATTATCACAGACGGTTCTCATTGTTAACCGTCTGTGATAATTAAATATCACAGACGGTTTCAAATAATAACCGTCTGTGATAATTAGATATCACAGATGGTTTATTAATAGAACCGTCTGTGATGACCTTTTTTTCCCACACCCCCAGCAGAACCTCCATTATTTATGGTGTTGTTCAAAATTTCCATCAATATTTGTACAACGATATTTATAAGGCACAACCAGTTATAGATGTTGTAATTGAATATCTTCCTATATGCATTGAGGCAACAGTTTGTCTGATCAGGATAGACTTAAAATTCATTTGTAGCACTTTTTCTCCCTTCTTATGATAATGTTGATGGAACTCGACTAATAAATCAACCAAGACCCGCACGTAGCATGACGAGGATGTGACGGCAACCTCGGTCTACTTGATTGAACCTGACACACTGCAGTGTGTGATTTGCTTCATGCCATACGAAGTGGCCTTGCGCAGCATCACCGTCGTGCCACGGTGCAGAGTAGCCAGACGATATGCTCTCATGCAGTGTCACCATTGTGCCATGGTGGGAGAACATGGTACTTTGAAAAAAATTGTAGATGTACTTCATAGATTACTCTAGGTAGGGTAATTAAAGATTGAACAAATGTGATTGCAAGTCGGGTCTTCCATGTCCTTGGATGAATACTTACAGAGCAACACCAAAAAATAGATCATCATCGAGTAGCAAGGGCAGTGCCTCCAGATCGAGAAACGGCCTCTAGCTCGATGGCTAGTCCCCCAGAAATACTCGATCGGTTCACTGATCCTCAGATCAACAGAGAGGCAAAGCGCGAGAATCACGGTTGAAGCCCGAGATGCAGAAGAAGCAACACAAGAACACAACGCCCACCCCGTGGAACACGTCGCTGCGGGGGAGGACACCGAGGGGGAGGTCATCGATGCCGGGGAGGACACCGTGGGGGAGGTCGATGCCGGGGAGGACGCCGAGAGGGAGGATGCTGAGAGGGGGAGGCCGCCGCGGAAGCACGTACGCTGAGGGGGAGCCGCCGCGGGAGACAAAATGTTACAGAGGGTTACGGTTTGGCGCGCTGTGAATGAGGTCTGCGCGCGAGAGATATATATAGGAGACTATATCACAGATGGTTTTAAAAGATAACAGTCTGTGATGTTTAGCTATCACAGACGGTTCTAAAAGAGAACAGTCTGTGATGTTTAGTTATCACAGACGGTTCTAAAATAGAACTATCTGTGATAATTAACATCACAGACTGTTATGTTATAGAACCATCTGTGATAAGTACTTTTCTTTTTTTTTGAAAGGAATGGCGGGAGCTCTGCCTTGCATTAAAGGAAGATAGTCATCACATGTAATATTATTACACATGAAAATTAGTAAACATGATGACAATGCACCCTTCATATAACTACTCCACATGCTTGTTCTTTTGTATGAAAATTAGCCCTTCATGATGATCGACGCGTGTGTAGCTTGCTTCCTCATGTTGTTCTTCTGGGACCAGGATGTCATTTCCGATAGGCGGCAACTCATCAAATTGATTGTACTCTTCCTCATCTACTACATTCTCAACTTCGACAATTCTCCTTTTTCCTTGAAGAACTACGTGGCGCTTCTTGTTGGACGGGTCGGTTACATAGAAGACTTGAACAACTTGGTTAGCGAGTACGAATGGTTCATCTTGGTATCCGACACGTTCGAGGTCCACAGTAGTGATGCCATTCTTTTCAACCTTCACGTGCTGGAGGTGGACCCAACGGCACCGAAATAGGGGAATCTTGAAAAGTACACAGTCGAGCTCCCATATCTCCTCTATGAACCCGTAGTAGGAGCTCCCCGTCAACCCAGCGGTATTATTGAATGCATCTATGCGGACACCACTGTTCTGGTTTGTGCTCTTCATATCCTGATCTCTCGTGTAAAATGTGTACCCATTTAAGTCATATCCTTTCCATGTGACAACTGTAAAAGTTGGTCCTTTTGCCAACCATGTCAGCGTGTCATCTGATGAGCTCCCAGTGATAGGTCACTCCTTCAACCATTTGTTGAACTGAAGGTTATGCTGTCTCGTGATCCAAGACTCCTGCCGTGATGGATTCTCTTGCCTTAGCCCTTGCTTGTGCTCGACGATATAGGCGGACACTACAGCCATGTGTTGCAAAACCGTGAAATGGGCTCGAGCATACGCAACCGAATCAGGTATGATTACTTTCCTTCTGATGGTCCCAATAGCCTGGAGCCTCCCCTCATGGTGAGATCGAGGCACACCTATCGGTTCGACCTGTGCTATGTAATCGACGCAGAACTCGACGGCCTCTTCTGTTGCATAACCTTCGACAATGCTACCCTCCAGACGAGATCGATTCCGTACGTTAGATTTGAGAATTCCCATGTACCTCTCGAACGGGTACATGCTACGTAGGAACACTGGCCCGCATATCTTTATCTCTGTCACAAGGTGAACAATGAGATGGACCATGATATCGAAAAATGATGGAGGAAAATACATTTCAAGATTACATAGAGTCATCACCACCTCAGCTTGCAGAGCATCTAGTCCTTCGGGATCGATGACCTTCTGAGCGATTGTGTTAAAGAAATAACACAGCCTAGTGATTGTCTCTCGGACCTTGACTGGCAAAATACTTCAAATTGCGACAGGGAGCATCTGTGTCATTAGCACATGACAATCATGAGACTTCATGCCGGTTAATTTCAAATCTTCCAATGAAACAAGTCTCTTCATGTTGGAGGAGTAACTGGACGGAACTTTCACACCATGCAAGCACCGCACGCTTCAGTTCTTTTCGCCTTTGACAGAGTATAACAAGCAGGTTTCAAGCACGCATAACCTTTATCGGTCTCTTTCGGTGCTAACTCGGGTCTTATGCCCATATCGACCAAGTCAAGCCGCATGCTGATACCATCCTTTGTTTTTCCCTTAATGTTGAGTAAGAGATCAATCACGCTGTCACAGACATTCTTCTCTACGTGCATGACATCGATGCAGTGGCAAACTTCTAGGTGCTCCCAGTAACGCTGTCACTGACATTCTTCTCTTCTTCCACATGCTCTTTTTACGGGTACTTGATTTACGTCCCTTTCCATACGCAACATCCAAATCCTTAACAATGTCATGAACATCTCTCCCACTCAAACGCCTTGGAGCTGAACCATTTTCGTTCCTTCCGTCGAAAAGTTGCTTCATCTTGCGATTTGGGTGATTCCTCCGAAGGAACCTACGGTGACGCATGTACACGATTTTGCAGGAGTGATTCAGCCATACACTCTCGGTATCATCTAAGCAGTGAGTGCAGGCTTTGGTTTCTTTTGTACTCTGGCCTGACAGGTTAGCAAGGGCAAGGTAATCATTTATGGTGCAGAATAACAAGCAGTGCAAAGTAAAGTTCTCTCGTTTGTACGCATCCCATATGTGTACCCCGATAACCCACAGTTTTTTTAGATCTTCCACCAATGGAGCTAGGTACACATCAATATCGTTCCCAGGTTGTTTCGGTCCTTGGATAAGCACAGACAACAAAATGTACTTCCACTTCATACACAACCAAGGAGGAAGGTTGTAGATACAGAGATTGATGAGGACATCACTTCTATGCATACGACCGAGCCTCCTCCAGTTGTGATGCAAGGACCCATCACAAGAGCACGAGCACGGCAATTGAATCAACAGGTGAGCTCGTTCCTAAGTGCCCGTGCATATACTTGTGAGGATGGTATGCTACCTAATGATATTATTGATTATCTTGTACTTAGGAACTTTGGAGAGGACCATGAAGGCCTTGGAAACCAGCAAGGACCAGGAGGGAGGCAAGGAGGGTGTCCAAGTCAAGTTGGAGGTTCAATTCATCTCGGAGTCGACTACCTCGGCCACCAGGAGCAGCGTTCACTAAAATCGTCGCCCAGACCACAAACAGGCTCCGATTTTGATGATCCACATATGCCTCGAAAGCTAAGGAGATAAACTTTCCAATGGCACCAGTTTCAGGTCATTTGGACTTCGGAGTCGATGGGAATTTACGTTTCAAGCTGGCAGATAGAATCTGTCCAAGGGTGCTGCGTCACCAATTTGGGCCGTTGGCCCATGTATCGTGTTGGAGTCCCTCACGGACGCGTCTAGGGTTTCTAGGATGTCCCTTAGACCTTATAATCAGTAGCTGCCGCTAGGGTTTGAGGCGGGTTTTGCTTAGATTAATTCTGTCTTTGAACAAAGGTCGCTGCTCATCGGTTTGTGAGACCCCAACTCGTGAGCTTCATCCTCAATTGCAAATTCAGTTGCATCTTTCTTGTTCTTACTTCTGTTCTCGATTCATTGGCAGGGATTAGCCTTCGTGGCGTGGTCAACCGGGCAGCGCACGGTTGATAACCAGAGGACGCGTGGTGCTGCGATTGCAGGGGTTTTGATCGTGCCGATCAAGAAGCCGGATCGTGTGTGTCTCGCGCCGCCTAATCGACTTATCATCCACCTGACGGAAGTTCGGGCATCCCCTTCTCCATCAAGTGGTATCAGAGCAAGGTTTACCGTCAGGTTCGCCTTTTCCCGTAGTTTGATTTAGTTTTGCATTCATCCTATAGTCCACGAAAAAGCCAAAAAAAATTCAGTTCATAGTCTACCATACCTAGAACCACGCCTAGCCTTTGCACAATTTCGGTTTCAGAGTCCGTAGTACTGAGTTTGTGTCCAGAGTCGAGTCGTGTTGCTGGTTTAGATCGTGGTCTTAATTTAGTTGTGTTTCATCTCCGCTGCATCCCATATCCTACTCCAATCCGACCACCGATCGCTATTTGAGTCCTTGTTGAATCGGATTGTTTTGTGGTTTTCCTCAGTTTCGGAGTCCTAGTTGTGTTAGGGTTTCTCCTTCATAAACCCTAATCCCCCACCTCCTGTTAGCCATATCGCCACCCCTCATCACAGAACCTGCCACCACAGATCATCGCATTCCATATCCACTCCATACGCCCTTGAGTTTGGAGAGGTGCCGCCTAGAAAACCCCGATTCGAGTCCTTCCAGAAACGGCCATAACTTTCGCATACGGACTCGGAATTAGGTGAATTTTTTTTTCACGGACATCTACAGAAAATTTTACATCCGATTCTTCCTAATGCTATCGGGTTCACCAAATTTATTTTTGCGAAATTCCCTTGGGAACATTGAGTTTTCGGCCACCGAAGTTTGAGCACGCTTTTCAGAAAATACTTCTTATTTCATATCGGTTTCATCTTACATCTGTTCAGGCTGAAAATTTGTGTACTGTATACCTTTGTGCTCTTGATCCTAGGAAAAATATCAGAAAAATCATAGAAAAATAAAAAAAAAATTGTGAAAGAAGCCTAGAGCAAAAAAAAATTTGTGAAGGAAGCGAAGAGCAAAAAAAAAAGAGGACAGGAGCAAGGGTAGGTGTTTTTACCGTGCCTGATAAAAGTGTTTTGCTGTTATGCTGATATCCATTCATATAATCTGATGCCTTGTTGCTTGTTTCTATACCTTCCTTGCTTTCTGCCGCAGCCAGAATAAGGACACGTTTAGACCAGCAACTAGGGCAAGTGCTTCTGGACATTTATTCAGCATTACTATCTCATTCTCAATTGTGTGCCACTCAATACATATAACCTTCCTACACTCCACATATACATCCTTCTCGATCAAGACAAAGTTATTGACCCTTGCAATCGCTTCATCACGCCTCACGGTTGTCACGAACCACCACCACGGTTGCACCGCCCCGCATTGTGTTGGTAAGAACCGTAAGAACTTGGTAAGATTGCTTGAGAGCGTGAGATCCCACCTAGTAGTTCATAGGGCTCATAATACTTGTGTTTGTGTTTCATACGTCTTTTCTGCGCTAACCATGGCGGTGGCGAGAAGGGCAGAACGAGGATGATGATGTTACCATCAAGACCGTGGTCCTTCATTCAGAGTTGTCGACCATGCCGAGGAGATAAAATGATGTTCAAGGAGCATGCCATGACGATTTAACAAGACCCTTGAGAGCATCGATCGATGAGTTTCCACCTCACCGAGAGGATGGATGCCGCCGAAAAACGCCCTCCAAATGACCATTGATGGAGGTGCATCCGTCAACAACGGCGCCAACCACGGCAACAACGACCACGATGAGGATGGTGATTTTGAGGAAGATGAAGATGAGCAGCAACGTGCCGCCAGGGAACGTCCTGCTCAACGAGACGCCCGTTTGCATGATCGTCTTCGCCGCAACCATCACGGTATGGGAGGTAATAACCAGAACTGCAATGATGATCCTTTCGCTAAGGTAAAATTCACCATCCCTTCCTTTTCTGGAGCTTATGATGTTGATGCTTACTTAGATTGGGAGATGACGGTCGAGCAGAAATTTAACTCCCATCTAGTTCCCGAGATTCATAGGGTTAGACAAGCCACTAGTGAATTTAAAGATTTTGCTATAATCTGTGGAATGAACTAGTAAATGCCCGCCACAACCTGATTCTTGGGCGAGATTAAAAGATGCTATGCGTAATAGATTTGTTCCTCCTTCCTACCAATGTGATATACGCAAGAGATTGCAACGATTAGATCAAGGTAGTATGACTGTTCAGAATATTACCAAGAGCTTCAAAAGGGTATGTTACGCTAGGGGTAGTAGAGGAACCCGAGGATAAAATTGCTCATTTTACGGTGGGTTGCGCCCGTAAATTCAGGATATTGTTGATTATAAAGAATATACAACTGTCAATCGCTTGTTTCAACTTGCTATGTTAGCATAGAAGGAATTGCAGGACACCATTCCAAGAGCAGAGCAATGCGGCAGAAGACCTTCACGCCCGAACGACTACGGACAAGCGAAGATAAAGGTTTTCTTCCACCTTTTCGACCAGCGGGCGCCGCCGCTTTTGATTTAACACACGACCAAAGAGCGACGGCACCACCCACCCGTGTCAGAGACAGCAACAAGTCGACCCGCCAACACCGCCAAGAGCTCCTCCGCCGCTTCCACAGCCGTACATCGACAGAATTCGCCGCCACAAGTGTTAAGGTGTCGGGACCCGAATTTGCAAATCCGACCCTTTGTGTTTCAAAGACTAGTCCAGATCACGCTTAGTGCACACAGCCAACATCGGTACATATCACGCATATATCCAACGAAATAATAAGTACTTTAATTAAATACTCAAACTAGTTGATTGACCTTATGGTCAAGTTACAAAGATACGATTCAGTAGCGAAGGATTATTAAAATATTCAAATGCAAATGAAATAAAATAAACACGTGGCGCCAACCAATTTGCCACAGTCAACTGACTGGGCTCGCTCCCTAGTTTGTCATCTCCTCCTGATACTCCTCCTCCTGAGCGGGGTTGCTTCTTCTTCAACTGAAGTTGTGTTGTTGTGGGGTGAGTACTTTGAGCACTCAAAGAAGTCATGCATGTAATGCAATTCTAATATTCTACATGCATGGCTTAGTACAAAGGATAGGCTATGGTTCATGAGCAAGACAAAGATTTAAGAATAACAAGAGTAATTTGCAAAGCAAAGAAAACAAAGAATAAGAATAGTAGCTTTCACAAACATTTTAATCACAAATATATTTCCATCCTATGTCCAGTTCCTCATTACCAACCCCAAGCATTTTCCATAAACAATTCATTTTCATGAAAATCTAACCCTTGATCAGAATCACCGAGCGATGCTCATTACCGTGAGCACGGCTATTCAATAGGTTGTACACTCTCGCAGAGGTTATACACTTTACCCACAAGATACAACAAATACCACCAAGGTAGATAACCGTAACGGCCTTTCCAAAGTTCCATCTAAACTCAAGATCGCTGCGCTAAGGTTTCAACACCGAGGGACTGGTTACCACACCTGTGGCCCCCTCTTGCGCCATGTGAGTTCTCATTCCGCTTCTCCTGCCTCACACCACCACGACAAGACCAAAGAATAGATTTCCCGGTTTACTCACTAAGCCCATCCCATTACGGAGCTTGTGGTCAGTATGAGAGACTCACTCAAATGCTCGCAAGGTTAAGTCCTTAGTTGACCGAGGCAAGACTAACCAAAATGACCTTAAACATCCAAAACCAATAAAACCAAATGCGACCGCCTAGCTTGCCACTCTTGGCCCACCGTAAACAATCTTGCCACATGCCTCGCCTAAATCATTTTCCCACCCCTTGTTCTTTACCATTGCACCACGTGCCATCATCAACTCAATAACACATGTCTTATTCACAAATCATGTTCCATATCTCATTAGGTCAATATTTACTTTGGTATTCCAAAATCATAAAATGTCCACGTGGCCTGCTAAGCATACTACTTGGTCTACTCAACCCATGTTGGTAAATTATTAATGTCCAACTATTAGTCCATAATCTAGGGTGACAAATGATTCATGGCATACAATTATATACGACAAGGTGGCATACAGAACTAGGCATTTAACTAATCCCAAAAACTTATTCAAAGTCATTTCTATCAAATTCGCATGCAATAGTTTAAATCAAAGTAATTTGCTCTAATAGGTTCAACATGATCAAACACAACTTGCCTTCAAAAAGTGCTGGTTCCGGTTCCTGAACTTGCTCTCGGTCGAACTTCTCCTCGAAACCGCTTCGCACTTCAACGCTTCACGCCAGAACGCAAATAAATAGCAATAAATAAATAAAACAGAAGCAACTCAAGCCTAAAATTCAAATAAAATTCATAAACAGAAAGAGCTTGATTTTACAAATTTATAGAAATTGGAATCACTCAAATCGGAGTTAAAACGCAAAAGTTATAAGCATTTGAAGTTTCAAAATACATTTAAAATCAATAAACCGAATTAAATAAATATTTTCTTTTTCAGAAAATTAATTATTGCGTCATCTGTGACACGTGTCATCACCAGAGAGTGACACGTGGCCTTGCCGACGCCACCGACCGCCCCGTGGCCGACGCCATCATGACGCCATCGTGACGCCAAGACAACTCGGCCAACTCATCGACAGGTGGGACCCACCGTGACGTCACCCTGACGTCACCGGTCCGGTGCGGCTGACATGTGGGCCCGTCTTGTCACCGACTATGCGCACAAAGAACGGCGCGTGAGATCGACATGTGGGTCCGCTTTGTCGCCACGCATTGTGGATCGGTGCGCGGCACGACGGGTGGCCCTCGGTTTGCATCTAACGGTGGAGATTAGAAGATGGGCTTTACTGTTTTGGGGGCGACGTGGCGGGATCTGAATCGTCGATTGGAGATCGGACGGTCGACGAAGCTCGGGGCGACGGCGATGGTGCGGCGGCGCTGGCTTGACCGGAGACGAAGACGACGACGTGCGGCGCGGCGTTTCCGTGGTCCTCCGGCGACGTGCGGTAACGCTCCCGGTGCGGCGCGACGAGATGAGTCCGATGGTGGCGCGGGCGACGGCGGAGAATCACCGGCGGCGACGAACCGACGCGAAGAAGTGCGGCGGACGGCTTCGGGACTTCGGCGAGGTCGTGCGGCGAGGCGGCGGCGTCTCAGGTGGCGTGCGGCGTACGGCTGGGTGCGGCGCAAACCGAGGAACACGGGAGGGGTGGCGGCGCATTAAATAGGGGCTCTTGGCGTCCGTGCCGTTGCGAAATTCGCGGAGGAGTCCGTGGCGGCGGCGGAGTCCGGCGGGGAATAGGGTTGGGTGACGTGGCGCATCGTGAGCCGTCGGATGAAGATCGAACGGCCACGGCGCTAGGGTTTTCAAACGGGCCGCATACAAGACTCGCCCAACACTATTCATTCGGATTTTAATCCTTTTCGATTAAAAATAATTCTCAAATTCAAATAATTCATTTGGGGCTTTAGAAATACTAGAAAAATTCTGGAAAAATTCCCAAAAATATTTTAAGACATTTGTGACTCAAATAAAATATTTTCAGCAAAACTTTATTTTAACTCTTCCATTATTTAATTAATTTGATAAATGGCTTAATTCAAAATAAATTCAAATAATTCCAAATAAATCCAAATAAATTCCAGAAATTCCCAAAAATTCAAAATACCAATTTAATGCAAGAAAAGCAAAAATTGGGGTGTTACATAAGGGATTGGCCACGTCAAGAGAGAATGCCCTAGCCAGCGGGCATACATCGCCACCGATGACGGAGGTTACATCAGCGCCTCCAATGTTGAGGACGAGATCGACGACACCAGGGTGGACGATGACGAGGTTGATGATGATGCCACCTTTGGCGCCGAGGATACTTCCACAGACAGTCCATCATTGTCCAAATGTGTCCTTAGCGCACGATGGAGCAAGCCGAGCAAAGAAGCATACCACAACTTGTTCCAGATTTTCTTCGTCATCAACAACCGATGAGCGCTGTGATCATTGACTCCGGCAAATGCAACAACTTGGTGAGTACAGATTTGGTCAAGAAGCTTGGCTTGACCACACGCCTCAAGACCCACATCCATACCACATTCAAGGTGAATGATTCTAAGGAGTATGTGGATGTTTTTCCGCCGAGATACCTCCAGACTCCCACCCATACGAGGGATTGAGCACCAAATTGATTTGATACCGGAGCGAGTTTGCCAAACCGAAGCCGCTTATAGGACCAACCCCGAGGAGACTAAGGAGATTCAGCGCCAAGTCCAAGATCTTTTGGACCGTGGGTATGTACGTGAGAGCCTTAGTCCTTGTGCCGCTTCTCGTTATTTTGGTTCCTAAGAAAGATGGCGCTTGGTGCATGTGCGAGATTGTAGAGCCATTAACAATATCACAATAAGGTACCGCTATCCTATTCCTAGGCTAGACGACATGCTTGATGAGTTAAGTGGTTTTATAATTTTCTAAGGTTGACTTATGAGTGGATACCACCAAATAAGAATGAAATTGGGAGATGAATGGAAAACAGCTTTTAAAACCAAGTTTGGATTGTATGAGTGGTTAGTCATGCCTTTTGGTTTAACTAATGCACCGAGCACCTTCATGCGCTTAATGAACGAGGTTTTACGAGCTTTCATTGGGAAATTTGTGGTGGTTTATTTTGATGATATATTGATTTACAGCAAGTCATTACATGAACATCTTGATCATCTACGTGTTGTTTTTGATGCTTTGCGTCGTGACGCTTATTTGGAAACCTCGAGAAGTGCACTTTTGCAACCTAACGAGTATCGCTTTCTTGGCTATGTTGTGACTCCGAGGGAATTGAGGTTGATGAAGCCAAGGTGCATGCGATTAAGAGTTGGCCAACGCCCACGATTTATTTCACAAGTCGCGAGCTTCCACGGACTTGCCGGATTTTACCGCCGCTTTGTGAAGGATTTCAGCACCATTGCAGCCCCATTGAACGAGTTGACGAAGAAGGGAGTTGTGTTCTATTGGGGGCAAGCACAGGAGAATGCCTTCAATCTTTTGAAAGATAAGCTTACTGATGCACCTTTACTTCAACTTCTTGATTTTAATAAGACCTTTGAGCTTGAATGTGATGCTAGTGGGGTTGGAATTGGTGGTGTTTTGATGCAAGACAGCAAACCTGTTGCTTACTTTAGCGAAAAATTGAGTGGTCCTGTCTTGAATTATTCCACGATGATAAAGAATTGTATGCTCTTGTGCGATCCTTAGAAACGTGGCAACATTATCTTTGGCCCAAAGAATTTGTTATTCATTCTGATCATGAGTCGCTAAAACATATTCGCAAATAAGTGAAACTGAATCGTAGACATGCTAAATGGGTTGAATTTATTGAATCTTTTCCTTATGTTATCAAACACAAGAAAGGGAAGGATAATGTGATTGCCGATACCTTGTCTAGGAGATATACCATGTTGTCCCAACTTGATTGTCGATATTTGGATTGGAATCAATTAAAGAACAATATGCTCATGATGATGACTTTAAAGATGTCTTGCTGCATTGCAAAGAGGGAAGAACATGGGACAAATATGTGATAAACGATGGATTTGTGTTTAGAGCTAACCGCCTATGTATTCCAGCTTGGATCCGTTCGCTTTTCTTTTTGATACAGAGGCCCATGGAGGAGGTTTGATGGGTCATTTTGGTGCCAAGAAGACAGAGGTCTTTGTGGGCCCACTTCTTTTGGTCAAGATGAGGCGAGACATTGAGAGGTTTGTATCCCGCTGCACTACATGTCAAAAGGCTAAGTCACGATTGAATCCACATGGTTTATATATGCCTCTTCCTGCTCCTAGCACTCCATGGGAGGATATATCTATGGACTTTGTTTTAGGACCGCTTAGGACCAAGAGGGGAGGGATAGTATTTTTGTGGTGGTTGATAGATTTTCTAAGATGGCTCACTTTATTCCTTGTCATAAGAGCGACAATGCTGTTAATATTGCTAACCTTTTCTTTCAAGAAATCGTTCGCTTGCATGGTACGCCTTCTACTATTGTTTCAGATCGTGACGCCAAGTTTTTGAGCCACTTTTGGAGAACTCTATGGAATAAATTGGGGACCAAGCTGCTGTTTTCAACAACATGTCATCCCCAAACCGACGGCCAAACCGAGGTAGTAAATCGTACATTATCCACTATGTTGAGGGCTGTTTTGAAGAAGAATTTGAAGATGTGGGAAGAGTGTTTGCCGATGTTGAGTTCGCTTATAATAGGGTGGTACATTCCACCACCAAGGTAAGTCCTTTTCGTAGTATATGGCTTCAATCCCGTGCTCCTATTGATCTATTACCTTTACCTACTAGTGAACGAAGTTAATCTTGATGCTAAGGAACGTGCTGAATTTATTCTAAAATTGCATGAAAAGACTAAAGAAAATATTGAAATGATGAATGAAAGGTATAGGACTGCGGGAAGTAAAGGTAGAAAGGAAGTAAAACTTGAACCGGTGATTTAGTATGGTTACACTTGCGAAAGGATCGCTTTCCAGAATTGAGAAAGTCTAAATTAATGCCTAGAGCTGATGGTCCTTTAAGATACTTGAGAAAATAAATGATAATGCATATAAACTGGAGTTGCCGCCTCAATTTGGGGTTAGTCCCACATTTAACATTGCAGATTTGAAACCGCTCATGGGAGAAGAAGATGAGCTTGAGTCGAGGACGACTCCACTTCAAGAGGGGAGGATGATGAGGACATCACTTCTATGCATACGATCGAGCCTCCTCCAGCCAGTGATGCAAGGACCCATCACAAGAGCACGAGCACGGCAATTGAATCAACAGTGAGCTCGCTCCTAAGTGCCCGTGCATATACTTGTGAGGATGGTATGCTACCTAATGATATTATTGATTATCTTGTACTTAGGAACTTTGGAGAGGACCATGAAGGCCTTGGAAACCAGCAAGGACCAGGAGGGAGGCAAGGAGGGTGTCCAAGTCAAGTTGGAGGTTCAATTCATCTCGGAGTCGACTACCTCGGCCACCAGGAGCAGCATTCACTAAAATCATCGCCCAGACCACAAACGGGCTCCTATTTTGATGATCCACATATGCCTCGAAAGCTAAGGAGATAAACTTTCAAATGGCACCAGTTTTAGGTCATTTGGACTTCGGAATCGACAGGAATTTATATTTCAAGCTGGCGGACAGAATCTGTCCTAGGGTGCTGCGTCACCAATTTGGGCCATTGGCCCATGTATCGTGTTGGAGTCCCTCACGGATGCGTCTAGGGTTTCTAGGATGTCCCTTAGACCTTATAATCAGTAGCCGCCGCTAGGGTTTGATGCGGGTTTTGCTTAGATTAATTCTGTCTTTGAACAGTGTCGCCGTTCATCGGTTTGTGAGACCCCAACTCGTGAGCTTCATCCTCAATTGCAAATTCAGTTGCATCTTTCTTGTTCTTGCTTGTGTTCTTGATTCATTGGCAGGGATTAGCCTTCGTGGCGAGGTCAACCGGGCAAAGCACGGTTGATAACCAGAGGACGCGTGGTGCTGCGATTGTAGGGGTTTTGATTGTGCCGATCAAGAAGCCGGATCGTGTGTGTCTCGCGTCGCCTAATCGACTTATCATCCACCTAACAGAAGTTCGGGCATCCCCTTCCCCATCAGAGATTTACGAGCCAAGTGCTATGCCGGCTGCTCATGTTACCGAAAGGATTCATTCCATCTATACTCAATCCAAACCTTATATTTCTCGGATCCGCACCGAATTCTTGAAAGCTCCTATCGATGTTTCTCCACTGGATGGAATCAGCAGGGTGCCTTAGCATTCCATCATTCTTACGCTCCTCAATGTGCCAACGCAACAGTTTTACCTCCTTTGGGTTCGCAAACAAACGCTTCAAACGGAGAATTACAGGCAGATACCATGCCAACCTTAGCAGGAGGTCCTTTTTTCACCTCAATGCTCTTGCCATCATCATCTGAATGACTCTTACGCTTGTACCGGGATGCGTTGCACACCGGAATATATGCAAGTTTGTGTACTCTTTATGTACAGATACAACTCGCTTAGACATGCATGTATTCTTTCTACTTCCATTCCCAAGGGACAAAGAACCTTCTTGGCTTTGTAGGTGGTTGTCGGCAACTCGTTTCCCTCTGGAAGCATGTCCGCCAATAGACGTAACAGCGTTGTAAAACTCTTGTCGGACCAACCGTTGCTTTCCTTCAATTTGAGTAGTTCAAGCACGGATGATAACCTTGTGTATTTCAACTTGCACCCTGCGAACAAAGGTTTCTCCGAGTCCTCCATCAAGCCTTGGAACTTTCCATATTCCCTATCATCAAGATTTTCTTCGATCGCGCAAAGATCTCGATCCAAATTGTCATCCCGCAACTCGTCCTCATCGGAAGCACAATCGATATGATCATCCAACATATCATTGACTTCGCCGGCGATATTAACACTACTTGTCGCTTCCTCAGATATTATGCTCTTCGCCATGACCGGTCCAACATGTATAGCCCTTTGAAAACCCTCCGAATCAAGTGTGCTTCGATCATACCGAAGTTTCAAACATCTTCAGATTTTCACAATCAATGCACGGACATGACATGAATTGCACCCCCTTATTAAACATATCCTCCTCTGCAGCTTTTTGAAAAGTGGAGACGCCATTAAGGTACTCAACACTCGTACGGTTCTCAACAGACATCCACTTCGATCCATCTACGCTACACATGTAACACTTAGTGTTAAATATTATGCACTGTGTAGTGCGTATGCACACATTCTTAAACTAATTATGCAATTACATACCTTAATTACATCACAAAGAAATAATTAACACAATTCAAATTAATCTTCATTATAATAATGAAATTAGAACCCATTACTAACCTTAGATCACCAAAAGACTTGAATTGATCTATAAGCTAGATCTAAACAATCTTTAAATTCTATCCTTACCAAGCTACCTAGCTACATCATGATATCGAATTTAATATTATGCAAATAGAACCATTACTAGCTAACCTTAGATCAAACAATAGGCCAACACATGGTTCTACAAGCTAGATCTAAAAAAATCATCAAATTCCTTCTTTATCAAGCTAGATGTTGAATATAATGCAATTAAAACACATTAGTAACCAAATATCACAAACAACATATGGATCCATGCAGCTACAAGCTAGATCTAATCAAACATTCTTGAAATTAATTCACTCCTAACCAACCTAGATATATTGAATTGGATGCATGCAATTAGAACTCATTACTAACCTTAGATCACCAAAATCAAATGAATCTAATATCACCCTTCAAAATCAATGGCCTTCTTTCACAAAATCGCCTCACTTCCGCAGCCAGTCTCAAATTGCATCAAACCCTATAAACGGCGGCCACTGGAGGCTCTGTTTATCGTGAGATATCACGACGGTTTTATATTACACCGCTCAGGATGTAAGAAATATCACGCATAGCTTCTAAATATAACAACAGTAATGGCTATCAGAGATATTACAAACGGTTGTGTTATATAACCATTCGTGATGTTACGATTTATTTTACTTAGAAACCGCTCGTAATGATTATCAGATATCACAGCACGGTTATATTTCAAAACCGCTCAGGATATTTATTATATCACGACGGCCGTAATATAAAACCGCTCAGGATATCTATATCGACGGATTAAGTACATAACCGTCTGTGATGCTCCATATCACAAACGGTTTTTCAAAACCGTCTGTGATCATGCGTCTGATATAAGCCTCGCTGTAGTAGTGAACTTAGTTTGGGACTTAGGTATCATACCCTTTGAATTATACCCTACCTTGTCAATTGTATGCCATGATCCACTTGTCACCTTAGATTGGTTTAACTATAGTTGATTAATAATGAAATCAACATGGAATGGTTAGATCGGATTAGAATTGCTTAGTCATGCCACGTCATCACATGCTCATGAATTATTGATTATTAATCTTGACTAATGGAATATGGAACAATGATATGAACTTGTGTGTCATGTGTGGTCACACAAAGAGATTGAGTTGTTGTGGCGTGGAGGTCACGCAACGATGTTGATTTGTGGATAGCACGTGGTGCTTGGTAATCAACCGGGTTGGTAATCATTTTAGATTGAAGCAAGTGGTAGGGGCAAGTGTGCCAGGGTGGGCCCGATGGGAAGAGGGTATGTGCAAGTCTTGCTTTAATCAACCCTAAGGACTTAACCTTGCAAGCCTTTGACCTGAGTCAATCATGCAACCACATGTCTGTTATGGGGCAGCCTAGCCGACTAATTTGCAATGTCTTAGCTTAAGTACTACCGTGGTGGTGTGAGTCCGGGTGTACGGAGGAAACTCACATGGCGCAAGAGGGGGGCCCTGTTGTGGTGGTGTAACCCATCAGTGTTGAAACCTCAGCGGGTAGTACTGGGTTAAGATGGGGCATTGTAAAGGCTTTGTTATGATCGTTCACCTATGTGGTGCATGGTTGTATCGTGTGGGTAAAGTGCATAACCTCTGCAGAGTGTACAATCTATTCGGATAGCCGCGCTCACGGTATTGAGCAATGCTCGAGGATTACTGTCAAGGGTTAGACTTTTGCAAAATAAAACTTGGGATGGGTGGCAGGATGCCACATGGACATTGAAACTTGACTTAGGATGAAAACTTGGTTTACTTGAGATTATTGTTATTATTTGTTTTACTCTCTTTTCAATCTATGTAATGTATGTGTTTATAAATGCTATTTTATTGCAAATAAACCACATAGCCATTCTTTGGAATAAGCCATGCATATAGCTATGGTAGGAATGCATTCTGTGCACAACATGTTGAGTGCTTTTGTACTCACCCTTGCCATCAACAAATCAACAGTGGAGGATTCATCGCCCTTGTTATAGGAGGACTTCTAGGTGGATACGAGTCACTAGGCCAAGCCTCATCAGTCGCCTGTGGTGTATTGATGAGACACTACGTCTTTTGCTATTTTTCCGCTGTATTTATTTTAGTTTATTTCAGTCTAGCCCTGCGTGGCTTAATAATGTAAGTGATCATAAGATCATACACTAGTTATATTAATAATTGGAGTTTTACTATTCTTATCGTTGTGTATGATGTGATGCTTACCGATGTTAAGCTGTGTGCACTAGCGTTGATCCTGGGACTAGTACGGCAAAACACAGTGGATTCGAATTGGTGAATTCAGGTCCTTACAAGCTCAAATGTATTCAATGAGGTCCAAGAGTTACTATAGTATGCAGGTGTGGGGGTATTTATAGCCCCCACCAACAATTGCAACCGTTAAGGAGAAATTAGAGAAAAATTAGTAAATCCAGTGCTACCACCCATGTAAGGCCAGTAGCACCGGACCTAAGTCCAAAGGCTAGCATAGTGCATTTAATGCACTACTAGTAGTAGTTGCTACTAAGGGTTGGTGCTACCGCCCAACTAGGACTAGTAGCATCGGACCCAACTTTTTTAGCTTGGCCAAAAAGAGTACTCTTTGGGATTTTTGCATTGGAACTTGGGCCGATGCTACCGCTCAGCCAGTAGCACCGCACCTACATGGCCAGTAACACCAGGTAGGGAAAAGTGGCCAAAAGACCCTCTCGGTGAAAAACATACCGAACCTAGGCCGGTGCTACCACATGGGCAGTAGCACCACTCCCACAAAGGCAGTATGATCAGCCATACTGAATTTTCTTGAAAAATTCAAGGATGACTCAATGCAAACAATTCTGAATTCGAGTGAGCATGATTTGAGCCTTTAAACTTAATCAACATCAAACTACTAGATAAGATCCCTCTTAATATAGGGTACCTAATCTAACAACCCAATCTTTCTCCAAAACACCAATATCGGCAAAAGCTATGAAAAGGCCCTTAAATTTGTACCTTGGAAATTTAGCTTGATGTGTTGATCTTCTTTTTCAGCTTCATTTCGTGCCATTTTGAGTACCAATCTATTTTCAATAACCTCAAAGAAAAATATTAGTCTTTCAATCATGATTGTCATTAATTACCCAAACCAAAATGAATTGGGGCCTAGATGCTTCTCCTTGGCATCTTTGTCAAACTTGGCTTTCTTGGCCCTGGTATCGGCTACCATCTTGTCTAGAATTTTTTGGTCATATTTTTGGGCCTCTCGGAGAGCAATCCTAGACTTGGCTATGGCGACTTCCTCCATCTTGTTGTCCAAATGGCAGATGTTCAACAACACTACCATAGCCTCTAGAGGAAGATCGGCTTTGACCATGGCCATTGCGTCGTAGAGCAGTTGGGTGTTCTCAAGCAATTTGGTTGATAATGAAGGGAACGCGTAGGCTACGCTAGCCGAAAACAAAATTATCTACACATTCAACCAGGATACATGCGAGTAGTAGATCATGGATCATTACCCTTGGAGCACGTTAGCAATGGAAGAAGAGTGGGTGAAGCGCCCCGCTGTACTCCAAAGTACAGTAGTAGATGCCGGAGTTAATCGTCTCCTCCTCGCGATCGCAAGACGCAACGCCAGAGGAAGTAGACGTTTCGCCAATCAGCCGAGGCGATGCAACAATACTTCACGGATCCACACGTCCAGGGGTGGAACGCCATGCACTGGTGTGCTAGCACCACGCGTGCGACGGCTAGGGTTTTGGCAGGGGAAGGGAATCGACGGCTAGGGTTTCATGGCGGAAAAACACTCTCCTGCAGCGCCACCCCACGCCCCCTTTATATAGAGCGCACGCTAATGGGCCTTCTATGATAGAAGCCCATTAGGAACCTCGTCCCCGTAGATCCATATCCGCGAAACCCACTAATGGATCCTAATCCATTTTGGCATGTTCCAACCCATTAAGTGTGCGACCCGTTAGGTTCATGCGCAAACGGCCATAGCCCTGGAAACCTCTTTTCGAGACCATCAGACAACAGTGGTTCCTAGCAGGACATGTTGTCCCTCGAATGCACAGAGTGATCGTATCGGCTGAACCTTGATATACTCATATACCGATCCTTTTGCCACGCGATACTAGTCAAGCTCAAGGCAAGATGCGTGCCATCCTTGTGGTAGCTCGACCCATTCACTCGTCAATGTAATGGATGTAATTCGTGATTAACACTTTAATCACTTTGGCATGGCCATGCACTTTTCCTTATCCATCCACACCGAGGGGCCTAGAGATATCTCTCCCATTATCAAGGAGGGGCAGATTCCATCTTGATCTCTTATATCTCACGTCATGTTTCATGGCATACCCGTAAGCTACCTTTATAACCTCCTGCTACGGAGAAGCGTTTGATAGCCCCAAAGTATACAATTACACATGCTGAGAATCAATAAGAATCTCAGGTCAAAGGATCGTATAGGTATACCACTCGAGACTACACCCTGATGGCACTTCTAAGATAACAATCTCATCGATGTCTCGTGAGGGTCTATCCAACCCCATGTTCTCTAACATGTGCCCACATTATTGATTTGATATCTCCATATCTATGGTATGTGGAACATTACCATCAATCAATACATGTGCTGGTCAAATCACTATTGTCCCACATAATGATATGTGACCAGGGATCGTTTAGAATAATATCATATAACCAATATGTTTCACAATTAAGTCATACTCAATGAACAAAGGAGTGACATTTATTCATGTAACTGATAAGTACATGAACATAGACGTATGATACAATCATCTCACATGATCACCTCTAGGGCATATCACCAACAGACAATGCGAGCACAAGGTAGAACAGAATGTGACAAGGTACTTACCTCGGCTATTTGAGATGCATGAGGGGAGCTCTCAACTGATTGCTCTTAGGGCTTGCTGCCGCTTTTAGCCAACACTTTTTTGTTAACGCGGATGCATTTCTTCTCTGTTGAGTGATCGACTAAAAGTTAATCATTGAAAGTTAGCCAATTATACAAGGAAAGCTTGGTAAACTGAACTTACTAGGCTGCTTTTTCTCAAGATCGGACAAGGAATGGGATTGGACTCTTAGAGTGCCTGAAGAATAGCTGGTTATAGCTATCCAAGAAGAGGTTCTTTTGGTAGGAGGTGCGACAGTTGATGTCTCGCCCGTAGGCCTCTTTTTAGCTGATTTGGCCTATGGAATAAGAAGAATAAGTCAATCAGTAAAATTCAAAGATGTTCAAGATTTGAAATGGTGGAAGAGAAGTCTACGTTAGCCAATTCCTCATCGGTAATATCTACAAGGCTCGTGTTAGTGTAGCCTTGGGTGCTAGACTCACTACTGAAACTTGAGGTATTACTAGCATTGGTGAGCTCCATCGGCTCATCTAGAAGATTCAGGAAAAATCTAGTGATAATGGCTGATGGAGTCCTTTTCGCAAAATATAGGGCCATAGAAATAGCCGACCACTTAGTAGAGATGCTCCTTGCCCTTCGAGTATTTAGATACAAATGCGGCAAAAATTGGAGCTTGAGGTCATTAGCTAGGTGCAGAATAATATTGGTCCTCGAATCGCGATGAACATGATCTCTTGGTTGAAGCCAATCCAATAACTAAGAGGCTAGTGGACTTGACCAAAACCCAACTGCCTAGCTGACACTAACGGGTGATAGAACTCGTACGATAGCTGGAAGGTATGGTTCCTCATGTTGAAGCCGACGAACAGTGTGCTTGGAGAGAGGAAAATCTTATACAAGTTCAATGTACTCTCAAGCATGCAACTGCTATCAGCTGATAAGTGAAGAAAAGAAGGGCATAATCACCAGCCTCACTATAGCTAAAGAAATCAAGCTGACTAAAGTCAACATTGCTCAGTTGAAGGAAGAACTCTAGATATTTCTTTAAGCCGATGGAGGTTATCTTGGCCTCATTACCAGAACACAGAATGAGCCTCTCTCCAAATGATCGACTATCCCTATATCCAACATCTTGGCTCTCTGGCACTTCTTCTAGGAGAAAGGGGTCATCTCAGATGAGTCAATCTTAAATGATCAGCTAAACAGGCAGTTCAACCAAGTCTGGATAAACCATAGGGGACCGCCTACGTTGCCGATCGAGTGTGACCCCATCCTGGTGAATAGCCGACTCCGAATTATGTGCATCATCTGGTACACGGCTTCGAGGAACATTTTTCCTAGTGCTAGCCAAAGACCTTCTACTAACTTCTCAGCCAACACTTGGTAAACATGGGGTGAACTGAGGAACGTAACACAAAAGATAATTCGGTTGAGCCAGAGATTAAGGAAAGCTATATGCTCTTCGTCCGATATGGTGCTAGTGCATTTATTGTTGCTAATGTACTTGCTCCATCCTAAACCTTTGGTCCAGATCAATGTGTATTGGGTCTTGGCACTAAAGGTCGATATTGTCTCTCTATCTAGCCTTAAACAGTAAAGTTCAGCTACATCTAAGAGGGTTGGGCTAATACGACTAGTTCTAAACAAGAAAGCATTAAGAATGCTTGAGCAGAAATAGCAAGCTGTGACCACTAAGGGCTCATTCGTCTCTAGATTGGCTAGGGATAAGGAAAGGCACTCTGCTATACCCATTCGCTCCCATTCAGGCATATTGTAGGCAATTGTACTAGTCTCTTGAACCCCTCAACACTGTCGGCCAAGCTCTAAAGCTCTTACTCCATCCCTTTATATTATATTCAAAAGCCAATAGCGGAATACGAGGTATTTTCTAATCTATTACGACCGATAGGTCAAGGTTGCCTAGTGGTCCTAAGAAGAATTGGTCATCACTGTTGAGTATAGGGATGAGTACCTGGCTGGGATACATGGAAGTTGATTGGAGGAGAGAAGTGAGCTGACGGAGTTGCTGGAGGAAGTTTGAAGTCTTGAAGACAATGATGAAGCCGATTGCAGGGGATCCGAGAGCACGTGCATATGAAAATGACAGTGAATGGACCTCGTATTTATAGGGGATGATAAAAGTGAAACAGCCAGAAGATTTTTGGAAGGGACACACATAGTTAATAGTGAAGATACGCATCTCAAGATTTTATGGCACCATAAATATAGCGGTTACTAACAAGAATATTGCATTACGCCAATTATGATGGAAGCTGACGAAGAAGATTTTTGGAAGATAACATATTATCTCCAAAAAATAGGGGCATATGTTTGCATCAGAATTTGGCATTGCATGACCAAATTGTCAAGCTAAAGATAAAGGGGTGTTTTGGCTGATATCAGATAAGGAAGGAAAAATTAAAGATAGAATTATGACCCATATTGATCCATCCTTGAGAAATTCTGTCTGAGTAGAGGCCGATACAGATCATGATGGACAACATATCGGAGAAGGATACGATTGACCAATGTACTGTAAAAGATGGTAGAGGTTAAGCGAGAAGAACAACACAGTCAACCAAAACAACTTGCATTACTTTTATTTACTTTCTTGTTAATTAAGAGTAGCCCTGTTTGAGATTCCCTCTTATAATCTAATTTTGATCAATAAAGTTATGGATCACCGATTGTTAATCTGCATCGAGTGCGCTAATCAAGTTTGATTTTCTCCAATCTTAATGCGCATCGCCTTTTGTGGAAGATCTATCTCTTACCATCTGATCAGCTCTAATCGGCTGATTATACTTATCATTACCATAGATTTGATCGGCTTCCTACTTAGCCATTTAGATATCTGCCGATTGTTGCACTAGATTGGCTTTTAGTATGTTTCCTATCTTACCGATTGCAGGATCAAATCGGTTAGCATATTCTAAACCCGGCGTTCGTTATGAGTTTTAGCCGAAGAAAGGCAACGATGGATGCAGATCCTGCTGAGGGATCTGAAGAGCCAGGAATGCCGTAGAGGATAGGAGGCTGAGAGAACTCCCTCCGTCCACTAGCACACGACCTAGCCGGATATTCTGGACTGTGGGCGACACCACAATCGGGAGATGTCCCAGGCCGGTGGCGCAATCAGGGTGGTCGGCTTTGATCAAGATGATCGCTCCTCCGACCATTTCAAAGATCCGACGCGACTTCAACTCGATCCGTGGCGCATACTTCCCTCTTCAACCGCTTACAAGCGGTATTCGAGCGAAGAGCGGACGACCCGCCATAGATATACGCCAGGGTATGATCCGCCTACTGGAAAGCCAGCGGGGCGGGCTCTTCACCACGATCATCGCCATGAGGATGGCGCTCATTATCACGAGGGCGGCGCTCTCTGATCCGCCGCTCCACCATTCGGTCCACGACCTGGCAATTGTCCAAGTCATGAGTGTCAGTTCGGTGAATTGGGCACTAGGGCCCCCTTTCGTTTCGCCCGCGGCGATCATTCCTACGACCGCGGCGGTCATCACGCCGGTCATGGCGATCGTCTCGCCGGTCGCGGCGATTACCGCGCAGATCACGGCGGTCACGCCTTGGCGACTAGAAGTCGTGATGGCGCTTCGGCGGCCAAGACCAGCTTGGTCTCTCCTGCCTCGCGCTTCCGCGCCTTCTTACTTGACGGGCCGGAACCCTTCGAGGTCCCGGCTTCATCTTTACCTCGGCCACCCTGGGGACCAGACCCTGGCCCCCTCGCCTCCGCGGCCCGTGCACACTTATGCGCAAGGGAAAACAGCTCGGAGGTAGTGCTGATAGTACGGGTGGCCATCTTCTCCTTCATCTTGCGGTCGCGGACGCCTCTTCGAAAGGCGATGACAACCGATTGCTCTGAAATATGGGGATCGTGTTGCGGCAATGGCGTAATCACGGATAAAATCACGCAATGACTCTTTTGTCGTTACATAGGCATGCAGATCATCCTCCACGCCCGCCGCGCAAGGAGCCCCGAAGTTGGCGACAAAGGTCAAGATAATTCCTCCCACGAGTGCACCGACCGCGGAGGTTCAATACCAGAACGGCAGAGCCCGTCAAGGCCGCTGGAAAGTAATTGGCCATGACCTTTCCAGATCCACCGCCGTTGCATCACCGCTGTATAAATTTGCAAGAACTCTTCCGGATTGGTAGTGCTGCCGTAATTTTCTATGGACGCCAAGGAACCTTACAGCCACTCCACACGGCGAATCACGGAGAACGCTCGATATCCAATGCCATAATGAAGCCCGGCCACCACCGAGCTCGCCCGAGAGCGAGGATGGGACTCTCCGCTGAATCGGAGGAATAGCCCCTCTCTAGATCGTGGTGAGAGCCACAAGGGGACTCGTCTTCGGCTACCCGCTTGCCGCTACTGCTCTCGAAGCCGGGCGTCGTGGCACACGGCCAAGATCGCTGCTTCCATGGTGTCATCAAGATGACTCCTTAGGTCCTCACAGCCTTTCGGACCGGACCGCCTCGTCTCGCTCCTCTTCCCAGCCCACCTGGCGCCGCCACTAGGGCGCTAGAGCCTCAGGAACCTCACCAAGACTGGTGGCGGAGTACCACCAGACTCGCCGCCGAGGGCCCTACCCGGCCGGGCAAGACCCACAAGGCCGACAAGATCCTGCAGCCACGGAGTGGCCGGGGAGTCTCCTGCAAGTTCCACCGGAGGGTGGTCCAGGAGGAGACGAGCTGCATGTAGATTCTGAGCCGGAGTGGCCGCTTCCATGGCCAACCGGCGCCGCACCGGATGCTCCATCGCCGCCACAGGAGGATCACCGGCGCCCCGCGGGGGCGGAGTAAAACGGTCTTGCGGTCGACGAGATTGCCGGGACATGCTCTGAGCATGGTCCGACTCTTCCCCTTCCTGATGCCGCGAACCCGCCATCTCCAGACGCACGGGACCGAAAGAAAGCACCGAAACTCACCGGAGATGATCGGAAAAACCAACTATTAGCCCCTACCTGGCGCGCCCCTGTCGGCGTATTCCACCTGACAGGCCCAAGTCTACAGACCGGGTTTTTGTTCGGTAGGGGGGTGGCTTTGGTAGTTGGCTAACCCTAGCAGAGGGAAACCCCAGTACCTCTCACACTAACGAATTCTAGTGCCTCTAGGATTTGATGAACACACCGATTTTTACCCAGGTTCAGGCCCCCTTGCCAAAGGGTAATAGCCTTACGTCCTGCCTGATCTTGAATTGCCTATCTTCAACTTTGGTACAAAGCTTGAGGCTCACATGCTCTTCTGTTCCCCTCTCTTCTTTTTTTCTCCCCTTCTCATATGCTCTAGAGTGCCCTTATATACACGGGCTTACATGGGTCAGACCGAGAAGGGGTCGTCATCATGCTTATCTTACACGCATTTAATACGCCTCTATGTGCTGTCCCGTTCCTTCAGTCTTAATTAACGCCAACGCATGCTTTCGCCCGGTTCTTCCAGGATGTGACCCCTTTGCGACGGGTAGGTGTGAAGCGTTAGAGGAACGGTCTTGTAGTAGAATTTTGAATCGACGTGCGCGACACAAGCAGACCGCCCCGACACTCAAGACGACGGGAAGGAGGCTTGGCGGCCATCGTATCCCACCTCCTTTTGCATGGCGGCGGACGGCAGGCGTGCTTTCGCCACCGCCGCCCGCGCCACGTGGGCGGCACCGGGGATAGGGCGTGCTCGCCACCGCCACCAAAGCCGCCACGGGCCGGGCGCTGGGCGAGCAGGCGTGGTCGCCACCGCTGCTTCGCGCCACGTGGCCGGGACCAGGACCCGATGGCGGTTTCGCCACCGCCCACCAAAGCCGCCACGCGGGCCGGGCGCCGGCGTCAGGCGTGGTCGCCACTGCCGCCGCGTGCACGTGGGCGGCACCGGCGGATGTGGCGTGCTCGCCACCGCCCACCAAAGCCGCCACGCAGCCGGGCGCCGCGAAAGCAGGGCGTGGTCACCCACCTGCCGCCGCCGCCACGCGGCGGCAAGACCGGGATGTATGCGTGTTCACCCACTTGCCCACCAGGCCGCCACGCGGGCCGGGCGCCGCGCAGCAGGCGTGGTCGCCACCTACCGCTCGCCGCCACGGCCGCGTGGCGACCGGGGATATGGCGTGCTCGCCCACCGCCACCAAAGCCGCCACGGGCCGGGCGCCGGCGAGCAGGCGTGGTCGCCACCTGCCGCCGCCACGCCACGTGGGCGGCACCGGTGATGTGGCGTGCCGCCCACCGCCACCAAAGCCGCCACGTGGGCTAGGCGCCGGCGCGAGCAAGGCGTGGTCGCCACTGCTGCTCCCGCACCACGTGGATCGACGCCCCACGACGGGTGTAAACACCCACCCGCCTGCTAGACTGCCACGTGGGCCATGCATGCTTTTGTGCGGCGAAGAGGGTACCCTGGCGTATAGTACGCCGACACATATTCACAAACACATTGGAAATGGATGATTTTGTTGAGTAAGTGCCTCTATTTTGCTAATTTACATATACACAAACACAAACACATGTATACTAATATATTTGTTAATTTGTTTGATAGCCAATATGATAAAACGGTCTGGCCTAGTAGGGGACAACCATCTGGTACTGAACTAGATAGGTTAAGGAAAAATGGGGCCAGAGTTGGACATCCCAATTTCATTGACTGGTTCCAAAAATATGTAAGTGAACAACCTTCCATTGATTACGAAATAAATTAGATAGATTTATTTACTCCCTTTTTTATATTTCCGCAATGGCATGAAAACTCCAAGCGCCCATCGACTTAAAGCGATTTCTCGTACATGTCGGATCCAGTGACATCGCTAATGGATATGATATCAATGGATATAGATTCCGCTCGCAAAGTATGAGCGGCAAAAGGCAAATTTGACTATCATAACAATGTGTCTATACTAGCTCGAGATGGTAGTTCCAAGATCGAATACTACTAAGATAATTGAAGATATCATCAAGTGACATTCTCGGTGATAAACATTTCAACTTAGTTTTATTCGATTGTCATTGGTTCAATCCAACAACCGTTGTGCGGCGCTCCAAATATTGGTTTGGTTGAGATCAAACATACATCAAAACATTCTGTCTTTTGAGCCATTTGTTCTACCTCATCGGTGCTCTCAAGTATACTACACCCAGACTCCATGTAAGGTCCCTAAACGAGATATGTCAGGTCCCAAAACAAAACAAGTCAAGAAGATTGACTTGAAAGATTGGTGGGTGGTCTATCATGTCGCAAAACGAGACATGTCACATTTCATTAATCAAGCTCCAACTAGTACGACGTCCATCGAGTTCTTTCAGGAGGAAGGGTTGAGCGGCACTTTCGCTATCGATTTAGGAGATGAGTTGGATGTCGTTTATGTCTCGAATGAAGTGGAGGCAATATGCAACGAGAAAGATCTTACAATATTATGGAATGTTTGTACTGGTGTAGAATTAGAATCTCATTCAGATGAAGAGTGTGATTCTGATGCCTTCACTGATTCTAGCTCTAATGCTAGTGAACCAGATTATGATGAGGACAGTGAATAGATGATATGGTACAATATTGATTTTAATTACATTATAGTTATGTTTTTTCATTACATTATTGATTTTATTGCATATATGATCTGTTACTAACATTTCAACTAATGTAGGCATAAGTTGAAGAAAAATATCTTGCAAAAACTAAAACGATCTGAAGCTAGGGCAGCCTCATCTAGATAGGCTACACAAGAGGAAGCACAGGTTGCAGAGGAAGAGGAAACACACGCTGAGGAAGAGGAAATACAGGCTGAGGATCCTAACTACATAGGGGAAGAAGAAGTTCAGGCAGATGCAAATCTTGCAGTCCGCAAGTCACGAGGGCAAAGTTCAATCCCTCCACTTCCTCCCACGCCTGTAGGGAGGGAGGTGATAGTATCAGCAGGAAAAAGGTAAGTTTTGCTATATGTCATCATGTAATTAATTCTCACATCCATATAATCTTGCCATCTTGAATATGGTTCTAGGCAATGGAAACATATTTCATTTGTCGGGAGGCCACGTGGACCAAACACTGTGTTGCAGCCTTTGTTGCGCTATCACTATCCACAAACTGTGCAAGATATGACATTGAGTCCTCCAACTATCGTGAGCGACTACAAAATGGAGACATTGGTATGTCACAGTGAAGCGGTGATACAATGGAAGATCGGTGAAAAAGATTTCGTGTAAGTTATTTGCAAATATGACATTGGTAGACTTGTTATGTTCTTTATATGTTCTTTATAAGTCTATGGAATGTAGGCTCGGTACACATATCCTGAAGGTGACGGTTACTCGAATGACACTAGGGCGAGTGGGAGGCAACTTTAGAGGCGGCTTGCCAATACCATGCCGAGCAGCTAATGTACAACACTCGAGTAGCAGCTGTGACCAAGTACTACAAGGATGTGTATGAAGATGAAGACATTGACACAAGAGAGAATCCATTGTTTCTCACCGTCACGAGTATAACCAAGTCCAACCTTGCATGGATCGATGACGAGGTTTGGGGGCATCTCATTACACAATGGTGTGATCCAAAGATGGCAACAGTAAGTGAAATGAAGCGGAATCTTCGTGCCACTTCAGGGGCAAGGGTGAACCGAGGTGGATCTAGTTCTATTAGTCGAACCCAGCAGGAAATGGTAATAGAAAGTCTGTATTTTCAAACCATCGTTTCTGACACTCGGACTTAATATATTTTCCTTGTTTTGTTGCAGGAGAGGAGGTTTCATAGACCTGTGACACCTTTAGAGGCTTATGCTGTTCATGGGGGGTTTCGATGCAAGATATGGCAAACTTTGAGGGTTCTGAGATTCCACCTGTCACCAATCCACATGTCCAGATGAACTTGGTGCGTAGCACTAACACTAACACGTAGCTAATTTTGTTTTCCAAAATAGTTGTGGCATTTCAATGTTTTCATACCTTTCCAGGGGAGGTATCGAGATGCATACCAAGAAAGGCATGGACCTGATGTTAATTGGCTGCATGGGGATTTTGATGCACAATTGATGTACCAGAATACGGGTGGGAAGCCACATGGCCGTTATGCGCTTCTTGATGGTGCATATGATGATAGGAATGTGCGCTTGACTTCTGCCTCATTTGGCACTTCAAGCAATGCTTCTTCTTCTACGAGGCAAAGCGATGAAGAGTTGAGACGTGAGCTTGCGAGCGTGCAGAATGAGAACCGAGATATGCAGAATGCTATGCATACGGGATTCACGGCCATGGCACAGTAGATGCAGTTAAAAAAGTAATTGATATTTGTGTTAAATTTGAGATGTTCATAGTAGTCAAATGGTAACATTCTTGTTGGCAGGATTATGCTCTAGCAAGCTCTTTAGGAAATCCACCTCCTCCACCGCCTGTATTGAACTTTAACTTCAATGCATTCTCGACGCCTCAACATCAACCGAGACAAGAGGTATGTATATAACTCCATATTGGGTAGATATATGAAACTATGCATTATAGATAATAAATTGAAATTTCTGCTTAGGACACCCAAAACTCTCATCATGGTATTAACATTGGACAATCATCGAGGAATAGTCCATGGGATGCCTTATTGGGTGAAGATAATGTTGGGATTCCAAATCATGATATAGACTGGTTTGCATCTCCAGGTGAGTAATCATATCTGATTTGGTTGATGACTTGCCATTCAAAAAATTTGCCCTACTTGATGTTATGTATGGATATATCGTAAAAGCGAATACGCTTAACTTATATGTCTTTTCTATAAATATGTAACCTTGTATTGAATGGAAATGATATAATATGTTTTATTCTTGAAATGTAATGTGCAGGGATGAAGAAACAAGGGATGAAGTTAATTGATTCATCTAGCCCTCGAGGAGTGGTTTTGGATTTGGTATGGATGTGATATGTACAACTTTTTATGCTTTGTGTATGTGGACTTCGTTTGTTGAACTTCGGACTTGTTGAATTTCGGACTTCGTTTGTGATATGTGCACTCGCGAATATGTTGGAGTCATGTTGAATTAATGTAAAAATGTTTGTGATATGTGCATTGTATGTGATGCGATGGAGTTACGTTTTGTGGACGGGTTATGGCGTTGTTTTTGTTATATTGGTTCAACGTATAATGTGAATTGATGTTGTGGATGCGTATCTTTGAAATGTGAATTGATATCGTCGATCTGATAAAGTTATATTGTTGATGTAAATTGATAATGTGAATTTATTGAAAATTTAAACTGCCTGTTTTGCGGCCAGGGAATGGTATCTATCCCGAGAGTACACTCGCACTAGATACTGGCACCTATCCCGAGTGTCCACTCGCACTAGATACTGGCACCTATCCCGAGAGCCCACTCGCACTAGATACTGGCACCTATCCCGAGTGCCCACTCGCACTAGATACTGGAACCTATCCCGAGTGCCCACTCGGCATATATGCAGACGTGTCGCTACCCTGTCCGCCATGAGGGTAGGTGCGTGGCGTCCGAGATCCCAGCGCTATCCCGAGAGTGCACTCGCATAGATTTCATTTTAGCCAAGAGTACACTCGGCGTAGCCTACTTTTCCCGATAAAATTACACCGAATGCACTATACCAAGTGTGCCCACTCGGGATAGCCTATCCCGAGTGTGGAAAACACTCGGGCCAAATCTCTAAATTCTTTCAAATCTTTGAATTCAATTATATTTTTCAAAAGGTATGTGTTTCAATTGAATTGTTATAGATGGGTATAAACACAAAAACTGAAAGTTTTGAAAAATATACCTGAATTTAGATTGAATCCATGCATTTAAAAATATGGTGCCCATACCCCATGGTACCCCATTTCTCCATCCTATATATACACACACACATACACATACACATATACATACACGTACACACATACTACTTTGGTTTTGAAGTTTCATAAGAGAGATTACACTACTACAGAACCGACCTTTAATACCGGGTCCATCAAGGTTTGCTTGGCTACAACCCGGATCGATAATTACAACACCCCAGCTCAATGGCAACAGGCTGCTGGGGGCGCCAAGAACGGTTCAAAGCACCAACCGGTACTGATGATCTGATAATGTGCTTTCCATTGCAGTATGTCCAAAAGAAGAAAATTCTGGACAACTCGTTAACAGATTAATATTCCGCACTTAGCTAGTGGACGACCCCGAAGTCTTCGGTCTTTCCACTCAATATTCTTAGTAGTTTGAAATATTCTCAGTAGTAAACAGGAGAGCTAGATCTGTTACGTGGTTAACCACTCTAAAAAATAGAAATTAAAGAAATTCTTATAAAAAGAGAAGCATTCGACCTTTAATCCGATGGATCTAAATAAGTTGAACTATAAAAATCATTAAAGTTTATTAAAAAAAGAGAAATATGCAATAAATTCTCTAAAAAACAAAACAAACAGCGCTCGATCTGGTGGACCACAATTAAAATTGTATTGTAGTGACCATTAGATGTTATTGCTTATATATATATACACACACATACAAATACCTAGGGCACCACGGAGGCTGTGCTCTATGATCCAAAATAGATATATTCTCTTATGTACTGTATGCGAAAATTTTTAAAACTTTTAAGATGTTGAATTTAACTAATTTACTAATAAGTTCAAACAAGTTTGAACTGAAATTTAACTAGAGTTTTTTTTTTACTTATAGTTTGATTGCAGGTATGTGCTAATTTTATATATAAAATCAGCAAAGCTTATCATCTAAATTCTTTCAAATCTTTGAATTCAATTATATTTTTCAAAAGGTATGTGTTTCATTTGAATTGTTATAGATGGGTATAAACACAAAAACTGAAAGTTTTGAAAAATATACCTGAATTTAGATTGAATCCATGCATATAAAATTATGGTGCCCATACCCCATGGTACCCCATTTCTCCATCCTATATATACACACATACATACACATACACATATACATACACGTACACACATACTACTTTGGTTTTGAAGTTTCATAAGAGATATTACACTACTACGTAATCCCACCTTTATACTGGTCCATCGCTTTGCTAAGTATAACCCGGACCGATAGTTACAACAGCCTTGGTTCAACAAGCAACAGGTCATGAGGGGGGTGGGGCTCAAGATCGTTCAAAGCACCAACCAGATCGATGATCTGATAATGTGCTTTCCATTGCAGTATATCCAAAAGAAGAAAATTCTGGACAACTCGTAACAGATTAATATTCCGCACTTAGCTAATGGACGACCCCGAAGTCTTCGGTCTTCCACTCAATATTCTTAGTAGTTTGAAATACTAGGTAGATAAGCGCGCTACGCTGCGCTGGTTGAATTTAGATAGCATGCGCTCGGGAAATTTTTATTTTTTTTCGCAAAACCACCCACCGGTCAAAATAGTCTAGAGAAAAAAGGGGAAAAAATATTAGAGATGACAACCTTCTTTTGTCGAGCCTAATACTCTACGCGTTATAAACCTTCGATGAATCTGTGTTTTTTTGGTGACGAAAACATTTTTTTCGGGTTTTTTGGGTGACGAAAACATTTTTTCGTTTTTTTTTGTTGCGTTTGTTAAAAAAATGGGTCGTTAGGATCCGCCGGCGAATCCACGGGTGGCTATAAATCTTCTGATGAATCCACATTTTTTAAAAAACGCTATATGACCCGCTGGCAAACACATAAGTCGCTATAAACCTTCGATTAAATCAGATTTTTTGGTGACGAAAACATTTTTTTCGGGTTTTTTGGGTGGCGAAAACATTTTTTCCGGGTTTTTTCGGTGATGAAAACATTTTCCCTGAGAAAAAGGGAGAAAGGACATGAACGTAAGAAGCAGGGACCTGGTTGTTATTTTTTTGGACCTGTTCGCTATTCTGAAAAATTAGAAAAGAGCTTGTTCGCGATTTGAAACTAACGGGAGGCTTTTTCGTAAAAATATCTCGCCAGGGACCCAAACGCGAAGGGGAAAAAATATCTTTGTCTCTCAGAAAATCACACAGGGACCTGTCCGTAATTTCAAAGAAACGGAGGGGCTTTTTTGCAAAATCGCAAGGTGACACTGATGCCCCTGCTGTTTCCAAATCCTCGCGATATAGGTAATGTAATGATGATTCTCAGAGTAAACAGAGAGCTAGATCTCATTACGTGGTTAACCACTCTAAAAAATAGAAATTAAAGAAATTTTATAAAAGAGAAGCATTCGACCTTTAATCCGATGGATCTAAATAAGTTGAACTATAAAAATCAGGGGTGCAACTGGAACGGATATTTTCCGACCGACCGACCGACCGAATCAATTCGGATAGCGATTTGAATAGTTTTTTGGATATTCGAAAAAAATTTCGGATACGGATACGGATAAGAATAGTTATCTTGGATAAGGATACGGATACGGATAGTAATTATCCGACGGATACAGGAATATCCGAGTTTATAATCGGATAATATCCGGATATAAAATATGGATATTATCCGAAAACTTTAAAGACTTCTCCAAGACTATGAGTCTCAGAATCTCCAATCAAAGAGCACCACCACCACACCTGGAGGCACTAGTACCAAGCAGTACAATACCACTCTTGGTACTCTACCAAGCATCAAAGGCAAGTACCAACTACTATTCTACCAAGTGCCACATCACCATCGCCAAAGTGCCAACTGCCCAACGCCAAGTGCACCACAACACAAGGCGGTGCCAAACCAAAATTTATCACAGTTTCAGATTTCTATTGTCCATCGGGCGCCAAAGCCAAAATCAAGGCAATGTGACACTACCACGCAGTTGCACTCCAAAACCAAAAACATAAAATATCCAATCCATCATTCGTGTTTCTTTCTCTATCTCTATTCTCTACTAGTCCGATAGTCTCTCCTCTAAAATCCCCAATCCAAATAAAACCTAGTTGAGCCGAGTGGCTTACTATCGTTGTTCACTTGTCGCTTGTCACCTATGGGTTATGGCTATGTTTGCTTGAGGCCTAAACTATTGGGAACCATAATGTTATTACTTAGTTATGTGTATCAGTATATGAACTTGTCATTGTCTATGTGGCTATGTTTGCTTGAGGTCTAAACTCAACTTCTAGCAACCATAATGTTGTTAATTGATCGTTAATGTATTAGTACTATGATGTTGCTTATGCTATGATGTGCCTCTATGGTTCTATGGAGCATAAACATGAGATCATTATTCTCACTCCTAAAGTGGTGCCGTGGACAAGTGCCAAATGGTGCACTGGTGGACTGGTTGTGTTATTACCTTACGTCGTACATGCATGCACCTAACTAGTTAAGTAGACTAGAATTAGTAGTGCATAAATTTGATATATGGTATTATATGATTCTATCATGTTTACCTTACTAGTTTGTGACTTCTAATTTGTTAGTGCCATTGTCTTTGATAATTCGATTATGACGCTACATTTAGCTTTTATATAATCTCTAGTGCGCTCATTATTAATTTTAATTATGTACAATGCAACTATAGTAAATTCTTGTACTATTTTCTTCACATTTTGTCAATAATTATTCATAACTCATAAGTAATCTACCATTCAAGATGTTACATGTGCAATAAATGATCTATATTTTCGTATTATCCGCTAAAAATATTCATATCCGTATTGAATCCAATCAGATTCGCTTCAGATTCGTAAGTGATAGTATCCCAGATTATTCGTGATTCAGATTCACATCCCACACCATTCATATCCGACTTTGTATTCGATAAAAAATATGGATACGGATACAGGATGAACAATATCCGACCGTATCTGATCCGATTACATCCCTAATAAAAATCATTAAATTTTATTAAAAAAAGAAATATGCAATAAATTCTCTAAAAAACAAAACAAACAGCGCTCGATCTGGTGGACCATAATTAAAATTGTATTGTAGTGACCATTAGATGTTATTGCTTATATATATACACACACATACAAATACCTAGGGCACCACGGAGGCTGTGCTCTATGATCCAAAATAGATATATTCTGTTATGTATTGTGTCGACGATCGGGATCGCCAACCGCAGAAATATAAGGGGGGTTAGTGTGATATGGGACCCGAGCTGCACTTTGCCCAAACGGAGGAACAAAATCGAGGTGACGATGGTTGGAGCAAGACGACAACGAGCTTGAGACCGAGGTTTATACTGGTTCGAGCCCCTGTGAAGGTAATAGTTTATCTCCAGCTGTTTTGCGGCGGCAAAGGTTTTTACTATTCTTGAGTATAAGGGTGTGTTACAGCTCAAGTTCAGCGATGGTGGTGTCTAAGCTCGAGCTATGGCGTGTTTGTTCTGTGTGTGTCTTCCAAGCTGCGCATCCTTAGCCTTATATCTTCCGTGCTCGTAACGGACGGGAGAGATTCCCGGGCAGTGGTATTCATGCGCATTGAGGGTCAAGCAGAATCGCCGGACTGTCGCCTCAGACGCGTTTCACTCCCACGATCCCACGTTCTGGTAACTGCCGAGTAAATGCACGCTCCGAGATCCCAGGAGACGTTATTCGAGCAAAGGCCGACTCGAGCCCAAGGTCGTGTGGGACCCAGGCTCGGGGTCGTAGGCGCTCCAGGTCGTGCGGCTCGAAATGATCCAGGTCGTGGTCGAGGGCCCCCGAGCTGGGGAAAATGTCCAAGGGTCACCCAGTCCCCGTCAGCTAGCCCCCGAGGCTCAAGGTCGGAAAGGACACCTGGGACGACCTCGAGCCTCACCTTGAGAACGATGGGGACAAGCCTCCATGGGTCTTGATCCCTTGGCCGAGGTCAGATGGAGATCACAAAGTGAAACCTTCGGCTTCGACACCTGGCGACCTTTGATCTTCTCGATGACGGTACGGATGAGAATGGCCGGCGGACACTTGTGACGCCTCGAGTCCGCGGCCTGGGCCTTAATGGTGCCTGTCCAATCATGGCAGGCACGCCTTTTGAGACACTGTGGGTTGGTTTTAGCGACGACGCGGCGCAAAAAATCCCGAGCCCACAGCAACTGTTGAGGAAAAAACTCCCGATCTTGCGCCCTTTGCCTTCCAAGCCACCCTGCCCGAGCAAACTTCCCCTTACTTTCCTCGACCAAGCTCACCACAACCGCCATGGCCAAGCTAGGAAGGAGCACAATGTCGCTCGCGAGGATGAAGGAGCTCGAGACCCTAGGGCTTCTGGACCCGGTGACATGGCGGTTGCCGGGCGGCGAGACCGAATCAAGACCTCAGTGGACGACGAGATCGTTCGCACCAGCACTACGCCTTCTACCGAGGACCCCGGAGAGCGAATTGGGTCGACGCCCTTCCAACAATGGATCGAACTTATCAACTTGGTACCGAACTCCGTCCTTCTCGCCATCTTCTCCCATCTATGCGAGGGGTTCCTAGGAATCCTTCCCACCCCCTCGCTCTTCTTCCGATACTTCAGTCTTTTCCGCTCTAGAAAAGACCCCGTGGTCAGATGTCTCTATTTTCGGCTGCGGGCTGGGCTCAAATGGTCCTTCCCCAAGAGCGCCGCTCGGGACTCTCTTGGTCCCTGGTCCGAGCGGTGGTTCTACTTGAAGAAGTGGGAGTACGGCTACCGACGACGAAGGCACCCCGTCACCGAGAAGAAGGAGACCCCGAGGTCAAGACCTCGAGGTCGACGAGAAGCCATCACCGCCAATATATCCGCGCCACGCATGACTCACCGGCAAAGCGATCGAAATGACTTTCATGAACCGTGTCCCTTTGCGGAGGAGGGTGCACCCGTTCTTCGAGATCTCGGGGCGCGATGACCCGACCCGTGAGGGCGTGCAGGGTAAGTCTCCCTGACTTGAAGATTTTCTCGAGCTCGGTCCTCGACCTTCTTTGATAGTTACTTCTCTTGCAGTGCCGAAGGAGTCCTGGATCTCCGCTAGGATGCTCGAGATGTTTGGGAAGGTGGCGCACGATTACGTCATCGGTGACCCCGTCCCGAAGAATGTGCTTCGCCAAAAGCCCGAGGTAGGCCATCCCGACCCAGCTCTCGATTCGAGCATCTATGGAGCCTTGCCTGATCCTTGCTTGCTCGCAGGATCATCAGGAGCTGTTCGAGACAGCTCGGAGGTTGCTCCCGCTGCCCAGCGGGGGCAAGAGCAAGAAGGGGAAGAAGAGGCCTCCCCCGGCTGGAACGGTCCGCCAGGAGGCGAAGAAGCCCCACGTCGAGTGGGGTGACCGTGCCATGGTAAGTGTTCCTATGGTCGAGCCCCCGAGCTCATGCTCGTGCCCTCTTGTTGCTTGACATGTTCTTCCTTTGCAGCAGCAGAGTGCGGCGGCCGCCGCTAGGGCCTCAAGCCCCCAGCTAGCCCAGGGCGCCCAGGCTCGGACCCCTAGGACGGCCGTGGTGGACGACGCGTGCGGGCGCAGCACTGAGGCCCTGTGCCGGGGAGCGAAGCGGATGCCCTCCGAGTTCGGGCAAGAAGACCTTCACGACCGCAAGCCGAGGCAGAGGTCGACGCACCTGTAAGCCCTTGGTTTGGCAGTTTACTCGGTTCCCTTCACGTCCTTCTAGCTTAGCGTCAGTTCTTGATCGCAGACCTTGAGCGCCCGAGCTCAAAACTTGCCCGTTTTGACGATGGCTATTGTCCAGGGCGAGTCCGAGTCCGACGAGGACGTCTACATGATGGCCCCGGCCGCCCTCTGCCGGACGCAGCAGCCTCATCGAGCCCTCGAAATGGGCCTCTACGATGAGTTCAACCAAGGGCTCGATGACTCCTACGAGGAGACCCAAACACATGACCAGCGAGGACTACGACACCCATGAGACGGACATCAGCTAGAAGTCGCGACCTCCCGAGGTCGACGCGGAGGAAGGCGCCTAGGGTGCCTTGGCCGCAACTACGGGTCACCCCAGGCTCGCCCAACCACGACCGTCCCGAGCGTTGAGGCCGTGGCGACACCGGCCACCGAAGATGGCCGCACCGCAGGAGCACCTCAGGCTTTCACTCCCGAGGCCGCGTCTGGTGCTGAGGTCGTGGCACCTCAGGCCGCAGAAGAAGATCGCGCTGCGGAAGACCACGCGGTGGATGTAGCCGGCTCTCCCCCGGCGCCGGAGGTGGACGGAGCCTCGACCACGGAGGTTGGGCTCGATGTTGCTGTGGCGCTCACCCCTGCCGGTGAGCCAAACCCACTAGGGGGAGCGGCAGACATCAAAGCCGCCGCTGGCGAGGAACCGGCGCCCTAGCCCTAGCCACGGCCGGGCCGAGGTCGACTCCACCCAGAGGCGCCGAGCGCCGAAAGCACGAGGAAATCAACCGTGCTCGTATCGATGAGGTGAACGAAGAGTTCACCCGTGCACGCGTTGAGAACCGTCTTCACGAGGTAGGGATCCCCTTGCACACCCTACAGCATGCTAGGTCTAGCCAAGTTCATCGAGACCATCGAGGTCGATCAGGAGGAGCTCGAGCGGAAGACCAGAGAGCTTGACGACCTTCGCCAAACGATGATGGCGCAGGAGGTAGCCCACGCAGCCGACCTCGAGCAGGCCAGGACCTCCAAGCACGAGCACGGCTACAAGGCCGTGGAGCAAGAGCGCGCGCGGTCGGCCAAGGCACTCGAGACGGAGCGGGCCAAGGTCGAGGCCCCGAGAAGGCCGCCGGGAGCAGCGACGCCCCGCCAAGGCGCCGAGGCGAGCGGCCAAAGTCGAGGCCCTAGAGAAGGCCGGCCATGAGCAAGCGTGATCTCGGCCAAGGCGCCCCCGAGCTTGAGGCCAAGGTCTTGAGCTGAAGAGAAGCTCAAGGCCAAAGAAGGCGGCGAAAACGCCTGCCCAACTCCAAGATTTAACGCCGGCGGCCGTGGACGCCCAAGGAAGCCTCCAAAGATTAGAGTGAGCTTTCGACTTTGAGGGCCAAGGTTGCCGAGCTCTAGCAAGAGAAGCTCGCCCGTGAGATGGCTGACCTGTAAAAACACTTAGAAAATATTCTAATAGAGCTACATTACTTTTGGGTGTCAAAAGACTTGTCCTGTTTTGTAGTCAAGGATATTTGGAGTTTGCTTTTCTCGCTTTTGGTCGTGCCCCGTAGGTCGTTTGCTGATAGTATGCCCCTATCCAACCCCCGTTGGGCCCAAGGTCGAGCAACGCCGGCCTTGGGCACAAGACTTAGATGCGATCAAACAACCACAACCTGCAGAGTTGAGAAAAAGGTCCACAGGGGGGGAACGTGATAAAAGCGAAGCCTATAAGTAGTCACACCCGGACTAGCGTTCGAATCATGACCACAACCATGTGCGTTGCTTAATGCTCAAAGCTGTGAGACTTTTAGTTTGAGCCCGGGCACAGGGGTGAGCTGGATTGCGAAGGGATTCGGCTTACGTTTAGCTCGACCACTGGGGTGAACGTGAAGCTCGCGCCGCTCAGACCAAGAGCAAGTGCGCTGTGTACGGAGGTCGTGTTCGAAAAAAGGTCATGGACAACAACAATCGCGTAATCACAAGTGAAGGAAAGACGCGAATGGTGAGAAATGAAGAACAGCTTTATTGAAATTTAAGGTATAGAGGTTACACATAAAACTTCCGAAGCTGATCTATGTTCCACGAGCTAGAGAGCTCTTCGCCGCTAGGGCATTGCTAGCCTCAGAAGCCCTCGCGGCGATCCGCTGAAACGACTCTATAGGTGCCCTCCACCGTGGGGATAACTTGTTGGTGTTGGACGAGCTCGATTTGTCTTAGAGCTAGGTCCCCAACAAGGAGCTTCCTAGGTCGCATCGACGAGACGCATGTCCGCGAAGAGCTTGCGGTGTACGCGTTGATCGAGCAATGCACGATCTTACTTCTTCCGCGAGGGTAAGGTCGAGACCGCTTGCTCAAGTCGACTGGTCGACTGTCGACCGGCGGAGCCCAAAGATAACCTCGTGAGGCAGATTTGCTTCAGCATCAACACGAGCCGGAAGGAGGGACCTCGCTGTTTCTACCGACCGTGGGTACTAATAGACCATAAGAGGGTGGGAAGTTCGCCCACCTGTGTCTTGCCAGAGCGCTCGAGCTCATTCGCGATTGCTTGACGCTCGACAATCCGTCTGCTATGCTGCTCGCTGCTCCGCTGTTCGAGGTGAGCCATCGGGCAAGGCATACTCGATGCTAAGGTCTCGCAAACTCCCCGAACAGTTTCACCGGTAAACCGGGTACCATTGTCGAATAATCTTGCATGGAACCCCCTGCACTGGTGACCACGAACAAGCGGAAGAAACGAACAGCCGCCTGAGCATTGATGGTCGAGACTGGTTCATCTTCGATCCACTTGGTGAAGGTGTCGGCGGCCACTTAACAGAAACCTCTTTCCTGGCCGCCGAGGAAAAGGTCCGAGGATGTCCAAATTTCATGTCAAGAAAGGCCAAGCGAAGGGATGATCTCGAGCGATAGGCAGCCGATGCGATTTCCGCATGGAACTCGCATGCTCGGCAAGTGCGACGATATCTCGAGCATCCCGGCGCCGTAGGGGAACCGCCCTCGACTCCACCGATTCACCCAACGCGGGCATATCTCAAGTGAATCAAGGGAACCTCAAGCGCCCCGTGATTATACCCGTGTTGGTCCTGTGATAGTTCGCCAACACGCAGCATTCTCATCCAACAGCTTGACATCACAACACATACATAATTAGCGGAAGCATAAACGTTATTACATACCAAAGGAGGACCGCCGTCCATAACGACATATTTAAAGTTATTACATCAAGTAGCAGCGAAATCACAAGATAAACAACAAAAGGGCCAGCATGGCATGCCCCCAAACCTCGTGCAACCAATCGGGCAAGAACGCCGACTAAACGTTAGCATTGTCGAAATCGCCCGATAAAGTCCCCGGCAAAGGCCTCATCCTCACCGCAGCAAGTGGATAATCCGATTGAGTACAAAGAGTGTACTCGCACAATAATATACATTGCATGTTGATTTCTAGCTACATGTGGTTGCTACATCAAAGGAAGGCATAATGGCAATTTCAGATAAAGCAATATTTGAGATAAATCATAAGCAAGTATAGATTGAAAGATTTGCATTTAGTAAACATTTGCAAAGTCTAGTACATAATATAACATCATCATAATCACATTCATATCATGCCTTCAAGCATTCTCCAACCATGAGTTCCATCGCCATGTTCAATTAATTCATATCATGCCTTCAAGCATTCTCCTAACCATGAGTTCCATCGCCATGTTCAATTACACACACAAGTACTTCAATACTTGTGTCTATTTTCCCACTCCCATCCCATTCTTACCAAGTCCTTAATACTCGCCAAAGGATCGATAATTCAAGAGATCGCCCCTAACCATGGACGCAGCTTATTCAATAGTTTAAACTCGCAGAGGTACGACTTTACCCAACACGACACGCCACACTCGTGAAGCCAAGCTATTAACACATTTCCTTAGATGTGTCGCCGAGGTGAAACGTGACAAACCATTTTCCAAAGATGCATGGTAGTGTATCTAAACCATCCGGATGATCGTGACCTCGATCCCGCGTGCCTCAAAGTTCGTGTGTGTGGATCAAGGAGTACACCCGCTGTTGGACATCCCCAACTCAACAAAGTTCGAGGGACTCGAGGACATTCCCCGCACTCCACCAAGCCTGTGGAATTTCATGGGCATCATTCCTTGACGCCCACTAAGCCCAAGGAATTCCGCGGCACATGGTTTATATAACCTAGTCATACATAAGTACTTGGTTACGCCGTCCCATAAACGGCGGGTGGTTCGCACGATAGTTACTCAAAGAGACGCCACCAGATTTAACCTTAGGTCCTTAACCAATATCTCTACTCATTAAACATCAATTAAAAACATCATCATCGTAATAATAAATCTTGATCATTATGCATCGATGGACTAAATCCATCTATCGCGTTTCTAACGGTAATCTAAGCATGGCTAAGCAATTCGAACTAACCCATACATAATAATAAACCAACCACCTAGGGCTATAATGGAACATGGAGAGAACATGCTAAGGGTTTAACACACAACATGGTAATAGCTAAGAATTCTACCCAATCATAATTGTAATTGAAAGTAAGCATGCATTTGATAAAATAGTTCCAAAGATGTAAGTTGCAAATAGTAGGAGCAATCATGGTCAAGGAGTAAGTTAGTGCCTTGTGCCGTTTCTGACTTCAGAGACGTAGTCGCATCGGAGTGCCCTCCAAACGCCAACACCTAACGAGAACATCCAAATCCATAAACACCAAATCAAGAATTCAATGGTGCACATGATGAAAAGATGCATGAAATGCTCATGATGTGTAGCACTAGTCATAATATGAAAGTACTAATTGAGTTTTTATGCTAAAAGTTCAAGTCTTAAAGCTTTTATTGAATTATGTTTGAGTATCCGAGTTTCACTTCGACCGTCCGAGGACCTCTCAGATGAAGTGAAATTCCATTCTGACTATCCGCAATTTGGTTCGGAGTATCCGGAAGGTAGGTTCGAGTATCCGAACGCTACTTCGAATGTCCGAGCAGCCCTCTCTGGCCACGCCTATATCAGTTCTATTCGACCATCCGAAATACCATTCGAATATCCGAATAGTTTGGAATGTCTCGAGCTAAACCTCGGACTATCCGAGCTGGGCGCCTCGCTTCAAAGCGCTTATTTGCCTATTTGCCATCTACATTTCAAAGGAAAGGTCTAGGGTTTTAAGGATGGGCTAGGTAGATTCTACCACACTAGGGTTGCTTGTGTACTTAGTGGATGTTGGTTTCAAGCAGTGGATGATGAAAATGTCACAATGCCGGTTCTTCACGGTTCACCTCCTCCTAGCTCACGAGACGGCAATGCCTTCGCTTGTTCGAGCTTGCAACTACAACTAGCCCTCCTCCGGCTTCCATATGACATGCGCCACCCGATTCAAGTGTGACAATGGATTCCATGGGGAAAATAGCAATGAGTTACAAGGAGCAGAATTTCAGCACATGGGTAGCAAGAAAAACGATTGCCACTTACCCAAAACTTGGTTCCTCAAGAATCTGCTTGGATGGATGTGAAGCTCTTGACCTTGGCTACAAGATGGTGTAACATGCACAGCCTCAAACTTCAATCTTGTGAAGATTTGAGAGGAAGAAATGGCAAGGGTTTGAGAAGGGTGCTTGCTGTTTTTCAGGATGTGGAGCAGCAAATGAGCAGTAGGGGAGGAGAAACAAGGTGGAGAGGCTTATATATGGCTGCCATTCATGCCTTACATGTGGGGCTAGGTCCCACATGTCATAGGGTAAGTAAAGGAGTGGGTATGGGTGGTTGAAGTGAGAAAAGGCATGGAAAAGATGTGCAGTCCACAATTTTCTATGCAAAGGTAGGTCCCATGTGTCATTGACTTGTCATGTACATAGGTAGGGGTGAGTAATGTAGCAACTAGTAGGGTAGGTATGTGCAGCCTTCACTCCTCTCTCATATGCATATGGCCCACATGTCATTGAGTAAGGTGAAATAACATGTGTGCAGTTTTTAGAAAGTGATTGTTAGGATTTTGTAACTCCCTCTTTTATGCAAGATGAATGTCCTAACATTTGTATGATCATAATTAAATGAGGATGTAATGACATTATGGGAGGCGCATGAATCAAGCCTCACTTAACCGGACTAGCGAAAATCGGTCACATAAGCCTCCCTCTTAAAAGAATCTTGTCCCTCGAGATTACACCACTTCATTGAAGAGGTAGGGTATTCGCTTGAAGATGGTCCTCACGCCCCATGTGGCTTCGCTGGGGTATGATTACTCCATTGAACTTTAAAGAATTTGATGGTGTGTTTTCGAGTAACACGCCCTCTCGCCGAGAATACAAATAGGTCGCTTCCTTGTAGGAAAGATCGGGTTGTAAATCGAGGGTGTCCAACTCGTGGCTTTTGGGACACGGAGACATTTCTTCAATTGAGAGACATGAAAGACATCATGTATATCGGCTAGTGAAGATGGAAGCTCCAATTGATATGCCATCGCTTCGCTCTTGCTAAAATTTGAAAGGTCCGATATAACGAGGGGCTAGCTTTCCTTCACTTGAAACCGATTTAACACCTTTCATTGGGGAAACCTTGAGATAGACGTGATCACCAACTTCAAATTTGAGTTCACGGCGCGACGATCAGCGAGTTTTTTGACGAGATCAAGGCCGTCCGCAACTGCTCCTCAATAAATCAAACTTGTTCTTCCGCTTCAGCCGACTAGTTCGGGACCAAAGAGGGCTCTTCCGCATCGATCAAAGAAGTGGAGTTCGCGAAGATCTCCCATAGAGAGCCTCTTAATGGACTCATTTGAAGGCTAGCTTGATAGTTATTTGTCGCATTTATCGATCACAACCGCAAGAAAGAGGTAGGGTCGAGAGTTTATGGGACCCGAAGCTGCGCTTTTACTCAACGAAGGAAGAAAATCGATCGCGGTGATGGTAGGAGCAAGGCGACAACGAGCACGAGACAAGAGTTTATACCGGTTCGAGCCCCCGTGAAGGTAATAGTTTCTATTCTGCCGCCTTTGCGGCGGTGATTCTGTTATCTCGGTGTACAGAGTAGTGTTTACAACTTAAGATGGTAAAGGTGATTCCTAGCTCGAGTCGCCAAGGTGGCCGTGGTTGTCTTCCGCCCTGGAGCTCATGCGCCCTGGTCTTTATACTTTTTGCACGCAACGGCCGAGCAATCCTCTGAAAGGGGGCCTCGTGGCACCTTGAGGGCCGCAAGAAGAATCGCCTCGAGCTTGCCACAGACTCGAGTCATCCCTACGACCCGCCTTCTAGCAACTCGCTACCAAATGCTCGATCCAAATCCTGTATGACCGAGGCTGAACGAGATCCCGCCCGAGCTTGAGGTCGCGAGAACATCCAAATCCATAAACACCAAATCAAGAATTGAATGGTGCACATGATGAAAAGATGCATGAAATGCTCATGATGTGTAGCACTAGTCATAATATGAAAGTACTAATTGAGTTTTTTGCGTTAAAAGTTCAAGTCTTAAAGCTTTTATTGAATTATGTTGGAGTATCCGAGTTTCACCGGATGTCGAGTGGACCCTCTCGGTATGAAGTGAAATTCCATTGGACTATCCGCAATTTGGTTGAAGTATCGAAGAGTTCGAGATATCCGAGCGTTACCTCGGAATGTCGGCGGGCCCTCGGTCACGCCATATCAGTTCTATTCGGACCATCGAAATACCATTGAATATCCGAATAGTTGAATATCTGAGCTAAACCTCGGACTATCCAGCTGGGCGTCTCTGTTTCAAAGCAATTATTTGCCTATTTGCCATCTACATTTCAAAGGAAAGGTCTAGGGTTTTAAGGGGATGGGCTAGGGTAGATTCTTACCACACTAGGGTTGCTTGTGTACTTAGTGGATGTTGGTTTGGCGAGTGGATGATGAAAATGTCACAATGCGGTTCTTCACGGTTCACCTCCTCCTAGCTCACGTGAGCGGCAATGCCCGCTTGCTTGAGCTTGCAACTACAACTACTCCTCCTCCGGCTTCCATATGACATCATACCGATTCAAGCGTGACAATGGATTCCATGGGGAAAATAGCAATGAGTTACAAGGAGCAGAATTTCAGCACATGGGTAGCAAGAAAACGATTGCCACTTACCCAAAACTTGGTTCCTCAAGAATCCGTTTGGATGGATGTGAAGCTCTTGACCTTGGCTACAAGATGGTGTAACATGCACAGCCTCAAACTTCAATCTTGTGAAGATTTGAGAGGAAGAAATGGCAAGGGGTTTGAGAAGGGTGCTTGCTGTTTTTCAGGATGTGGAGCAGCAAATGAGCAGTAGGGGAGGAGAAAACAAGGTGGAGAGGCTTATATATGGCTACCATTCATGCCTTACATGTGGGGCTAGGTCCCACATGTCATAGTAAATAAAGGAGTGGGTATGGGTGGTTGAAGTGAGAAAAGGCATGGAAAAGATGTGCAGTCCACAATTTTCTATGCAAGGTAGGTCCCATGTGTCATTGACTTGTCATGTACATAGGTAGGGGTGAGTAATGTAGCAACTAGTAGGGTAGGTATGTGCAGCCTTCACTCCTCTCTCATATGCATATGGCCCACATGTCATTGAGTAAGGTGAAATAACATGTGTGCAGTTTTTAGAAAGTGATTGTTAGGATTTTGTAACTCCCTCTTTTATGCAAGATGAATGTCCTAACATTTGTATGATCATAATTAAATGAGGATGTAATGACATTATGGGAGGCGTTGGCGTAACCAGCCTCACTTACCGGACTAGCGAAATCGGAACATTACACACTTGGTTGTAATACCCATCACAAGGCCTTGCCGACCATGGTCCTACAAAATCGCCCCAGAGTCACAGGTGTATGTCACGTAAGAGGTACTTACCCTCCTCCGTGGTGATGCACGCGTCAGAGCGGAAACATTCCGCATGTATAGCATCCTCGATGGCAGTACAAACCTGCCCGGTGCTTGATCCTGCTCCTCTTGGCGGTCGATGATGGAAATCGCCTTGCAAGAATGTATGAATCGGTTCAGCCGGGAAGGAATACCTTGACCACGGTGAGCAGGACCTCTTGGTCGGAGATCGAGAACCGCCAAAGTCTCCAAGATGACATCGGAGGGATCTCGTCGTCGGAAGAGCCAAGCTTGGAGAGAAGTCAGCGGAGTTGTCCCTCCTAGGAATGTGCTTGTGAAGGATCGAGATGGCGAGCGGAGGGGGTGAATGGTCGCAATTAAATTTTCCCCAAAATACTCCAACTAAAACCGTGAAAAGATCGGCAAAAGGAAATCGTGAAAAACCACAAAAACTGGAGCGACTAGACAACTATGTGCAACCTAGCTTACATGGATGTGATCCATAAAATATGTGAGGATTTTCAATCACAATCCTGGTTATCAAGTGTCCAAAGAGAGGAATCAATTCAAATACTTCTTTTCTAAAAGATCAAGCCAAGACACAAAAGTCTCTTTTAGAAAAGTAAAAGCAGATATTTCAGAATCTGTCTTTAATTTGAACAGGAGGTTGGTGGTTTCTGCTGCTCACAAAATTATGAGAATTTTCTCCCTATGAGAAGATGAGTCTTGAAGCTCTCCACCAAATTTCAGATCAAAAAGCCATGTATAAAAATCATCATAAATCTATGAACACAGACAGTTAGGAACTTCAACCAGAAAATTTGGGGCTCGGTTTCACCTCATGGCACCCAAACTATGAAACCAGTGAACTCCAAAGTTTTTCTGCAGATGGATATAGGAGTCCCGCACAATTTCCAGTAAGAATCACGCAAAAGGATTTTTCTAGATTTTTCCAAAAATCAAAGACTAACTGCTGCGAAAGAACAAGTTCTGGACAGAACTGGAACTTGAAAGAAAAGATGATCTCTACTCAATCAAAAGAGTGCAAAAGAGATGTAAAACCATATGAACACACTCAAAACATCCAAGATCAGCATTTAGAAGGAGGAGGCAAATCCAAATTGCATGAATGTAGATTACGGAAAGTAAATCACGTAATGTAAATGCTGAATTTAAATTAAGTAAAGTAAAGACATAATGTAAATGCAGAATTTAAATTCACAATGATGCAAAGAAATTTCTTTGTATTTCTGGTGGGAAGGTTTACAAAGCCTCACTTCATGTGGGCAAAGCTCAAAGGAGCAACTCAAACCTTCAAGGGAAGGCCACCCTCCACCCTATTTATACTACTATTGGGCCACCTAACCCTTGGATGAGTCCCTCAACCCTAGGACACTCATCTAAGGGCTAGGATTGACCCCTCACACAGCCATGCAAGGGCTAACCCAAAACCCACACACATCTGGGTTTTCTTGCACGGTTTTCAAAGCATACTACCTAGACCCGCTAACCTATCAATTAGCCGCAATCCAACGGCCCTCATTGACTCACGACATCTAGCTAGCATCATCTCCTTTCCTTGTCTTCTTGACTTGCGGGACTCGTCTCGATCATCTTCGGCGATCTCCGCAGTCTGGACCTCCGACTTTCCTCGCCTAGTCCCGATCATCCTCCGCCTCACCATGACCTAGCACCGTCGCCCTGCAACCATCAAAGACAAGGAAAACCTTTCACATAGCAATGCCCACATAGATATTCAATGATCATCACAAAATCATTAATCAAACATAATGACGCTCAATGATGGATTACTCGCCCCGGGCGGTAGCACTAGGAAAAAAACCAACACTCAAATTGCTTCAATTTGAAGATCCAGTCAAATCAAACTCAATTTCAAATCAATCCAATCTCAAATCTTGTCAATTACTCATCACACACAAGGATAGACCTCCACATGGTCTTTCAGCTTGAGCTCCAAGTTCTGAAACCACTTCTCCATCTTGCGCACCTCAGCAAGGTACTATGTCATCGAGTCTCCCGAGCACTGGTACTCCTTGTTGTACTGGTTGATGATGAGCTGGGAGTCGCCCTTCACGACCAGCATGCGCCCAAGGCCTTACAGCTTCAGAAGCCCACCGGGAGAGCTTGATACTACACATTGTTGGTTCTTTGAAACCCAAATGAACCACATACCTCAGCAAATTAAGCCCCATGTGAAATAAGATTCCAGCCTGGCGGCTTGAAAGACCTTGAGCCGTTGAAGAACATGGTCCATGGTTTCCCTTCCTTGACCTCGAGTTCGGGATCGGGTTGCGACGTCTGCTCGACCACAAAGTCGGTGAGCACTTGCGATTTGATAGCCGTCAAGAGCTACGACACGGGCGTCGAATGCGCCAGCTCCATAGCCCACGTGGCAATTAGCGCCACCTTTGGATTCATAAGATGTCTCGGCGAAAGTTGCTCGGGGCGACCATAGTCTTTGAAAGTAGTGTCGACTTCTGGCGAAGCCATGAGGAAACATCTGATGGTTTTGTACTGCGGTAGCGCTCCTTGGTCATCTGAGGACCTCCTTGACATAATAGATCGGTCTTCTTTGTGATCCCTTCGCCACAGAATGACGTGTGGCAGGTGGTGGCGCGAGGTAAGCGACAACCTCTCACACGAGTTGAGGGTCGTAAGTAGGGGTTGGGGTTGGCAGATATACCTTCAAGTCGTCAAAGACTCTTTGTGCCTCGGGGTCCCTCGAAGCCCCTTGTTTTGCTTGGGGTTACGAAGAATGGGGCCCGCTCGTGAGCCTCGAGATGAACTTCTTTGAAGGCGACCATACGACCCGATGGGCTCACTGCTTGGCCAAGGTCGGGGTGCCATCTTCTCGATCGCCTCGATCTTTTTCGGGTTCAGACCTTCGAGCCTGATCATGTGAGCACCTTCCCGATCGCGTTGAACACACACTTCTCGGGGTTGAGCTTGATCTTGTGCCTGTTCAGGTTGAGGAAGGTTTCCTCGAGGTCCCGAACGTGGTCGCCTTCAGAGGTGCTTTTGATGATGATGTCGTCCACGTAGACCTCAAGATTTCGGCCGATCTGGGGTTGACGTCTTGGTCATCGAGCGGTGAAACGTGGCCCCGCATTACGCGAGACCAAGCGACATGGTTGTGTAGCGATAGGTGCGAGCGGCGTGATGAAGGATGTCTTGCTCTCGTCGTCACGCCCGGCTTGATCTGCTGGTATCGAGTAAGCATCCAAGCTTAGCATCTTGGCATTGGCGATGGAGTCAACGATTTGGTCGATCTTGGCGAGCGAAGTTGTCCTTGAGCGGGCCAAATTCAACCCGTGTGGTCGGCGCACATCCTCCATTTTTCGCCCTTTTACGGGCGATGGCCGGGTTGTAACCATTGAATGTCGATCTCGCGAATGAAGCGGCCTTCAAGAGCTTGTCGGTTGTCCTTGATGACCGCGACCTTCTCGAGAAGCGGCGCGGCTCAGCGCCTGGTCGAGTCGGGTCTCACCTAATTTGTGCTCAATCACCTCCCTCGGGGCGCCCGAGCATGTCTGCGGGCTCCGGCGAATATGCCCTTGTTGGCGCGGAGGAAGGTGATGAGCTCGAGTTCCTATTGGAACTCGGTTCGGTAGAGCGTGGATGCACTTGGTCGGGTCACTCTCCTCGGCGGCCGCGGCCTTCGTCGCCCATTGGCTGGATCGCCGCCCTCGTGGCGTTCTTCTCCGCTTCCGGGCCTCGGCGAATTTGAAGCAAGGGCCAAGGCCTTGTCTCGCACGTGTGCCACTGTGGATCGCCCGCCGCGGTGATGATACCGTTGGGGCGGCGACTTCATACAGATGGCCATAGTGGTTGGCCACCATGAACTTGACGAGGCAGGCCGCTGGGGATGGCGTTATGCGGAGGTCACCCTCGACCACCTCGAAGGTGATCGACAGTGCGGAAGTTGGCGAGTCACCGAAGGTGACGGGCAAGACCACCTGCCCCAAGAGAGTCGAGCTCGGGGACTATTCGAAGAAGGGGACAGCTATGCTCTTGACCTTCGATCGGGAATTTGCATCGATCGTGCTCCTTTACTGCTGACAAGTTAAAGAACTACCGCCATCGACCATGCGCCCGACCGAGGTATTCGCGATGGTGGGGTCACAACGAAGCGGTTTCGGGTCTCGAGCCATACCTTGGAGGGCATCCTCGGAGAAGGTGATGCTAGCCCACCCACTTGCGGTGTTGCTCGATGGGCTTCGGCGTGACTTGGTAGATGGTTTCGCGTGGCGACCTTGAGCTCGTTATGCGGGTGGTAAGCCGATGAGCGCGAAAATAACTTTGATCGGCGCCGCCCTATGCTGAACTCTAGGTCAACGTCACCGTGCTCCACCCCTGCGTTCACCCTGTCTGGTTGGTCGTCGTCCTTTGGGAGCACAGGCATCTCGCCCCGGCCATCATAGAAGGCCTCCAGCTTGCTTTGCTAAGCCTGCGGGGTTCAGCAGTCGCCCTATAAACAGCAAAATTCGCCTCGTCGTGCCAGGCGCCCCTCCCCCCTATGACGGCGTCGGCCGCAGGGGCCAGTCGTCGGCCCTCCGGTGGGGTGATTCTGCGCTGGCGAGGTCGAGGCCGACCATGGCGAGGTTGGATCCTTCGAGCTTGATCTCGGACCTCGGGACCTCGCGGCTGGCCATCCGTAGCGATCTGCAGTGGTAGACCCCGCCACCCTGCGATCGCGCCCGCTTCTTGGTGGCGGAGTGATCGGCGCCTTTGGAGTTGGACGGGTCAGTCTCTGTGGGATTTAGACCAAGCTTACCTTAATCGTGATCGCGCTTCGGCGGACGGCGTCATCGCATCCGCGTACCGCTCCACCATGCGGAACAGCTTGTTGTGGCGAGCGAGGCGATCTCGAGTGTCTAAGTGGCGCGGTCGCGGGCGTAAACTTAAAAGCCTTTATGGCGGCCTCGTCGGAGATGCTCGGGATCGATTCCTTATGCGGATAAATCGCCGCCGAAATCATGGCGGCTTCGCCCTTACTGGATGACTCGATCGAGTCTTTCTCCCTCCCGACGCTCGTAACAACTCACGAAAGTTGGGCGAGGCGCTTCTGAATTGGCGCCACGACTGAAGAACTAGGCTTCGGTTGAAGAGCCAGTCAGTGGCGCCGTCGGCATGGTCGGGAGATAATTGGCCATCACGAGCTCGCCGGGTTCTTGGTCCCATCAAAGCGCTCTATCGGCACGCTTGAATCGAGTAGGCGGCGCGCCACGCGAAGATCGTCGAAATCGCCATCTTACAGGTAAGCGGGACGTCTTGGCGCCGGAATGGTCGTCGCGGCCAGTCTTCGCTCTTTGCCCGACTCGAGTCGAGTGCCTCGGCGGCCTAACGCGGCGAAGCGGCCATGGCAGTCGCGAGAGTCACGGGAAGTGCGCAAGCGGTCTGGACCTGCGGCGCTGGGCGGAATGTCGGGAAGACCTCCCGACTTCTGCCGGTTGGCCTGAGCTCGTGTTGTAGTTCGCGCCTAACCTGCTCGGGTTGGTGCCAGCGGGGCCAGCGTGGTGGCGTAGTCACATCCGGATGTTTGGCGAAGGCACCTCTTGCCGGGCGATTGGCGAGTGTCTTTGGCGACGCCGTGACGAGTTGTCATCGCTCCTAAGGGAGGGGGTCCCTGAGCGGTGACTTTGGTGCTGCGGAGGTATGACCTCGGTCGCAGCCCGGTCAAGCTCTTCGGCCAGGGCCCGGCCAAAGTGTTCCGACCTTGCCCTATCGGGATCAACCATGATCCGGGCGATAGCGCGAAGTCGTTCTCCCGAAGGAGGAAGTCTGGGATGCCCAGACGATGCGCCGGCCTTCTCCTGGTCCTCCCGTCGGAGGGCAGTTATAGCCTGATTGATCGCGATGTGCACCATCCGGCGGGCATCTTCAGGAGTCTGCGGATCACGACCATCCGCCGCCGCGTCCACGCCAAGCCTGTCCACCATCAAGGCGTCGGCTCGCATGCGGTGGCGAAGGTGAAACGAGGATGCAGGTCGGTCTGCGCCAAATCCGCTTGAAGAAAGCCCGTCAATGAAGTGCGCCATGCTCCCAAGATTTTGGTGTTTTTCCTGCGAATGAGCGAAGCAATCGGGCCCCACGGTGGCGCCGGTGTCGGCGATCGGGATCGCCAACCGCAAAAATATAAGGGGTTAGTGTGATATGGGACTGAGTGCGCTTTGCCCAAATGGAGGAAGCGGAATCGAGGTGACGATGGTCGGAGCAAGACGACAACGAGCTTGAGACCGAGGTTTATACTGGTTCGAGCCCCTGTGAAGGTAATAGCTCTACTCCAGTTGCCTTGCGGCAGTGCTCTTTACTATTCTTGAGTATAAGGGTGTGTTACAGCTCAAGTTTAACGATGGTGCTGTTTAAGCTCGAGCTATGGCGTGTTTGTTCTGTGTGTGTCTTCCAAGCTGCGCATCCTTAGCCTTATATTTTCCGTGCTAAATAGCAGACGGAGATATTCGGCGGTGTTCTTCATGCGCATTGAGGTGGCGTGCTTGCCGGACTCGTCGCCCGTCGTGCTTCACTTCCCGCGATCACGTTACAGTAGCGCGGTAAATGCGCTCCGAGATCGGGGGCGTTATCGAGCAAAGGCCGACTCGAGCCGAGGTCGTGTGGGACCAGTTCCGAAGTCGTATCGCTCAGTCGTCTTGACTCGAAATGATCCGTGCGTTAGTCGGGCCCCATTTAGAAACGTTGACCGCCTTTGACCGGCCAAGGGTCACCCAGTCCCCGTCATATTGTATGCGAAAATTTTTAAAACTTTTAAGATGTTGAATTTAATTAATTTACTAATATGTTCAAACAAGTTTGAACTGAAATTCAAACTAGAGTTTTCTTTTTTACGATAGTTTGATTGTAGGTATGTGCTAATTTTATATATAAAATCAGCAAAGCATATCATCTAAATTCTTTCAAATCTTTGAATTCAATTATATTTTTCAAAAGGTATGTGTTTCATTTGAATTGTTATAGATGGGTATAAACACAAAAAGCTGAAAGTTTTGAAAATATACTGAATTTAGATTGAATCCATGCATTTAAATTATGGTGCCCATACCCCATGGTACCCATTTCTCCATCCTATATATACACACACATACATACACATACACATACACACATACTACTTTGGTTTTGAAGTTTCATAAGAGAGATTACACTACTCTGAGAACAGGCCTTTATCTTGGTCCATCGGTCTGGGTTAGGCACAACAGGTGATAATTCCTAACGATCCGGTTCAAGCGGTAGCAGGGCTTCGAGCTCGATGCGGTTCAAAGCACCAACCGTCTTGATGATCTAACATCGATGCGGTTCGTATTCGAATCGTTACTATTTAGTGAGGCTTCATTATTACGGTTCGTGACCGAAATGTGATATTAGATCATTAGTACCGGTTAGTGTTTGAACCCTACTATATGTACTAGGTTCTAATTTAAACTCCTTCGTCCTCCGCTCTCTCGCTGAGCTAAACGATTCGGCGTCGCGACAAGAGCGAGGAGCTTGACCAAGACTTCAAGGGAGGTGCTACCCAAATTTCAAATTTTGGTCATTTTACTCGAAACCAAGGTAACTAAGGTTAGTAACATCATTCCTCACTACATTTGTTTTTAAATGGAGCCTCTTCTTTGCTTGAAATAGAAGAAAATTTGATCTTTTCCACCATGATGGATGAAAGATTTTGAATGTGAAGATCTAGCTCGATCTTTTCAAGTAGGTTGCAAAAACTTGTTGTGTAAGCTTGGAATTTGCTTGGATTATAATGTAGCTACGCATTGAAGGTGTGGATCTAGCTCAAATTTATGTTTTGGTTCCATGGATCGATGAAGAATTTTGAATCTAGACTCTAATGGACCAATTCTTTTGTAGGTTCCAAAACTTGTTATGTAAGTTTAGATTTTGCCGATTATGATATAGCTCAAATTGAAGGTGTGGATCTAGCTAATATTTAGGTTTTGGTTCCATCGATCGATGAAAATTTTGAATCTAGATTTTGATTGACCAACTCTTTTAGTAGGTCGAAAAAACTTGTAGAGTATGAATCTGTGCCTTCAATTCCTTACAATTTGGCACCACTAGCCGCTTGTCAAACCTCAAGACACCTTGTCCGGCCCTCGGTGAAACAATTGGCCTTGCCTTGCTTGATGCGGGCTCGGACGAAAGTGCCATGCCCTTGTCCTGTCTTTTTTGAGCCTCTTTGATTTGGTCCAACAGATTAGATTTAACTTCCATGACAGCAAGGAATCCTCCTTAACCACTTCTAGATTGAGTTTGAAATTCGGCGATATGGCGTCCGATTCGTTCTCTCGAAAGACGATTGCATTGAGACTTTCGCTCGAGCATCGGCAACAATATTGGCCTTTCCAGATGATAATGGAGTCCCATATCATAGTCTTTGATCAATTCGAGCCACCTCCTTTGCCTCAAGTTCAGATCGGCTTGAGTAAAAATAAACTTTAGGCTCTTGTGATCGGTGTAAACTTCACAACGATTCTGGATGAGGAAATGTCACCAGATTTTTAGAGCATGTACCACTGCTGCCAGCTCTAAGTCATGGGTGGGGTAATTCATCTCATGAGGTCTCAATTGCCTCGATGCATAGGCCACAACTCGGCCTCCTTGCATAAGTACACAACCCAAATTGAGGCGGATGCATCGCAATATATATCGAAGCCCTTGTGAATATCCGCAGACTAAGACAGTGCAATGGTTGCTTAACTTTCAACATTTGAAAGCTTGCCTCACATTCTGCGACCATACTGAACTTGTTCTCCTTCTTCAAAAGTTCGGTTTGTGGTTTCATGACTTTGGAGAAGTTCTCACTGAATCGGCGTAATAACCCGCGAACCCGAGAAAACTTCAATATCCGTGATGTTCTTAGGCTGCTCCCAATCAAGTACCGTCCGTATCTTGTCGGGATCAACCGCAACTCCACCTTCGATAACACATGGCCCAAGAAGGCAACCTCCTTTAGCCGAATTCACACTTGCTGAATTTTATGAGAGTTGGTGCTCTCGCAGCTTTTCCAAGACTTTCCAAGGTGTACTTCATGCTCCTCTTCCGACTTGGAGTAAATAAGAATATCATCGATGAAGATGACAACGAACTTGTCGAGATATTCCATGAAAACCGAATTCATAAGGCTCATGAAATATGCCGGTGCATTGGTCAAACCGAAAGACATAACAGTATACTCATATAGACCATAACGGGTGGAGAATGCCATTTTTGGAATGTCTCCCGATCTGATCTTGATTTGATGGTAGCCTAATCTCAAGTCAATCTTGGAGAAGATACAGCCTCCAGTCATTTGGTCGAACAAATCATCGATCCGCGGAAGTGGATACTTGTTCTTGACCGTGACTGCATTCAATGGACGATAATCAACACACATCCGCAAACTATCATCCTTCTTCTTCACAAATATCGCCGGGCATCCCCAAGGTGAGGAGCTCGGGCGGATGAAACCCTTCTCTTGCAGCTCCGTAAGTTGTTTCTTCAACTCAATCAACTCATTTGGAGGCATACGGTAAGGTCGCTTTGATATCGGGCCGCTCCGTAAAAGCTCAATGATTTAACTCAACCTCCCGGTCGTGGCATCCCCGCAACTCTTCCGAAATACGTCCGTAATCACATACCACCGGTATGCTACTTATTCCATGGAATGGTTCACCCTTCAAGGCATAAAGGTGAGCATAATCTGACTTGACGAAACACGACTTGTTTGCCGCCGCGTGGTAAGCGAAATAGATCTCGCTTGCACAATTGATGCATCCTTGGTGCTTGGACAGCCAATCCATCCCAAGAATAACTTCAATTCCTCCGCTTTAATTATTATCAAATCAGCTAGAACTCTACCCCATTGACTTCAATCTTTACTTCCGGCAGACTCGACGGTCCTTAATTCCGATCCCGGTTTTAATGAGAAGTGGTGGATGCATAGGTTGTATAGGGAACTCATGATGCATAGCAAACTTCTTTAATAAATGAATGAGATGCTCCGAATCGAATAATACGGTAGTCGGTGTGAGTTGATTGAAGCGCACCCAACACCACTTCCCAGCATTTCGAGCTTCTTCGCGCAATACATGGTTGATGCGACCACATGGTGGGGTTGATGCGGTTCTTGGAGGCATTGGTCGAGGTGAAGGTGTTGCTGCCCCGGTGCAATAGTGGGTCGGATCCTCGACGTTGCTTGATTCTTTTATGGCATTGACGCAAAGTGCCCCGGCTGTTTGCACCGGAAACACACAAGAATTGGACGAACTTGAGTGTTGGTTCTTGCTGATTTCCACCCACGCTTGGTGGAAGACTTGGCTGCGGTGGGCGAGCAACTAACGTTGGAGGTCTCGGTGGTGCCGAGCTTGATAGTTTGAAATGAGGGCGCACCATGCGCGATGGCTGCAAGTTGCCGCTTGCTGAATTTTGTGCAATCCGCTTGCGCTTGCGCGAATCCTCCAACCTTCCCCATTTCTCCTCCACCACTATAGCCTTGTGGACTAAGTGCTAGAAATTCCGGAAGTCATGAGCAGCGAGCTCCAGCTGCAACTCCTCCGAAAGTCACTCCATGAAGCGCTCTTGCTTGCGCTCATCGTTGGAGACCTCGTCCGGGGCATATCGAGCCAAATAGTTGAACTCGTGAAGATAGTCCATGACGGTCTTGCCACCTTGCTTCAATGCAAGAAATTCACGCTTCTTCCTTGCCATAACGCCAGCGGGAACATGAGCCTCGCGGAAAGCCGCCAAACTCGCCAAGTGATGACATGATCGGCGGGCTGCATAGCGGCATAGCTGTCCCACCATGCGCACGCCGCACCATCGAGTTGATGTGAAGCGAAGAGAACCTTCTCATGGTCCTGGCATTGAGCGATGGCTAGCTTGCGCTCAATAGTTCAAAGCCAATCATCGGCCTCGAGTGGATCCGCAGCACGGGAGAATGTTGGCGGCCTCATGCGAAGAAACTCGCTGAGTCCGCTAGCCGCGTGATGTCCTGCCCCCTCGGCTCCTCGAAAAGGGGCTAGGGCATGGGCCGTGTTACGGGTGATCTGCTGCAGGATCAAAGTTTGATCTTGCCGGTTTTGCTCAATCAAAGCGAGGACTTGAGCCATGGTAGGAGGGGGTGGAAGTTCCTCCTCCACGCGAACGTGGTGCTGATTTTGGCGATGTGAGGACTCGGTGGTCATGGGTGACCCCGAGTTGGATTCTCGGCTGCTTGGGATTCGTTGGATTGCGGCCTCGCCACGCCGAGATTGGGAACGAGTGGTAACTCCCGCCATCTGCTGCCAAAACCAAATTAGCAACAAGTAGAAGGAGAACCATAACGATGTCGAACTTAAAATATCCGGACAGCAAGTCACGAATTTAAACTCCATATGTATGCAGCAAGAAAACATGCACCAACTCCAAAAGACATCAAAATAAGAAGGCTCTTAAGCCACAACAAAGATCCATGAAAACAAACAACAAGGTTCCGATACATTAGTGCAAGTTCACAACCCGTAGGTCAAGGATAACAACTAAGGGTGATAGTTCCAAATATAAAAACTAGCATAGGTTCATAAGGTAGCCTATTACATCAATTAAATCAGTTCAGCTCATCTCTACTTTCCCTCCATGATGAGCTCTACCGGGACAACTCAAATGTCTCTAAGGAATCCTTGGGGAAACACATCCAAAAGATGATATCCCGGAGATCCGGTGTCTTCGGGGTCCAAGGGGTTAGTGAGACGCTGTGGTGATCCTATGTAGAACCTAGGTACCCCCGGAGATTCCCGGGCACGCTGACGCATCACACCTCCCGAATTGATGCGCGCGGTGTTGACACAACGCCCCGCCTCTATCCCCGACACATGTGGAAACCGAAAGGCGTGGGGCTACATCGTGTGGCGTCGTGGAGTTGCGCCCATACAATATGTCCCTCGCACCAAGTTAATCTGGACAAATTGGTGAAGGTGCCCTTGTGCCTCATGAAGACGGGCACGAGTCTCCCACACTCATGGACAAGGCAACGATTAGTCTGATCCAAGGCACGGACCAAGCCCGATAACCGGGCGTAATGTAAGAGTCTTCTCCCATCTCATTTTCAGCAACACCGCTGACTTCATCGCTGATCCTCGTTGAGGGAAATATTGATACGGAGGTAAGGTCAGCTCCCACAAGTCATGGCGAGATGGCACATGGCAACATACGCCACCTCTTGATAGCCATTCCTACGGATGTCCCCTCGCTGGAAGTGATAGGGAATGCTCCCGTCACCATCCTAGCAATGATATGAACCGTGGCGGTGTAGGTCTTCAATCCGGGTCCTATGGCACGACCATAAACCACATACTCGTGCATATGTGAAATTAGCTCTCCACAGCATATCCCTTAGAGGGAAGGATAGCCTCCACATCTTCAACAAGGTGACTAAAACCAATGGCCCAAAACTCATCTCACACGTTGGAAAGGATAAGAGGAGTTAGAAACTCATTTGCATAACCAAATGAACATAAGGGTAAGATACGTAACTAAGAGGGTAAGAAATAAAGGAATTGCACAATGCTATCAGTTCTGAAATTATTTGATAGCAAAAATAATTTGACTCAAAACATCTTCTAACTAGTCGAGTATGGCCGTTTAACCTACAACAAGATGGCTCGATACCAAGCTCTGTGGGGAACCGCCCCGACTCCACCGATTCACCCAACGCGGGCATATCTCAAGTGAATCAAGGAACCTCGGGCGTCCCGTGATTATACCCGTGTTGGTTCCAGGATAGTTCGCCAACACGAGCATTCTCATCCAACAGTTGACATCACAACACATACATAATTAGCGGAAGCATAAACGTTATTACATACCAAAAGGAGGACTGCCATCTATAACGACATATTTAAAGTTATTACATCAAGTAGCAGCGAAATCACAAGATAAACAACAAAAGGGCCAGCATGGCATGCCCCCAAACCTCGTGCAACCAATCGGGCAAGAACGCCGACTAAACGTTAGCATTATTCGAAATCGCCCCAGAAAGTCCCCGGCAAAGGCCTCATCCTCACCGCAGCAAGTGGATAATCCGATTGAGTACAAAGAGTGTATCAAGACAATAATATACATTGCATGTTGATTTCTAACTACATGTGGTTGCTACATCAAAGGAAGGTATAATGGCAATTTCAGATAAAGCAATATTTGAGATAAATCATAAGCAAGTATAGATTGAAAGATTTGCATTTAGTAAACATTTGCAAAGTCTAGTACATAATATAACATCATCATAATCACATTCATATCATGCCTTCAAGCATTCTCCTAACCATGAGTTCCATCGCTCATGTTCAATTAATTCATATCATGCCTTCAAGCATTCTCCTAACCATGAGTTCCATCGCCATGTTCAATTACACACACACAAGTACTTCAATACTTGTGTCTATTTTCCCACTCCCATCCCATTCTTACCAAGTCCTTAATACTCGCCAAAGGATCGACAATTCAAGAGATCGCCCCTTAACCATGGACGCAGCTATTCAATAGTTTAAACTCGCAGAGGTACGACTTTAGCCACACGACACGCCACACTCAGAAGCCAAGCTATTAACACATTTCCTTAGATGTGTCGGCGAGGTGAAACGTGACAAACCATTTTCCAAGATGCATGGTAGTGTATCTAAACCATCCGGATGATCGTGACCCTCGATCCCGCTGTGCCCAAAGGCTCGTGTGTGTGGATCAAGGAGTACACCCGCTGTTGGACATCCCCAACTCAACAAAGTTCGAGGGACTCGAGGACATTCCCCGCACTCCACCAAGCCTGTGGAATTCCAGCGGTCATTCCTTGACGCCCACTAAGCCCAAGGAATTCGCGGCACATGGTTTACATAACCTAGTCATACATAAGTACTTGGTTACGCCGGTCCCATAAACGGCGTGTGGTTCGCACGATAGTTACTCAAAGAGACGCCACCAGATTTAATCTTAGGTCCTTAACCAATATCTCTACTCATTAAACATCAATTAAAAACATCATCATCGTAATAATAAATCTTGATCATTGCGCATCGATGGACTAAATCCATCTATCGCGTTTCTAACGGTAATCTAAGCATGGCTAAGCAATTGAACTAACCCATACATAATAATAAACCAACCACCTAGGGCGACAATGGAACATGGAGAGAACATGCTAAGGGTTTAACACACAACATGGTAATAGCTAAGAATTCTACCCAATCATAATTGTAATTGAAAGTAAGCATGCATTTGATAAAATAGTTCCAAAGATGTAAGTTGCAAATAGTAGGAGCAATCATGGTCAAGGAGTAAGTTAGTGCCTTGCTGCTGTTTCTGACTTCAAGACGAGTCGCACTCGGAGTGCCCTCCGAAACGTCAACACCTAACGAGAACATCCAAATCCATAAACACCAAATCAAGAATTCAATGGTGCACATGATGAAAAGATGCATGAAATGCTCATGATGTGTAGCACTAGTCATAATATGAAAGTACTAATTGAGTTTTTATGCTAAAAGTTCAAGTCTTAAAGCTTTTATTGAATTATGTTCGAGTATCCGAAGTTTCACTTCGGACCGTCCGAGTGGACCTCTCGGATGAAGTGAAATTCCATTCGGACTATCCGCAATTTGGTTCGAGTATCCAAGGTAGGTTCGAGTATCCGAACGCTACCTCGAATGTCCGAGCAGCCCTCTCGGCCACGCCATATCAGTTCTATTCGACCATCCGAAATACCATTCGAATATCCGAATAGTTCGAATGTCCGAGCTAAACCTCGGACTATCCGAGCTGGGCGCTCGCTTCAAAGCAATTATTTGCCTATTTGCCATCTACATTTCAAAGGAAAGGTCTAGGGTTTTAAGGGGATGGGCTAGGTAGATTCTTACCACACTAGGGTTGCTTGTGTACTTAGTGGATGTTGGTTTCAAGTAGTGGATGATGAAAATGTCACAATGCCGGTTCTTCACGGTTCACCTCCTCCTAGCTCACGTAGACGGCAATGCCTTCGCTTGCTTGAGCTTGCAACTACAACTAGCCCTCCTCCTCCGGCTTCCATATGACATGCGCCACCCGATTCAAGCGTGACAATGGATTCCATGGGGAAAATAGCAATGAGTTACAAGGAGCAGAATTTCAGCACATGGGTAGCAAGAAAACGATTGCCACTTACCCAAAACTTGGTTCCTCAAGAACTGCTTGATGGATGTGAAGCTCTTGACCTTGGCTACAAGATGGTGTAACATGCACAGCCTCAAACTTCAATCTTGTGAAGATTTGAGAGGAAGAAATGGCAAGGGGTTTGAGAAGGGTGCTTGCTGTTTTTCAGGATGTGGAGCAGCAAATGAGCAGTAGGGGAGGAGAAAACAAGGTGGAGAGGCTTATATATGGCTACTATTCATGCCTTACATGTGGGGCTAGGGTCCCACATGTCATAGTGTAAGTAAAGGAGTGGGTATGGGTGGTTGAAGTGAGAAAAGGCATGGAAAAGATGTGCAGTCCACAATTTTCTATGCAAAGGTAGGTCCCATGTGTCATTGACTTGTCATGTACATAGGTAGGGGTGAGTAATGTAGCAACTAGTAGGGTAGGTATGTGCAGCCTTCACTCCTCTCTCATATGCATATGGCCCACATGTCATTGAGTAAGGTGAAATAACATGTGTGCAGTTTTTAGAAAGTGATTGTTAGGATTTTGTAACTCCCTCTTTTATGCAAGATGAATGTCCTAACATTTGTATGATCATAATTAAATGAGGATGTAATGACATTATGGGAGGCGTTGGCGTAACCAGCCTCACTTACCGGACTAGCGAAAATCGGGCTGTTACACGCCGTTGGCCAATAATACCCCATACGGAAGGCCTTGCCGACCATGGTCCTGTACAAAGAATGCGCCCCACAGAGTCCTGAGTGTATGTCACGTAAGAGGTACTTACCCTCCTCCGTGGTGATGCACCGCGTCAGAACGCCGGAAACATTCCGCATGTATAGCATCCCCTCGATGAGCGAGTACAAACCTGCCCGGTGCTTGATCCTGCTCCTCTTGGCAGGGTCGGGCGGTAGGTCGCCCCTTGCAAGGAATGTATGAATCGGTTCAGCCCAGGAAGGAATACCTTCGACCACGGTGAGCAGGACCTCTTGGTCGGAGATCGAGGGAGCCGCCAAAGTCTCCAAGATGACATCGGAGGGGATCTCGTCGTCGGAAGAGCCAAGCTTGGAGAGGAAGTCAGCACTGGAGTTGTCCCTCCTAGGAATGTGCTTGTGAAGGATCGAGATGGCGAATAGAGGGGGGGTGAATGGTCGCAATTAAATTTTCCCCCAAAATACTCCAACTAAAACCGTGAAAAGATCGCGCAAAGGAAATCGTGAAAAACCCGCAAAAACTGGAACGACTAGACAACTATGTGCAACCCTAGCTTACATGGATGTGATCCATAAAATATGTGAGGGATTTTCAATCACAATCCTGGTTATCAAGTGTCCAAAAAGGAGAGGAATCAATTCAAATACTTCTTTTCTAAAAGAGATCAAGCCAAGACACAAAAGTCTCTTTTTAGAAAAGTAAAAGCAGATATTTCCAGAATCTGTCTTTAATTTGAACAGGAGGTTGGTGGGTTTCTGCTGCTCACAAAATTATGAGAAATTTTCTCCCTATGAGAAGATGAGTCTTGAAGCTCTCCACCAAATTTCAGATCAAAAAGCCATGTATAAAAATCATCATAAATCTATGAACACAGACAGTTAGGAACTTCAACCAGAAAATTTGGGGCTCGGTTTTCACCTCATGGCACCCAAACTATGAAACCAGTGAACTCCAAAGTTTTTCTGCAGATGGATATAGGAGTCCCGCACAATTTCCAGTAAGAATCACGCAAAAAGGATTTTTCTAGATTTTTCCAAAAATCAAAGACTAACTGCTGCGCGAAGAACAAGTTCTGGACAGAACTGGAACTTGAAAGAAAAGATGATCTCTACTCAATCAAAGAGTGCAAAAGAGATGTAAAACCATATGAACACACTCAAAACATCCAAGATCAGCATTTAGAAGGAGGGAGGCAAATCCAAATTGCATGAATGTAGATTATGAAAGTAAATGCGAATGTAAATGCTGAATTTAAATTATGTAAAGTAAAGACATAATGTAAATGCAGAATTTAAATTCACAATGATGCAAAGAAATTTCTTTGTATTTCTGGTGAGAAGGTTTACAAAGCCTCACTTCATGTGGGCAAAGCTCAAAGGAGCAACTCAAACCTTCAAGGGGAGGAGGCCACCCCTCCACCCCTATTTATACTACTATTGGGCCACCTAGCACCCTTGGATGAGTCCCTCAACCCTAGGACACTCATCTAAGGGCTAGGATTGACCCACTCACACAGCCATGCAAGGGCTAACCCAAAACCCACACACATACCGGGTTTTCTTGCACGGTTTTCAAAGCATACTACCTAGACCCGCTAACCTATCAATTAGACCGCAATCCAACGGCCCTCATTGACTCACGCGGCATCTAGCTAGCATCATCTCCTTTCCTTGTCTTCTTGACTTGCCCGGACTCCGTCTCCGATCATCTTCCGGCGATCTCCCGACAGTCTGGACCTCCGACTTTCCTCGCCTAGTCCCGATCATCCTCCGCCTCACCATGACCTAGCACCGCCGCCTCAAGAACCATCAAAGACAAGGAAAACCTTTCACATAGCAATGCCCACATAGATATTCAATGATCATCACAAAATCATTAATCAAACATAATGACGCCAATGATCCGGCACTCTCGCCTCTGTGCCAGAGCACTAGGAAAAGAAACCAACACTCAAATTGCTTCAATTTGAAGATCCAATTCAAATCAAACTCAATTTCAAATCAATCCAATCTCAAATCTTGTCAATTACTCATCACACACAAGGATAGACCTCCACATGGTCTTTCAGCTTGAGCTCCAAGTTCTGAAACCACTTCTCCATCTTGCGCACCTCAGCAAGGTACTATGTCATCGAGTCTCCCGAGCACTGGTACTCCTTGTTGTACTGGTTGATGATGAGCTGGGAGTCGCCCTTCACGACCAACCGGCGCACGCCCAAGGCCTTGCAAGCTCGTAAGCCCACCAGGAGAGCTTCGTATTCTGCCACATTGTTGGTTGCTGGAAACCCAAAATGAACCACATACCTCAACCGGTCGCCCCGCGGGGTAAGAATAAGGATTCCAGCCCCTGAGCGCTTGAAAGACCTTGAGCCGTTGAAGAACATGGTCCATGGTTTCCCTTCCTTGACCTCGAGTTCGGGATCGGGTTGCGACGTCTGCTCGACCACAAAGTCGGTGAGCACTTGCGATTTGATAGCCGTCCGAGCTACGACCTGGACGTCGAATGCCGCCAGCTCCATAGCCCACGTGGCAATTCGCCCGCCACCTTTTGGATTCCGCAAGATGTCTCCGAGCAGAAAGTTGCTCGGGACGACCACGGAGTGCGCCTGGAAGTAGTGTCGGAGCTTGCGCGAAGCCATGAGGAGAGCATACAGTAGTTTTTGTACTGCGGTAGCGCTCTTCGGTCATGCAGACTCATCGACATAATAGATCGGTGTCTGCCAGGATCTCGCCACCACCAGACAAGATTGACAAACTTGGGTGGTGGCATGCGAGAGAGCAAAGAACCTCTCACCAGGTTGCGGGGTCGTAAGTAGGGGTGGGGTTGACAGATATACCTTCAAGTCGTCAAAAGACTGCTGTGCCTCCGGGGTCCACTCGAAGCCCCTTGTTTGCGCAGGGTTCTGAAGAATGGGAGCCCACGCTCGCTGAGCCTCGAGATGAACCTGCTGAAGGCGGCCATACGACCAGTAAGGCTCTGCACCTGCTTGACCGAGGTCGGGGGTGCCATCTTCTCGATCGCCTCGATCTTTTCCGGGTTCGGGCCAACCCCCGAGCCCCTGATCATGTAGCCGAGCACCTTCCCCGATACCGCGTTGAACACACACTTCTCGGGGTTGAGCTTGATCTTGTGCCTGTTCAGGTTGAGGAAGGTTTCCTCGAGGTCCCGAACGTGGTCGCCTTCAGAGGTGCTTTTGATGATGATGTCGTCCACGTAGACCTCAAGATTTCGGCCGATCTGGGGTTCGAACGTCTTGGTCATCAGACGGTGAAACGTGGCCCCCGCATTGCGCAGACCAAACGACATGGTTGTGTAGCAGTAGGTGCCGAACGGCGTGATGAAGGATGTCTTGCTCTCGTCGTCAACCGCCAGCTTGATCTGCTGGTATCCCGAGTAAGCATCCAAGAAGCTTAGCATCTTGGCATTGGCAGTGGAGTCAACGATTTGGTCGATGCGCGGAAGCAGGAAGTTGTCCTTCGAGCAGGCCAAATTCAACCCCCTGTGGTCGACGCACATCCTCCATTTTTCGCCCTTTTTCTGGACGATGACCGGGTTGGCCAACCATTCGGAGTAATCGATCTCGCGAATGAAGCCGGCCTTCAAGAGCTTGTCCAGGTTGTCCTTGATGACCGCGACCTTCTCCGGGGAGAAGCGACGCAGCTTCTGGCGCACAGGTCGAGAGTCGGGTCTCACCTGTAATTTGTGCTCAATCACCTCCCTCGGGACGCCAGGCATGTCTGCGGGCTCCCAGGCGAATATGCCCTTGTTGGCGCGGAGGAAGGTGATGAGCTCGAGTTCCTATTTGGAACTCAGTTCGGCCGAGACGTGGATGCACTTGGTCGGGTCACTCTCCTCGAGCGCAAGACGGCTTCGCCGCTCATTGGCCGGATCGCCGCCCTCCGACGAAGCGTTCTTCTCCACCGCTCGCCTCATTTGGGGCGAGAATGCGGCAAGGGCCAAGGCCTTGGTCTCGCACCTGTGTGCCACCTGTAGATCGCCCCGCACGGTGATGATACCGTTGGGGCCAGGCAGCTTCATACACCGATGGCCATAGTGGTTGGCCACCATGAACTTGACCAGGGCAGGCCGCCCGAGGATGGCGTTGTACGGGAGGTCACCCTCGACCACCTCGAAGGTGATCAGCTTGGTGCGGAAGTTGGCCGAGTCACCGAAGGTGACGGGCAAGACCACTTGCCCCAAGAGAATGGTCGAGCTCCCGGGGACTATTCCGAAGAAGGGGACAGCTATGCTCTTGACCTTCGATCGGGGAATTTGCATCCGGTCGTGCTCCTTTGCCTACAGCAAGTTAAGGGAACTACCGCCATCGACCATGACGCGCCCGACCAGGGTATTGCTGATGGTTGGGGTCACAACCAGGGCGGTTTTCAGGTCTCGAGCCATACCTTGGAGGGCATCCTCTGGAGAGAAGGTGATGCTAGCCCCAGCCCACTTGCAGTGTTGCTCGATGGGCTTCCCGGCAGCGACCTGGTAGATGGTTTGCGTGGCGGCCTTGAGCTCGTGTCTGGACTGGTAAGCCGATGAGCCGCCGAAAATAACTTTGATCCAGCGCACGCCCTGCTGGAACTCTAGGTCAACGTCACCGTGCTCCACCCCTGCGTTCACCCTGTCTGGTTGGTCGTCGTCCTTTGGGAGCACAGGCATCTCGCCCCGGCCATCATAGAAGGCCTCCAGCTTGCTTTGCTAAGCCCTGCAGGTTCGCAGGTCGTGGCCGGCTGCCCTATGAAACAGGCAAAATTTCGCCTCGTCAGCACTCGGCGCCTCGCCCCTCGCGGCGAAGGCCACCACGGGGCCTGTGTCGGCCCTCCGGTGAATGATTCTGCCGACGAGGTCGAGGCCGACCATGGCGAGGTTTGGATCCTTCCCGAGCTTGATCTCGGACCTCCAGGACCTCGCGCTGGCCATCCGCCGAAACGATCACACGCGGTAGACCCCCGCCACCCCTGCGATCGCGCTTCCGCTTCTTGGTGGCGGCGCCGTGGTCGGCGCCTTTGGAGTTGGACGGGTCAGTCTCTGTGGGATTTAGACCAAGCTTACCTTAATCGTAGTCGCTTCCGGCGACACGTCATCCGTGATCCGCTGCACCGCCCACCATGCGAATAGCTTTTGTTGACGCTGAGCCGCGAGGCGATCTCCAGGTCCTCGGTAAGGCGCCGGTCGCTGACGCCAAACTTGAAAGCCTTTATGACGGCCTCGTCGGAGATGCTCGGGATCAGATTCCTTGTGCGGATAAATCGCCGCCGCGGTCGCTGGTTGCTCGCCTTGCCCCGATGACTCGATCCAGTCTTTCTCCCTCCGCCAGAATAACTCACGAAGTTGAGCGCAGGCGCTCTGGATTTGGCGCCACGACCTGAAGGAACTAGGCTTCTGGTTGAAGAGCCAGGTCCGCGCGGCGCCGTCCAGCATGGTCGGGAGATAATTGGCCATCACGAGCTCATCGGGGTTCTTGGTCCCATCAAAGCGCTCTATCAGCACCGGCTTGAATCGAGCTGGCCAGCGCACACGACGAAGATCGTCGAAATACGCCATGCAGCCGTAGGCCGGGACCGGTGCGCGCCGGGAATGGTCGTCGGCAGCCAGGTCTTCGCTGCTGCCCGACTCAGAGTCGAGGCTGCCTCGGCGGCCTAACCTGCGGCGAGAACGGCCATGACGCTGAGTGCGAGAGTCACCTGGGAGGTAACGCAAGCGGTCCTGGACCCTGCGACGCCTGGGCGGAATGTCCGGGGAGAGACCTCCCGACTTACTGCCGGTTGACGCGGAGCTCGTGTTGCTTGGTTCGCGCCTAACCCTGCTCGGGTTGGTGCCCGCGGGACGGCGACGTGGTGGCGTCAGAGTCACATCCCGAGATTGCAGCTGGCGAGAAGGCACCTCTTGCCTCGGAGGCGATTGGCGAGTGTGCTGGCGACGCCGTGACGAGTTGTCATCGCTCCTAAGGGAGGGGGTCCCTGAGCGGTGACTTTGGTGCTGCGGAGGTATGACCTCGGTCGCAGCCCGGTCAAGCTCTTCGGCCAGGGCCCGGCCAAAGTGTTCCGACCTTGCCCTATCGGGATCAACCATGATCCGGGCGATAGCGCCAAGTCGTTCTCCGAAGGAGGAAGTCCGATGCCCAGACGATCGCGCCGCTTTTCTCTGGTCCTCCGCCGGAGGGCGCGATAGCTCGATTGATCGCGATGTGCACCATCCGGCGGGCATCTTCAGGAGTCTGCGGATCACGACCATCCGCCGCCGCGTCCACGCCAAGCCTGTCCACCATCAAGACGTGCAGCTCGCATGGCGGTGGCGAAGGTGAGAACAGGGACGCGGAGTCGGAGTCTGCGCCCAAATCCACGCTTGAAGAAAGCCCGTCAATGAAGTGCGCCATGCTCCCAAGATTTTGGTGTTTTTCCTGCGAATGAGCGAAGCAATCGGGCCCCACGGTGGGCGCCAGCTGTCGACGATCGGGATCGCCAACCGCAAAAATATAAGGGGGGTTAGTGTGATATGGGACCTGAGCTGCGCTTTGCCCAAATGGAGGAACGGAATCGAGGTGACGATGGTCGGAGCAAGACGACAACGAGCTTGAGACCGAGGTTTATACTGGTTCGAGCCCCTGTGAAGGTAATAGCTCTACTCCAGTTGCCTTGCGGCAGTGCTCTTTACTATTCTTGAGTATAAGGGTGTGTTACAGCTCAAGTTTAACGATGGTGCTGTTTAAGCTCGAGCTATGGCGTGTTTGTTCTGTGTGTGTCTTCCAAGCTGCGCATCCTTAGCCTTATATTTTCCGTGCTCGTAACGGACGGGAGATATTCCCGGGCAGTGTTCTTCATGCGCATTGAGGGCTGGCGGTAACTGCCCCGGACTCGTCGCCCGTACGTGCTTCACTTCCACGATCCCACGTTCTGGTAACTGCCGAGTAAATGCACGCTCCGAGATCCCAGGAGACGTTATCCGAGCAAAGGCCGACTCGAGCCCGAGGTCGTGTGGGACCCAGGCTCGGGGTCGTATGCGCTCCAGGTCGTGCGGCTCGAAATGATCCAGGTCGTGGTCGAGGGCCCCCGAGCTGGGGAAAACGTTGACCGCACGCTGACCGGCCAAGGGTCACCCAGTCCCCGTCATATTGTATGCGAAAATTTTTAAAACTTTTAAGATGTTGAATTTAATTAATTTACTAATATGTTCAAACAAGTTTGAACTGAAATTCAAACTAGAGTTTTCTTTTTTACGATAGTTTGATTGTAGGTATGTGCTAATTTTATATATAAAATCAGCAAAGCATATCATCTAAATTCTTTCAAATCTTTGAATTCAATTATATTTTTCAAAAGGTATGTGTTTCATTTGAATTGTTATAGATGGGTATAAACACAAAAACTGAAAGTTTTGAAAAATATACCTGAATTTAGATTGAATCCATGCATTTAAAATTATGGTGCCCATACCCCATGGTACCCCATTTCTCCATCCTATATATACACACACATACATACACATACACATACACACATACTACTTTGGTTTTGAAGTTTCATAAGAGAGATTACACTACTACAGAACCGACCTTTAATATCGGGTCCATCGCTGTTTAAGTTAGTACAACCCGGACCGATAAGTTACAACAATCCTGCTCAACGGTAATAGGGCTTCGAGGGCTCAAGATCGTTCAAAGCACCAACCGTCTCGATGATCTAACATCGATGCGGTTCGTGTTACGAATCGGTACTATTTAGTGGGGCTTCATTATTACCGGTTCGTGACACGAACCGGTACTGATGTTAGATCATTAGTACCGGTTAGTGTTTCGAACCGCTACTATGTGTACTAGGTTCTAATTTAAACTCCTTCGTCCTCCGCTCTCCGACTAAACTAACAACAGCGTCAACAGACAAGAGCAGGAGCTTCGGCCAAGAGCTTCAAGGGAGGGGAGGTGCTACCCAAATTTCCAAATTTTGGTCATTTTACTCGAAACCAAGGTAACTAAGGTTAGTAACATCATTCCTCACTACATTTGTTTTTAAATGGAGCCTCTTCTTTGCTTGAAATAGAAGAAAATTTGATCTTTTCCACCATGATGGATGAAAGATTTTGAATGTAGAGATCTAGCTCGATCTTTTCAAGTAGGTTGCAAAAACTTGTTGTGTAAGCTTGGAATTTGCTTGGATTATAATGTAGCTCGCATTGAAGGTGTGGATCTAGCTCAAATTTATGTTTTGGTTCCATGGATCGATGAAGAATTTTGAATCTAGACTCTAATGGACCAATTCTTTTTGTAGGTTCCAAAACTTGTTATGTAAGTTTAGATTTTGCTTCGATTATGATATAGCTCAAATTGAAGGTGTGGATCTAGCTAATATTTAGGTTTTGGTTCCATCGATCGATGAAGAATTTTGAATCTAGATTTTGATTGACCAACTCTTTTAGTAGGTCGAAAAAACTTGTCGAGTATGAATACCGGAGCAAATAATTATTTTATAGAAAAATATGTAATGAAATATAGTGCTTTTAAAAACATGTAATGAAATAATGTCATTTTAAAAATATAGTCATCTTAAAAATAACAATTTGTATAGAAAAAATATGTGATGAAATATTGTCATTTTAAAAATACTATCTTTTTAAAGAAATTTCACGTAAAATTAAATTTATCAACTTAAAATTTTAAATAATTTTTAAATAAAGAAAATATTAGTTTAATTTGGATTTTTGGGAAATGTCCAACAATTCATTATCGAAAATGAGCTAACAGCTACCTTGATGTAACATAATGTAGATGGACCGGCGATGGATGTACATGGACCGACGCTTCCTGAGTTCTTATGGGTTTGCAAGATTTTCTTCGTGCAGCCGATGCATACACGACGTCAGGCTACATATGTTGTCCATACATAGACTGCAAGAATGAGAAGGAGTGACCAAAATCCAGCCACCTCCACTTCCATTTGCTCACAAGAGGTTTCATGTCAAACTATACCTATTGGACCAAGCACGGTGAAGAAGAGATTATACAAGAAGACAATGAAGAAGAAGAGGTGGACAACAATATCCCGGACGCTAGCCAACACGGTTCTTTCGAAGATACATTGGGGGAGTTTGGTGATGATGACCTAGACCAGATGCTGCTTGATGGAGAGGGAGAATACATCGATGAAAGACATTACGAAAAGTTCCATCGCCAATGGGAGGACCACGGAACATTGTTGTACCCAAACTGTCGATAGGGCCATAAAAAGTTGCATACCACACTAGAACTGATGCAATGGAAGGCGATCAATGGATTGTCTGATAAGGGATTCGATGAGTTGTTATGCCTCATAAAGAAGTTACTTCCAAAGGGGAACACACTGCCCGAAACTACGTACGATGCCAAACAAGTTGTCTGCCCTTTAAGGTTGGAGGTGCAGAAGATACATGCATGTCGTAATGATTGTATCCTTTATCGCAATGAGTATGAGGATTTGAAAGCTTGTCCGGTGTGCAAAACTTCGCGGTATAAGACCAGGCGTGATGACCCTGGTGAGGTAGAGGGGCAGTGTAAGAAGAAGAGATCTCCTGCTAAGGTGGTGTGGTATTTCCCTGTAATCCCCCAGTTGAAGCGTTTATTTGCGAACAAAGCGCATGCCCAGATGAAGCGCTGGCACAAAGAAGACTGTAAGGACAACGGAAGACTAAGGCACCTTGCTGATGGCTCCCAGTGGAGGAAAATCGATAGAACATACCCGGACTTTGCTGAGGATGCCAGGAATATAAGGTTTGAGTTGAGTACGGATGGGATGAACCCGTTCGGTGATATGAGCAGCAGTCACAACACTTGACCCGTAACTCTATGTATCTACAACCTTCCTCCTTGGCTGTGTATGAAGCGGAAGTACATTATGATGTCATTGCTTATCCAAGGCCCGAAGCAACCTGGAAACGACATCGATGTGTACCTCAAACCGTTGGTTGAAGATCTGCTAACACTGTGGAATGATGGTGTACGTGTATGGGATGAGTACAAAAGAGAGCACTTCACTCTACGTGTATTGCTATTTGTAACCATCAACGACTAGCCTGCACTTGGTAACCTGTCGGGCCTATCTATCAAATGATATAAAGCCTGCATCCACTGCTTAGAGGATATGGACAGCAAGTACCTAAAAAACTCTCGAAAGGTTGTGTACATGGGCCACGTAGGTTCCTCCATATGAAAGACCCGCTACGGAGGAAGGGTGAGAATTTTGATGGGACAGAAGAGAAACGTAAGAAGCCCATGCATCGCAGTGGGACGCTTGTATTTTCTTTAGTAAAGGACCTGAAAGTAGCATTTGGAAAAGGTCCTGGTAGCAAACCTGTCCCAGTTGAAAAAGGTCACACGAAGGCCATTTGGAAGAAGTCAATATTTTGGGACTTACCTTACTGGAAAGACTTAGAGGTCCGCCACTCACTGGACTTCATGCATATCACGAAGAATGTCTGCTGAGCCCTGCTAGGTTTCCTAGATATGTACGGTAAGTCAAAAGATACACTTCAAGCACGAAAGGACCTACATGACTATTGGGACTCGTGAACCGACCTACATCCGTAAGAGAGAGAGAAATGACAACATTACCTCCACCCCGCGAGCTACACTCTGAGCAAGGAAGAGAAAAAAAAACATGATTAAGTTTTTGAACAGTGTGAAGGTCCCTTCTGGATACTCCTCAAACATAAAGAGACTCATAAACACGAAAGAGAATAAAATCGTACACCTAAAATCCCATGATTGTCACGTGTTGATGACACAATTGCTCCCAATGGCGGTGCAAGGTATTCTGCCGGACTGGGTACAAGGGACAATCATAAACTTGTGTTCGTTCTTCAATGCGGTGTCGCAAAAAGTCATCGAGCCGAATAAGGTATCTAATCTACAGGATGACGTGGTCGATAGTCTAGTTAGCCTTGAGATGATCTTCCCTCTGTCCTTCTTTGATATTACGGTCCATCTCATGGTCCACATTGTTAAAGAGATAGAAATTCTCAGACCCGTGTTCCTCCACAATATGTTCCCTTTTGAGAGGTACATGGGTGTCCTAAAGAAGTATGTTCAGAATCGTCTCGCCGTAAGGCTGCATTGCGCAGGGTGTTGGTACAGAGGAGGTGATTGAGTTTTGTGTTAATTACATTGATGATCTGAATCCGATTGGCGTCCCTGTATCACGCCATGAGGGGAGGCTACGGGGAAAAGGGACTCTAGGGATAAAAGAATCCTATAGCGACGACCTACTTTCATTTAAACAAGCACATTTCACGGTATTGAAACAAGCAACTGTAGTGGCTCAGTATATCTATGATCACGAGATGAGTCTACGCGACCAATACCCACAGAAGTCAGATAAGTGGATCGCAGTCGAGCAAATGGATCATTTCGGCGTTTGGTTACAAAAGCAACTGTTGGGCAACCAGACAGACGATGAACAGTTGAAACTCTTGGCTCGGGGACTGTCCACAACAATCGTATCATTTCAAGGGTATGAGATAAATGGGTACATATTTTACACGATAGCCCAGGATAGCAAGAGCATCAACCAAAACAGTGGCGTCCGTATAGATACCTTGGACAAAAATGGAAAGATGGACACCTATTATGGTTTCATAGAGGAGATCTAGGAGCTCGAGTATGGACCTTTAAAAGTCCCTCTGTTTCGGTGCCAATGGGTCAAACTGACAGCCGTGGAGATCGACGAGTACGGTATGACAACCGTGGACCTCAAGCAAGTGGCCTATAGGGACGAACCATTCGTACTCGCTAATGATGTGACACAGGTATTCTATGTCATGGACATGGATAGCAAACCAAAAAAGTAGAAGGAGAAGACTAGCAGTAGCGATCAGCCAAGGCGCCACATGGTTCTTCCAGGTAAAAGAAGGATTGTCGGAGTTGAGGGCGTCACGGACGAAGAAGAGTATAATTAGTTCGATGAGTTGCCTCCTTTCACGGTGGATGTAGACATTAGTGTCCTGAATGATACAGAGGAATCTCCCTACGTACACCGCGATCATAATGAAGGATCACTTGTAAAAACAAAGTATGTTAGCAAATAAGGATCCATCAGTGTACGTGATCTGGGGATCAATGAAGAAAAGGAGTGCGAACAAGTCCATAGACAGCTGCACGCTGAAGAAGACAGTGGATACGCCTAAGAAAGCAACCAAGCCAACCACACGGCATGATGAATAGGAGACAGTAGCCACGGCCTTCTTCATCGAACCTGACACACTGGAGTGTGTGATTTGCTTCATGCCATACGAAGCTCAAGTGTTCATGGCAAGTATCAGCACGAACTACTGTATCATCCATGATGCAAATGTATATAGCAAATTTGAATTTTGAAATGTATATGTACGTATCATGTCAAATGTATATGTATCATTGTTGAGTATTACCTATACAATTTGCATGCATCATGTGTGTGTGTGTGTGTGTGAATGCCAATTTATGGATAGCTAGTTCATGATCAACAATCAATTCTTTGTATTTATATAAGGCATCACCAAGGATATATGAATTTTTCATATTATTGATGAATTGTAGAAACTATAAAAGGAATTTATAAATGACTAGTAACTTGATTTTATTTTTTAAAGTAATTTTAGTGTGGAATAAGTTTGATTTATTATTTGTTATTACAAAGAGTGGAAAAATTAATTTATTTCTTATAAATTTCTATAATTTTAATTTATATTAGATGGTTGGAAAATAATATTGTAAAGACTATATGAATTTTAATTTATATTAGATTGTGAAAAATAATTATAATCGATCTGTTGTTGTATTAAACCGATCTGTGTATTCACATCGCATCTGGGTTCGATACATTAACCGCATCGATAGGGCCTAGGGTAAGCTAGGGATTCAGTCCCGGTTGGTGTATTAAACTGGGACTAACGACCTCACATCAGTAACGGTTGGATACACCAACCGGTACTGATAGTGCCTAGGGCAAACTGGGGATTCAGTCCCGGTTGGTGTATCCAACCGGGACTGATGTGAGGTCATCAGTCTCGGTTTAATACACCAACCGGGACTGATGTGAGACATCAGTCCCGGTTGGATACACCAACCGGGACTGATGGTGCACCTATAAATCTCTCCCGCCGCCGCCTCTTCCCCAATTTCCTGCTCCTCCCGACCTTTGTTCCCCAATTTCCTCCTCCTCCCGCTCGTTTGCAAAGGCCACCGCCATCCTCCTCGCCTCCGACGACCCTGCCGCCGTCTTCCTCACCTCTGACTTAGTACAATGTAAGTTCAATGCTAATGGATATTTACTTCTCAGTTTGCTAAGGGAAGATTACAACCACTTTTGTCGGTATTCACTATTAAAGGTAATTAGCTAACAACCAGCCATCGCTGCCTGTGATCCAATCATGACTGTCGAGTCTAATTTAAATGAAATTGCGAAGGCCAGAGCTAAATTCGGACAATTGACTTAGTAGCTCCTGACAATACCCCCTTTCTTGAGCAAGAGCTTGTCCTCAAGCCTTGAATTCAGGAAATGTTGACTTGATTTGAATGAAAAGACATGGAACTTCACATTGCCAGTAGGTATACAAGTAAATGTCATTGCTTCAAGATCAGGAGCTGTCCCATAGTACTTCCTTGTATTGACGAAAGCAAACTATTCAATACCAGGATTCCATTGGATGCTTAACTTCTCCTCATATAAAATCCCTTGATGTACAAAAGTGATCCTTTGTGCTTGATATTCAGGAAGGATCCATGAAATTAGGCAGCCAAGCTGGGTTGAATGATAAAACCATTCATCAATTCTTAATCTTCATTGTAATGACAGCCATATAAAAGACATTGGAAGAATGCTCCTTCTTGCTTTACTGCCAGAGTGTTCAGCTAATTTATAGACACTTATCACTGATGCAAATGCATGAGATATCTCAGATTCCTCTTCATCCTGCACATGAAGGAACTTGAGCCCAGTTTGTGATAGGAACATTCCTAACCTATTTCTCTCATGATTGAATTTTATTTATGTATTTTGGCAATATGGTATAATTCATGCAGCCATGATCTATATGAAGATTTTTTTCTTTTTGAAAAAGGGGTAGGAGCTATGCCATTTATTGAAGCAGGATAAGACAATGTATATGTTCAATTTTTGAACTAGTTACCTGTGCACATTTTTCTGGACATAACAATGTATATGTTCAATTTTTGTTGTTTCTAGCACATTGCATTGTTGTTACCTGTGCTTCATGATATTGCATTGTTGTTGCTATGCCTTATGATCCTCTATATTTTTCTGGACAAGTTAGAAATGTGTCCAAATATTCATGCAGAATTTCTTATTGATCAAGTGACTGATACATAATAATAAGTATATGTCTGAACTGCAGTGTCGTTCGCAGGGGCAGGCGCCCAAGGAGGCAAGCAGCTAATAACTTCAGAAAAATAATATAAAAAATTCATATATTCTTTAGAATATTATTGCTTATTTGCTCAATAAAAAATAATGAATCATTCTTATTCCACAACTAGACTGTTAGTAATCTATTACACCAAAAGAAAGCAAAGCGATCATTCCATGTCAACCAAGCACGTCACCTCGTGGCTCCATCTCTCGGTGTATCGGATGCTCTCCTGGTAGCCATGCTTCTTGAACTTGCAGGGGCTGATCAAGCCAACCAGAACCTTCTCCAACGGTTGATACCTAATGTCGCCGATGGGCTCGCAATGGCCGGCAACGCAACGCTGCGCTGCCGGCCGTGGCGAGCCCATCGGTGACATTAGGTGCCAGCCATTGAGAAGGTCCTGGCTGGCTTGACCAGCCCCTGCAAGTTCAAGAAGCATGACTACTAGGAGAGCGTCCGATACACTGGGAGGCGGGCCATGAGGTGATGTGCTTGGTTGACATGGAATGATCGCTTTGCTTTCTTTTGGTGTAATAGATTACTAACATTCTAGTTGTGGAATAAGAATGATTCATTATTTTTTATTGAGCAAATAAGCAATAATATTCTAAAGAATATATGATTTTTTTTATTTTGAGATGTATATGTATCACGTGAATTTTTCTAATGTATAAGTATCATGTGTAAGTATATGTGAATTGTATATGTATCATGTGAAATGTGTAAGTATATGTGAAATGTCAAATTGTATATGTATCATGTGAAATGTATAAGTATATGTGAATTGTCAATTGTATATGTATCATGTCAAATGTATAAGTATACTTGTCGATAGTATTTGGTCCATCCTCTCTACCTTCTCTTCCCCACCGTCCTCCTCGCTGTTTTAGAGTAATACCATTAGCTTTACATGAAATGTTTAAGTATACTTGTTGATATATAGTATTTGGCCTTTTGTTGACATACTATCGTTAAATTTTAGTGCCTTCTTCTAGCCTAAGAAACAACGATGGCAGACAAATATGTTGATCAAGAAGAATTATGCGAAATTTGATTGCGGGAGATGATGGTCATGAGGCAGGAGAGCCTGAACCCGCCCTCGTGGATCAACCCGTGGCCGCCGAGGCCACCGAAGCTGATGAGGCCGTGGAGCACGATGAGGCCGGCGAGGTAACAATCGGTCCCGTTCATGATTGTACCGTACTTTTAGATCGGTCAACCAAGCAGGCAATCACGTCAGTGAGGTCCAAGCAAGAAGTTGAAGGCAAGACACGTTATCACCGAATTCGGCGAGCATGGCCAACCTCTTGCACCCTTGAGGGCGGTTGGGCCATTCAATTCGGCATGCGGCGTCCACGTTAGGGACCACATGCCCATTAGTATAGCGAAATGGGATCAGGTCCCTGAAGATACGAAGAATATGCTTTGGAACGATATGAAGGAGACATTCACCTTCCCCCAAGGGACTGAAGAGAATGTGAAGAGTTACACTCTTAAGAAAATGGCCATTGCATTCCAGACTTTTAAAAAGAAGTTAAACACAGAGTATATCAAGAAGAATCGAACGCCCGACTTCAACAAGTACCCAAAGTTGCAGGATCATTGGGATGCGTTCGTGAACTACAAGACCTCGGACGAAGGTCAAAGTTTGAGTAAGAAAAACAAACTGAATGCACAGAAGAAGAGTTACCACCACCGACTCGGCCCTGGTGGTTACCGCCAAGGAATACCCAAATGGGAGAAGAGGGAACAGGACCTGCTAGTTAAGGGTATCACACCCGCAACAATGGAATGGCCTGACAGAGCAAAACATTGGTTCTATGCTCACGGCGGCACCCTTAACGATGAAGGCAATGTGGTGTTTGGGGAGGTGCTGCGAGATGTGGCTAGAAGGCTTGCACAGTCGATCGAGGAGTCTTCCCAGGGCACCTTCGTGCCAAACAGAGAGAACGATGAGCTAACAAGGACCCTACAAAACCCAGAGCACCCTGGACGTACACGAGGCGTTGGCGTTGTCCCCTGGAAGGTTGGTTTCTCTCAAGACGCCGAGACCTATAGGAGTCGTGCGAGAAGCAAGGCTCGAGAAACACAATAGCTTAGTGCACTTGAAGAACGCCTGAATCAAACACAGGAGAGAATGCAAGAAGAGATTTGAAGAGAGGTGCAGTTAGCCTTGAGCCAACAATGGGAGACAGGCCAAGAACCTCCAAGTAATCCTAATATCATCAGCCCCTCCATGCAGCGGAGCACCTGTGCTTCCGGTGGGCTGCTCGAAGCGGACTTGGGCCACTATCCTGTAGATGACATCAGGCAGTGGACACCTTGCGAGCTGCATGTCCAAGCGCAGAACCTCTCCTTCAAAGCGGCCCACGGCATGGCTAACCTAGTGGAGCCGGGGCAGCTCATCCATGGCCAACAGTTACCGTCATGCTACTCCAAGGTCTCGGTGGAGGAGGTTTGCCCAGGGTACGAGGACCTTGACCTCGAAATCCCTGGAGGCGACGGGACTACAAAGCTAGGAGAGGCAATACACAATTTCATCCTGTGGTGCAAACGATACATAATTTTTTGAGATAATATGGACGTGTCCTCTCCGCGAAGAAGCTCGACTCCTACACCACCTCCGGCACACATAAGCCCCATAAGAAGCCCGCCGTCTCCTCCCAAGAAGGCACCGACTCCCACACCACCTCCCTCAAACATAAGCCCCAGAAGAAGCTCGTCTCCTCCCAAGAAGGCGCCGACCAAGACAAACAAGCCAGCTCGGCCAGCAGCTCCCAAGAAGACGGGGTCCTCCACCCAATCCAAGAAGCTGGCTGCACTTCCGAAGCGGGCGTATGATATGACCGAGGAGGAGACCAAGACGGTAGTAGAAGGAGAGGTAAATAAATTTTTTAGACCCAATCACCAGAGAAGATGGTTCAACCTGGCACGGAAGAATTTCACAAAGGCTTGAGGACTATTAAAAATTTGAAGGATAAAAAAGAAATGCCTCTCCTATCAAACTACGAGCACACATTGATTAAGGAAAGCCACAAGAAGACGTCAGAGGAGAGGACATCAGCTGAGGAGAAGGCCAAGGCGATGGAAAAATTCATGAAAGAAACTGGACTTACCCCAGATCAAATATTGGGCACGGCGAATATTGAGAATGCCCAAGTAAGATGGCCATTTAAAAAGGGCATATCATTGGTCAGGCGTGAGAAGCTGCTCCAGCTACCAACAAAGATGCGGCAATTCCATGAATGGTACTTGGACGCGTCCAAGTGTGATCTAGATTTGTTCGCTGTCAAGTACAAGGAAGAAGATTTTTTCCACGGGGACGGTGAATTTTATGTCGAATGGAATGTCACGTGTGATCTATACAAGACAGACGCCCTCGCCGCGGCCATGCTGGGTTGCTGGAGTCTGTAAATGTCTTATTTACAAAAAACCATCGTGCACGCCCTTGTACTATACTAATTAACTTGCAAGTCTAACTAATTTCTTCTTATGTAGAATGGAGATACAAAGATGCCGAAGGGATTATATCTTTGACATAGGCTTCATGGACCCAATAATTATCAACGAGACAACTGTTAGAGACTACCCGAACAAAACAGAGAATAACATATTCAATGCGCTAATGGGACAACAATTTAAGTCAAAGATATATCTACCCTACGCATTTGAGTACGTGTTTTCGTACCGCCTCGTTCTACTCCTTTTTCATAACACGATGTTACAACTAATTAGTTATCTACGTTGACATATATATATGTGCAGTTTTCACTGGATTCTTCTTATGATCGAGCTAGATCGTAGCCTGATCACAGTTATGGACTCGCAAAGGAGACCAGTTAAAAAGTTTCAAAACATTATCGACATGCTCAACCGGTATTAATTCTTGTTCCTTTCATTATTGTACTAGTTCTATTTCCTTCCATTTGAAACAAATTCTAATCATGTACAATTCATAATCACACGTGTAGTGCATTCACACGGTTCCGTGCTAAAAACAAGGGCGTATTCAAGAAGAAATTTGATATTACAATTGCTTCTCAAGTAATATATCATAATGCTATCTTTTTAGTTAGTTAACTTAATTTCTTTGCATCTATTTCACGCTTTCAACTTTTTTCACCATAGATCTTGAGATAGCCGCCGAGCAACAATTTATGTGGCTACTATGTATGTGAGTTTATGCACACCCAAACCAGAGCCGCTGACCGCATGCTAAAAGACGACAAGGGGGTGAGTAAATATGATTACTAGCTTTAATGATGTCTAGGTACTCCTTATATCTTGTACAAATTCAAGGATTGATTAGTTAATGACTTAATGATAGGTGCCTCAAAATTTGGCGGAAGAAGGATCGGAACTCTCGCCGGCGCGAGTGAGAGCAATCCAAGAATAACTCGTCGGCTTCATTTACGATGAGGTCATAAATCCGAACAGCGAGTTTCACGAACCAAATGTAAATAGGTTGGGCCCTTTGATAAGGATCGGTGAACTGTCGTGGTCGATGGCTAGCACTAGCGATGCACGTAAAAGATCCCGATGAACAGAAGGAAAAGAAAGACTAAAGTTGTAATTAAAGTTGTTAATAAATATTCTGTGATCTCGATCGATGAACAAAAGAACTAATATGTGTACATATTGTAATACATTAGTTGTAATTACATTTGTTAATTAATGTTCAGTGATTTAATTATCAGATAGATGTGCATGATTGATTATATGTGCTTTAATTAGTTGTGATTTAACATACACAAATATATATAATAGCTAGTGGACACACACATATATATAATATATATATTATATATAAGACATCAAGATCTGCTGGAGACACTAACCAGCTTCGATTAGGGTTCACTAGTACCGGTTGGTGTCTCCAACCAGTACTGATAAGGACCCCAGGGGCTCACAATGTGCTGCCACGCAGATATCCAATCGGTATCGATACTCTATCAAGACGGGTGAGGGAACCGGATCGATATCCTTGAGCATCGGTCCCCAGATATTTGTACCGTTCAAAACCGGTACTAAAGGCCATTTTCAACGGGTACTGAATGCCAGTTCTGTAGTAATGTTAAAAGCAGCAAATCGTCAAGTAGACATGATTACCAAGAACAGAGTACAGCTTCTAACTTTCTACCGACTCATATGCCGTCATGCATGACCGTGGAGAGCAGCCAGAGCATGTAGTCTTTGCAATTGTGGTGTACTGGTGTTGTTACAATTAAAAGCTCTATTTAGTTCATCTGAGGGAGGTATCATTTGCCGGTGGTTAAAGACTACATTCCACCATGGATGGAAAAAGATTCGATTCTCTCTGTGTGGGGTCTAGCTAGCTCTTCTTGTGTGATGTTTTTGGAACGAGTCAGATTCGACGAAAGTGCAATCTCTCTTTTGGCATTATTGGATCAATTCTATTCTCCTGTTGAAGTAGACGGATGTTTAATTCATCCTTTGCTCGTGTTTCAGATTTCATCCCCATTCAGCAGGGTGGTCAAAAAGCTAGGAGTAGGAAGTCATCGATCATGAATGTTAATTAGTGACCTAGCAACTCTAGTGAGCTCTGATGAAGTAAAGAGAGATTATGAACTCTATTATGTGTTGAGAAGGACATTAATTAGCATATGTTATCTTTCCCAAATAAATTGGAAATTGTAATATTTAGTTCAGCATTTAGATTATGTGAAATTGAGATCAGGGAATGTTGGTAGTTTTATCAGCTGAAAATATTTTTAGCTAGCTATATTCTAGCGAATATTTTATAGTTCAGGAATATAAAAGATGTATTTGGGCCTTTTAGTAATATTGGATTTTAAAATGAGCCCAATGTTTTTACCTATGGGTACCTGTAGGACAACAGAGCTATCGCTAGCTACAAACTACATCAAATAGCAGAACTATCGCTAGCTATAGTGCTTGTAGCTAATATAGCAGAACATTGGCCTGTAGCTTCATGTTTAGGATCAAAAAACGTTATAGTGCGGTGTTTGCACCAAGATTTGGCAGGCATGGTCAAAATTGTTAGGACAGAGTCAACATATTTTAGCCGATGTGTGATATGGAAAGAGTCGGGATATTTAGTTACGTGGATACAGATTGCAAATTATATAGGAAACAAAATTCCAAAATCCAATTAAAAAGAAGTAACATGACTACGACCGCACAATCACACGAAATATTTTGCTGGTTGTACAAATTGTCGTAGGCGGCATCACACGTAATTTGCATTGTTTGCACCTTTTGAATTGACTCCGCCAGTCTGTACTAATATTAAAATGCACATTCTTGTATTCAATTCAACTCTGAATTAGTCCATTCCAGGGGGAAAAAACAACCACTTCATCTTCAATCTTGTATTGATGCCAAGCAGCAAATTAAAACCTTCTATGATGTTGCTTCATTTGGTTGCACCCTAACTCTAATCGCAGTATGAACATCCCATAGATGCAGTAGCACTGACTCTGACAGACGACCTCGAAGTGTCTAGTCAGTCATCTACTAATATGGAAAACTTGAAGCATGGTATTGCTGCCTACACATTTCTATTAGAAGCTCTTACTACATTCGCTTGCTCAGAACTCACCATATATGTATATATATATATATATATATATTACCCAATTCCAAGTAGCAGATGCACTACGAAACCACACCCCTCTTCCATGTACTCAGTGTTTCTTTGCTATGCAGTTGCACATAAGAGCAATGGCACTGTCCAAGATTCTCTCCCATCTCTCCATTCTTCTTCGGTATGCATGGCTCATGCAATCGCAGCCTGCCTGAACAAGCAAAGACTTCTCCAATGGAAGGCCTCTTTAGCCCATTCCGAGTCCTCGTCCTCATGGCTACCCGTCGCTAACTCCACATTGCTCGTGGCTAGGCATCACGTCATGCAAGGCCGCCATGTCGTTGAGCTTAGCCTTCCGACTCGGCCTCAATGGCGGCTTGAAGCCTTGAACTTGCCAGCATTTCAACCTCACCATGCTCGACCTCAAAAACAACCTCCTCAAAGGTGCCATCCCCTACCAACTTAGCATGCTCCCCAACATTGTTCACATTGATTTGGGATCCAACAACTTGAGCAACCCGGATTACACCATGTTCTCTCCAATGCCCACCTTGGAGCTCCTGTCAATACCATCTAATAAATTAAATGGCAGCTTCCCACCGTTCATGAGCTTCAAATACACCAACATGACGTATCTTGACCTGTCATGGAACACCTTCTCTGGGCCAATACCAAAGTCGCTACAAGAGATGATACCGAATTTGATGTATCTTAACTTGTCTGGAAATCAGTTCTTCGGGTCAATACCGCAGTCAATTGCGCAACTATCAAAGCTCCAAGAGTTATGGCTCGCATGTAACAACTTCTCTCAAGGCATCCCGGAGGGTATTGGCAGTCTGGTGAACTTGCAGATTCTCGATATTTCAGAAAATAACTGTTAGCACCTAAAATTAGCACCTTTAAAATAATTTGCGCTTGGGAAGATGTGTGATATTGTTATGAGCATTTAGCAGTTGATTCGGCTGTTGAAGTAATGATTGGTAATCCGTCTGGCCGAATTAGTTGGTTTATATTAAAGGAAGGGACTCAGATGATGAAACAGAGGTTAGCGCTCAATATATACGTGTGCAAGGAGGACGTGGAGATAAAGATGGTGCAGGAGGTATTCACCAGGTTATGCTAATTAAAGCTCACGTGAGGAAATTAAAGGAAAATTTAGAGAAGAGATTTGCATGCGGGAGAAGAAGACATATTGCTCACGGACTAAATTCAAGTATGGAAAGTCGGAAAGGCAAGGCATACGCATGTGATTAGCTTAGCTCGGGAAAGATAAAGATATTCTGATTTGGTTGATTGGCGAATCCATTCTGATTGGCCGAATAGATTAGGAATCTCGGTTAGTTTACAATACAAGTTAGAGTCATATGCTTGTACGAGAGGACTCTCGCTATATATTTTCGAACACATGTATCAATCAAAATAGAGCGAAACATTCAACAACACTACATCTTTTATTTTCAGAATTTCTATTCTTTGCTGCACAGATCCTATTGCGTTGTCTCCTCGACAGGATCTTCCCGGGAGCACAACGCCTTCAGTCTAAGCGTCTTTGGCGAGGTGTCTTGCGGATCGCGTTCCTCGATCGACCTCCTTCGACAACGTGTCCCGCGATCGCGTTCACTCTCGAAGGCACACGGTGACGGTTCGTGTGCGAACACACTTTTGGCGACTCACCGGGGACGACGAGGATCGGTCGTTCGGTATGTCCGGCGACAAAGAATAAGGCCAAGGGAACCCAGGATCCCTTATCGATGTCGACCTCAACAATATCGTTGAAGCTTCTTTCGACGATCTTCCGGAGGATCACCGCCAAGTGGTGGAGAAGTACATCAAGGAACATGAAGATGCTTTGAAAAGAGGGTTGCTTCATGCTTCGTAAGAATCGGCATGGCGCAGTGTATGAGTTATTACGCCACCGATTGATCTTAAGGTAATGTCCTCTGTAAGTAAACCTTCTTCTACTCCACCTGATGCTTCAACTGTGGTTCCATCGACATCTTCAAACCTTTCAGTTGAGCAATTTCAGTACATGATGAATGAGAATAACAGAATACTGCTAGAACATGTGAATAAAATCATGGATAACAATAGGATAAACCAGGAGGCCCTGGGGGGCGCCTCTGTGAGTATTCCACGGGTTCCAATTAATCCATCAGCGAGAGGCATACCAAGTCAGACCTTATATGGCACGCCTGGTGGAACTAACTTTGGGAATCAAATGGCACAAGCTAGTGGGCAGATGGTTCCTGTCTTTAACAATGAACCCACTGTTAGCGCGCCTAATTTGGTTGGGAAAGAATTTGCATGTTTCGAACCCCCTTACCGGACTTTGGCTTACAACACACCCCCTGTGCAGCTTTCAGCACAGCATCAACTTGGTGCTTTTCAGTTGCCTAATCCTAGTAACTTGTCACAACAAGCACCGAATGCTATTGTCCAGAACACATCTCCATCAGCTAATATTAACCATGCTTTAGAGAAACTGAGAGAAGATGTTAATAAGATGTTCAGGGATTCATTCGGCGTTGAACCTAAAGGAAGTAACCGCACTTATCAAAAGCCGTATCCCTCACATTTTGATCTTGTCGGGTATCCCATTAATTTTAAAGTGCCTGATTTTGTTAAATTCAATGGAGAAGATAGCAAGACAACTTATGAGCATATTAGTCAATATCTAGCTCAATTGGGTGATGCTAGTTTCAGTGAAGCTCTAAGAGTTCGTTTGTTTTCATTATCATTAACCGAACAAACTTTTTCATGGTTCATTGCTTTGCCTGCAAATTCTATTCAATCTTGGGTGCAGTTAGAGCAGAAATTCCACGATCATTTTTATACTGGTGATAATGAGCTCAAATTGTCGCACCTGACTTCGGTTCGGCAAAAACATGACGAACCGGTTACCGATTATATTAGGAGATTTAGAGATGTCAAGAATCGGTGCTTTAATGTGACGATTTCTGAGAGGGACATGGCTGACTTGGCCTTTAATGGTTTGAGATCTCATTTGAAAGAAAAGCTAGAAGGGTATGAGTTCATAACTGTCAATCAATTATTACAAAGAGCTTTGGCGCATGAGAGTCGCGCTAAAGACCATAGAGAGCATAGGGTTAAGTCTGATCGTCCTAGTATACACGTGGTTGATTGTGATTCCGATTCGGACGTTGAGACAACTGATGTTTATGCTGCCGAATTTGCATGGCCATCAAAGAATAAACCTCATGCTTGTTCGCTTTAAAAGCCGATTCATAGGAATCGTGAGCAAGAAATTAAGTTTACTTTTGATGTTGCTAAATGTGACCGCATATTTGATGCCTTAGTGCAAGAAAAGGTTATTAAGTTGTCTCATACATTGCCTCCAAATGGATGAGATTAAGCGGCGTGCTTATTGCAAATACCATAATTCTTTTTCGCATGCTATTAACGATTGTAATGTTTTTAGATCGACAAATACAATCGGCTATCAATGATGGACGATTGACTTTTCTTTGAGATGCAGTGGACAAGACTCCTTTTCCGATGAACGTTATGAACTTGGAGGGCAAAAGGTTCTTCTTCGACTAAGCAAACCAAAATGGCGAAGGAAAAATATTGTGATTGGTGAACCAAGAGTTGAGGCTCCTAAAGACGCTTTTGGCGAGCCGTTGCACTTGAGCAAGATCCCAATGGCAAAGCAGACATTGAAAATCACCATCAAGGCTAGTGATGCTTGGGGCAAGAAGGGCAGCAAACATACACCGACAAGTTCATCAAGCCAAAGAGCCCGTATAGACAGTGGAAAGTAAACAAGCCTAAAGTTTGGAAGACTAAACATGATAAGCACTCTTTTGAGTATCTCCGGACAAGTATTCAAGGAAGCGCCAATCCAAGATTAATTCGGTCAGCAAACAATAAACGCCCAAGGTCTCCTCCAAGGCCTAATCGTCATCCAAGGTACTCACTGCCGAGGGAGAATGTTGCTTATGATGGTCCTCCACATGGGAACATGATGCCTTTACCTGCAATCCCACCACCTCCTCATATGCCATACACTGTGTGGGATCCAAATGTTGGTCAGTGGATTTCATTACCTATGCCTCCACCACTTTTTCATCCTGGATGGGCAACGCCTAAGAGGTCGGTTTTTGAGAGGCTCTCACATCCTAAGCAGGGCCGTTTGGGTGCAAACCGGCCAGCACAAAAGCCTCTGATTAACGACAGTGGCGTCCAAAGCAAGGTTTGCAATCTCCACAAGGTGCAGGGTCAGATAGAAAGGTAACCAGCGCTAAAACTATCCAAGTTGGCACCAATGAAGTTCCCATTGGCAGTCCTAGCAAAGGATAGATTGTTATTGGTGGTCAGGACAGGATAGTGGATGAAGGCAAAATTGAGCAACCAAAATCAGCAGCTAATGATCATGAGGCCAGTTGCAGTGGGACAAAATGGGTTGATCCCAAGTACTTGAAGCCGCAGTGGTGTCCTCCAGGTATTACCAGGGCCAAGAAAAGAAGGTTGCAGCGCATCAGGATGAATCTCCAAAGGGAAGAAGGTGCTGAGGATGAGGTTTTTAATGAGCTGCGGCCTATGATACCAACCAAGCAAGAGTGGAGACCGAAGCTAAAGATCGTTTTTGACAAAACAGAGAAAAATTCAGCACCTATTTCACCTGTACCAACGGCTGCTGACATGCCTCCAGATCTGTCAATGGTGCCCAAGGAACCTGCTTCTACACCTAGTGAGATCAGGGCTACTCCCCCCATGCCATCAACTTCGTTGAATGAAGAAATGTTCACATTGGGAGATGATGAAGAGATGGTTGATTTTGAGCCAAGTCCAGCCCATGATTTCGAGTTGAACATGGTGGTTTGCTTATCTGCTGAGTTTCGTGCTCCTGAAGAAGGAGAGGTAACACATATGGACTTTGGTCCTAAAGTGGCCATGTTTGAAAAGCCTAAGGAATTAGTAAAACATTTGAAACCATTATATATCAGAGGCCACATCAATGGGTCGCCAATTACCCGTATGCTTGTTGATAGTGGTGCTGTAGTTAATCTTATGCCTTATTCGGTCTTCAAGAAGTTGGGTTTCCAGGATGAAGAATTGATGAAGACGAATATGGTGTTAAGTGGATTTGAAGGTAAAGGGCGAACTGAACCAAAGGGAGTCATGTCAGTTGAACTTACTATTGGAAGCAAGTCTCTAGCTACTGCATTCTTCATTCCGGAAGTACAAGGTAATTACAATGTCTTATTAGGCCGCGATTGGGTTCATGCTAATCAGTGTGTGCCTTCTACCTTGCACCAATTTTTGATTCAATGGGTGGATGACGGTTGAGGTTGTTCACGCGGATGATTCAGCTTGTGTTGCATTGGCGGAACCTGCCGTAGATTGGCAACATCCACATGTCACTTGTTTGACGGGCCGTGATCTTTCCGGTTATGATTTTCTTAGTGCTACAAGAAATGGCTTTGTCCTCAAGATGTAAAGCCGATTGCTAACAATCGGCTAAATGAATAAATGTGAACCAATGGAGTCTAGATCAGATTGGTTGCAAAAGCGTCTTGTAAAATATCGGTCTGTGGGGATGGTTTGTGTGAGTCCATAGAAGAGTTAGGTGACATGGATAAGTTGGGTCAAGGTTTTATTTCAGTTGATCCCCTAGAGGAGATTGATTTAGGTGATGGATCGGTTCCTGCACCCACATTTGTAAATAAAAATCTCGGCCGATTATAAGCTAAAATTAATCGAGTATTAAGAGAATATGTTGATTGCTTTGCTTGGGAATACCATGAGATGCCCGGCTTGAGTCGAGAGCTTGTGGAGCATCGCTTACCTATCAAGGCGGTTTAGACCTTTCAAACAATCGGCCCAAAATTTAATCCCAAGATGTATGACCGATCAAGGAAGAAATCGAAAGGTCATTGAAAGCTAATTTCATCAGCCATGCGGTATCTTGATTGGATTTCTAATATTGTACCGTGGAGAAGAAAGGATCCGGCAAGTTACGGGTATGTATTGATTTCAGAGATTTGAATAGAGCAACCCCAAAAGATGAATATCCTATGGCTATAGCCGATATGCTTATTAATAATGCCTCTGGACATAAAATAATCAGTTTTCTTGATGGTAATGCCGGTTATAATCAAATATTTATGGCCGAAGAGGATGTTTCTAAAACTGCTTTTCGTTGTCCTGGTTTTGTTGGTTTATTTGAATGGGTCGTTATGACTTTTGGTTTAAAAATGCCGCGCCACCTATCAAAGAGCTATGAATTTGATTTTTCATGACTTGCTTGGTGTCATCCTAGAGGTTTATATTGATGATATTGTTGTCAAATCGGATGCTGCTGAAAATCATTTGGCCGATTTAAGGTTAGCCTTTGAGAGGATGAGAAAGTATGGTTTGAAGATGAATCCTTTGAAAGGTGCTTTTGGTGTATCGGCTGGGAAGTTTTTGGGCTTTATTATTCATGAGAAAGGCATAGAGATAGATCCAAAGAGAGTCGAGGCAATTCAAAAGATTCAAGCTCCTGAGTGCAAAAGAGATGTGCAGAAATTTTTGGGCAAGGTCAATTACTTGAGGCGGTTTATTGCTAATCTGTCCGGGAAGATTAATGCTTTCACACCTATTCTTCGGTTGAAGAATGATGCTGATTTTGCTTGGGGGGCAGAACAGCAAGAAGCTTTTGAAAAGATCAAGAAATATTTGAGTTCTCCACCGGTGTTGATAGCGCCCAAACATGGCGAGCCATACAAACTTTATATTGCTGCAGGAGATGATGTCATTGGTGCTGTCCTAACTCAAGAGGCTGAAGGTAAAGAGCATGTTATTACATATATTAGTCACCGATTGATTGACACCGAAACAAGGTATATATTTATTGAGAAATTATGCTTATCTTTATACTATGCTTGCACAAATTGAGACATTATTTGTTGCCTAGTGCTTGCATAGTTGCTTGTCAGACCGATGTTATTAAATATATGTTGCATAGGCCAATTCTTAGCGGTAGGATTGGTAAGTGGGCTTATGCTTTGATTGAATATGATTTGGCTTATGAACCTTTAAAATCTATGAGAGGCCAAATCATAGCTGATTTTATTGTTGAACATCGGATTGATGATGGGAATAATACTTGCATAGACCTTGTTTCTTTAGCGCCATGGAAATTATATTTTGATGGTTCGGTTTGTGACAATGGCCAGGGTGTTGGTGTTGTCTATATATCTCCCCATGGTATTTGTTTTGAAGCCTCTTGCCGCTTAGAATATTTTTGCACTAACAATCAGGCTGAATATGAAGCTCTGTTATTCGGCCTAGAGTTGCTAAAGGATGCCGGAGCCACTTGCGTTGAAGCATTTGGCGATTCCTTACTGGTAGTGCAGCAAGTATCCAAGACTTGCCAATGTCTAGATGGGGTTTTGAATATGTACCTTGATAAGTGCCTAGGTATCATTGCATCATTTGATGATTTTAGTATCCATCACATCTTCAGAATTGATAATAGACAAGCAAACGAGCTAGCTCAGCAAGCATCTGGCTATCACATCGAACGGGGTATGTTCTTTGTGTCGCATGAGCCGATGCCCAGCCTTGCTAGTATTAATGAGATTGAGTCTCAGCCCACTAGTAATCTGGTCACTAGTAATGACCCTAATATTTTTATTACTAATGATTGGAGAAAGTCTATTGTTGATTATTTACGTAATCCAAGCGAAAGAGTTGATAAGAAGGTTCGGCGACTTGCATTTAAATATGCATTAATTGATAATGACTTATATCGCCGAATCGTTGATGGTATTTTGCTCAAGTGCCTTGACGAAGATCAAGCGTAGTTGCTATGGGGAGGTGCATGAAGGCATTTGTGGTACTCATCGATCAACACATAAGATGAAATGGATGTTGAAACGTCGCGGGTTTTATTGGCGACGATGGTAGATGATTGCTTCAAATATTACAGGGTTGTGAAGCTTGCCAAAAGTTCGGTAATGTTCAGCTAGCCCTATTGCTATGTTACATCCTATTATAAAGCCGTGGCCGTTCAGAGGATGGGCGTTGGATTTTATTGGTCAAATATATCCTGCATCTTCTAAGGGGCATCGGTTTGTTTTGGTGGCTACTGATTATTTTACCAAGTGGTCTGAAGCAGTGCCTCTCAAGAACATGACGCATGTTGAGGTAATTCGGTTTATCATCGAGCATATTATTCACAGATTCAAAGATCCTCAAACATTGACTACGGATCAGGGTTCGTCTTTTATTTCATCTCAAGTGAGGGAATTTGCCGAATCATATAGAATTAAGCTGCTAAATTCTTCACCATACTACGCTCAAGCGAATGGTCAAGCCGAGTCTACTAATAAGATTCTGATTAAACTCATAAAGAAGAAGATAGAGGAAAGCCCTAAGAGATGGCATGAGATATTATCAGAAGCCTTATGGGCGCACAGGATATCAAAGCATGGCGCTACAAAAGTGACCCCATATGAGCTAGTATATGGACAAGAGGCCGTTTTACCTGTTGAGGTAAATCTGGACGCTTTGAGATTGGCCAAACAAGATAATCTATCAGCAATAGATTATCACAATTTGATGATGGACAATCTTGATGATGTTGCTGATGAGAGGTTCAAAGCATTACAGGCCATTGAAAAAGAGAAACTGAGAGTAGCGAAGGCATATAATAAAAGGGTCAAGCCGAAAAGTTTTCAAGTCGGCGATTTGGTTTGGAAAGTAATTTTACCGATTGGTGCAAGAGATAACAAGTTCGGGAAGTGGTCTCCTAGCTGGGAAGGTCCTTATAAGGTGGCGAGGGTTGTTCCTGGTAATTCTTATTTGGTGGAGTCACTACAAGGTGAATTGCTACCTCGGGCTCTCAATGGAAAATACTTAAAGAGATTTTATCCCAGTGTGTGGCAAGAAGCTTAGTCAATACAGGGGTGACATTTATCACATCGTTCTCAGATGGCCGATGCTGGAAACATTCACACTCATACTGGTATACGGCCGATACATTGTATCGTCCTTAGAGCATGGCCGATGGTGTATTATACATCGCCCTTAGTATTTGAGATAAGAGGTTTTCATCACGATAAAACTCTGTCTCTAGTTTTATGCCGTGCATCTATCCTTAGCAAGTGTTATCGGAGCCACGCACTTTTAGAGTAATCTAGAAGATGTTCGAAATGCTTAACAGTTAATTCGGCTATTGAAGCAATGTTTAGTATTTAATTCGGCCGAATTGGTTGGTTTACAATAAAGCAGAAAGCAGATGGTGAACAAGAAACAATAATTTCAGCATACGTGTATGGGCAAAACATGCGAATATGGAGATGGCGCAGGGGGAATTCATCCGAATGTGCTAATAAAGTGGTACCAGAGTCACGCACCTGAGATTCCGCCGCCGATGGTCTTCATCGCACATCGCACTGGCTGCCCGATTCAGACCGTCGACCGCTAATCTTCCTCGGCTTTGACCGCTTCGCGGCCGCCCTTCGCCGTCGTCAGAACGCGTGCATCTTCCGTCGTCGGCTTCCACATCAGCACCGGTCTCTGCTCGCCCGATTCCCTCGGCTCCAGCTACCGATGTGCCGTCGCCTATCCTCGGTGTTTCTCGACGTTTTTCCTCGATCGGCAGGTCGCAACACTTGAACATCGCCAGTACTTCCTCGCCATAAAGCTTCTCCGAGAATATCACGCTGTGAAGGAGCAGCCAAGCAGATCAATTTTTGGGTTTCTTCCACGGTCAATTTCAAGGCAAGAAAAGGAATCTCACTTGTGTTTGCTGGATGGGTTCTCGCCGACCGAAATGAATGGCGCGAAGTGCGGAATGCTCGAGATGTCCTTTTGCACAGGATTCCGCCGATGGTCTTCATCATGCATCGCATCCGGCCTCTGACGCCGGACCTCTTGGCGTCCGTCGCCAAGCGCCGCCGACGCCTTGGCGCTTCTCGGCGTTTTTCTCGAAGCCCGCTCCAATTGTTTCATCACCGTGAAGCCTCTCCGAGAGTCTTGTGCCTGTGGAGAAGCAAGCGAGCGGATCGGTGGTTGGTTTCCTCAATCGATGGATTTCAAGGCGGAAGGAAGTTTTCATTTGTGTTCTCTGACCTATTGACTAGAAGGGATCGCATGTGTGAAGAACACCCGAGGCGATTTTTTGTTTGTAGAGCCATGGACTTCAAAAAACCGAGATTCGCTTTGAGTGTCTTCGTTCGGTCCCATCAATTCCCCAGATCAAAGCAAATTTCGGCTATTGGTCGCTCTCTCAGCTTTTTCAGTATTGGCATATTGGTATTTTCTTTATATTGGTATTTATTGAGCAGCCGCGATCATATCATGGATTTTCAGTAAGTAGTTTGCCGAATTTGGTGTTCTACATGGAGCGTGCCGAAAACCTGTAATATGAGTTCTTCGATGTCTACTCAACACCCCAGGTGATGTCTCGGCTCATGTGTTTAGCTAATTGAGTGTTCATATGAGAGGAAGCCAAAGTATTTTTCGGCATACAAGTTTTGCCGAAAAACAGGGGGGCATATGTTAGCACCTAAAATTAGCACCTTTAAAATAATTTGCGCTTGGGAAGATGTGTGATATTGTTATGAGCATTTAGCGCTTGATTAATTTGTTGAAGTAATGATTGGTAATCCGTCTGGCGAATTAGTTGGTTTATATTAAAGGAAGGACTCGAGATGATGAAAGCAGAGGTTAGCGCTCAATATATCGTGTGCAAGGAGGACGTGGAGATAAAGATGGTGCAGGAGGTATTCACCAAAGTTGTGCTAATTAAAGCTCACGTGAGGAAATTAAAGGAAAATTTAGAAAGAGATTTGCATGCGGAGAGAAGAAGACATATTGCTCACGGACTAAATTCAAGTATGGAAAGTCGGAAAGGCAAGGCATACGCATGTGATTAGCTTAGCACAGGAAAGATAAAGATATTCTGATTTGGTTGATTGGCGAATCGATTCTGATTGGCCGAATAGATTAGGAATCTCGGTTAGTTTACAATACAAGTTAGAGTCATATGCTTGTACGAGAGGACTGCTTTGCTATATATTTACGAACACATGTATCAATCAAAATAAGCGAAACATTCAACAACACTACATCTTTTATTTTCAGAATTTCTATTCTTTGCTCACAGATCCTATTGCGTTGTCTCCTCGACAGGATCTTCACAGGAGCACAACGTCTTCAGTCTAAGCGTCTGGCGAGGTGTCTTGCGGATCGCATTCCTCGATCAGCCTCCTTCGACAGCGTGTCCCGCGCATCGCGTTCGCTCTCGAAGGCACACGGTGATGTGTTCGTGTGCGAACAATAACCTCACTGGATCAATTCCTCCATCGATTGGGAGCTTGAAACTTCTTAGATATATTTATCTCTTCAGCAACAGACTTAGCGGGATGATACCCCAGGAGATCGGCCATATGGCTGCGCTGCAATACCTCCACCTTAGGAAGAACCAACTTGAAGGTCAGATACCTGCAACCATTTCATTAATACAAAATCTTAGTTTCCTATCCTTGAGCTCCAACAAGTTCACTGGTACCTTACCCCTGGATCTTGGCAGCAAGCAGCCACTCACTATCCTTGGGTTGGCCAACAATAGCTTCTTTGGAGAATTGCCTCGAGGCCTATGTAGATCCTTTGCATTAGAACTGTTGGTTCTATACAACAACAACTTCTCAGGCACTCTGCCGCCATGCATTTCTAACTGTTCAAATTTAGAATATGTCAGGGTGGGGCAAAACCACCTTTCTGGCCAATTGCAGGTGTTTGGAGTCCATCCCAAGCTGATTGCTCTTGATGTGCCTGAGAACCAATTGAATGGAACATTATCTCCAACTTTCTTAGCTTCACTTCTCTCTGAGATCCCGGACTTGTCGGATAATAATCTTTCGGGAGCTCCTCATTCTGGTGGAACTTGACAGATCTTCATCTTATGGATTTGACAAGAAATAACTTTACTGGCAAGGTACCAACCACAAGGAACCCTATTCATTCTCTCAAATCATTGCACCTGGCAAACAACTCTTTCTGTGGAGATTTTCCGTCTGTCGTGAAGAAATGTAGAAATCTAATCATGCTCGATCTTGGGGGAAATAAGTTTTATGGAATAATTCCATCATGGTTTGGTGTGAGAAATTCTTTGCTAAGGTTTATTAGACTACGATCGAATGTGTTTGACGGAAATATTCCTTGGCAGTTAGCACAACTCCCCAAACTCCAATTGCTCGACTTAGCTGATAACAAGCTCACAGGTTCTATACCAAGAGGGTTTGCCAACTTGACATCCATGATGCGAACAAAAACAGAAGAATTTGTTATATCTGTCCAAAGTCCACATGCTCTTTATAGGAGTTTTGATCGAATGCACATAAATTGGAAGGGGAAGGACCGTACATTTGATAAAACATTTGCACTGATAACTGGAATGGACTTATCAAGCAACTTCCTCTCTGGTGATATCCCTACAGGGTTGTCAAATCTTCAAGGCCTCCGGTTCCTAAACTTGTCAAGAAATAATCTATCTTGCAATATTCCCAGAGATATCGGCAATTTGAAGTTTCTTGAAGTCCTTGACTTTTCTTGGAATCAACTGTCTGGTCCTATTCCATCAAGCATCTCAATCTTGACGTCTCTTAGTTCGTTAAATCTCTCTTACAACCATCTATCAGGCAAGATACCCACAGGTTACCAAATTCAAACTCTCGATGACCCTTCAATTTATAGCAATAATTCTGGGCTCTGTGGGTTTCCTTTCAGCATAGCATGCTCAAATGATTCAAGCTCAATAACAGCAGCATTCAACGAGCAAAATGAGTATCACACAGAACTTGAAGCCCTATGGTTGCGCTGCTGGTTTGTTGCTGGCGTCATCTTTGGATCATGGCTGTGGTTTGGAGTACTATACATCTTTGAGCCATGGAGGACAGCTATCTTTCACCATGTGGATCACATGCAAAGTAAGATTATGCCAAAGATTGTATGCTGAACTGTTAAATTTAGCTTATGAGTTTCCTGTCACCCAGTTGGCAGTGTTACCCTACCCCCCTATTTGGCCTGTTGGCTTTTGTTACCGTTTTGTAAGCTTTTTAATTAAGCAGTTCTTTTACATGTACACAATGTATATATAGCTTGTGTGTGATTGAAAAAAAGGAGATTTGCACTGTGTTGTATTGGACATGACAAAATGGAAACTCCCATTCAACCAAGCGGTAATGTGTTAAAAAAGAAAATAAAAGACAGACACACTCTAGTGATCCGCAATCCGAAGACTAGACCGCCACCCATGTGCCTGGGAGAAAAAAGCCTTGGCCGCTTGTACCAAAAGTTGCGACCCCTCCGCAACCCACGCCTGCAAGTCCTCCCGCTGGAGAATAACCCAACTGGAGAGCTAGTAAGCCGCCGAGTAGATAACCTGTAAAGGAGACAACAAAGAGTTGGGATATTTAGTTATGTTGAATTATGATCCAAATTCAGAAGAAGGAGAAGAAGGCTAACTTCTGTCGGAGCGGAGCGGAGGCCCGTCGCCGGGAGGCTTGGGCCTCCGCGGAGCGGAGACTGAAGTTAGCCCACATCTGTATGGATCGTTTCATTTTCTTGACCTAGGTCATTACCTTATATAATCATCTTGTAAGCCGTCGCGAGGTTATCCTCCGACGTTTTGTAAACTCTCCCGAAATAGTGAAGTTTGCCGGCCGGCGCCCGTGGTTTTTTACCCTTCGTTTTGGAGGGGTTTTTCCACGTTAAATTCTTGTGTCTCGATCTGTTTTGGTTTTGATCTACTTCGTATTTGGTTGCGTGTCGATTTCTAACAAGTGGTATCAGAGCCACGTTTCTATTGCCCGTTTCAATCTAGGGTTTCTTCGTCGACATGGCATCGTTGAAGTATGATCTACCGCTGTTGGATCGGGATACCAGGTTCTCGTTGTGGCAAGTCAAGATGCGGCGATCTTTGGCGATACCGATCTAGATGATGCTCTAGACGGTTTCGGGAAAAACGACTCGAGGACGTGGGCGATGATGAGAAGCACAAGGATCGTAAGGCGTTGTCTCATATTCATCTTCATCTGTCCAACAATATTTTGCAGGAGGTGCCGACGGAGAAAACCGCCCATTGCGTTGTGGCTAAAGCCGAGACGATCTGCATGTCCAAAGATCTAACCAAAGAAGATGCACATGAAGATGAAGTTGTTCACGCACAAACCGCAAGAAGGAGGTTCGGTGTTGAATCACATAGCGTCCTTTAAGGAGATAGTTTCGATCTCCACCAATGGAGGTATCTTATGAGGATGAAGATTTAGGTCTTCTTCTTTTATGCTCACTCCACGGTTCTTATGCAAATTTCGAGATACAATTTTATCTGATCGTGATGAACTAACGTTGCATGAAGTATGTGAGGCTCTTCTTGCAGAAGAGAAGATGAAACAGATGGTTCGCTCGGGACGAATCCACCTCTAATGGAGAGCGTTGGCGATTCGAGGCAGGAGGAGCAGAGAAACACAAAGTCTAGAAACAGAGGTAAAAGCGAGGCGGTAGAGGGCGTTCAAAGTCCGGGAACAATGATAAGTTCTGCGCAGATCGCAAGAAAACAAATCATGTGATTGAGGACTGCTGAAATTGCGAGAATAAGGAAAAGAGGAACGTAATTATCGTCCTAAGAATAAATCCAAGATGATGGTAAGGCTTCATTGCTTCCAAAGTGATAATTGACGACTGTGGTGATGTTCTTATTGCTTTTGCCGGTTGTGTCTCAATGAATCTTGAATGGATATTAGATTACCTTGCTCATATCATGTTTGTATTAACAAAGACCGGTTTAGTTCTTATGAGCCTGTGCAGAATGGAGGATTAGTGCGGATGGGAGATAACACCGCATGTGAGGTCACTGGCATTGGATCCGTTAAGATCAGGATGCACGATGGTATGACACGCACATTGACAGATGTGAGACACGTCCCAACCATGTCCAGAAATCTCATCTCATTGAGTACCCTTGATGTTAAAGGGTATAAGTACACCGCCTCAGGTGGAGTTTTGAAGGTATCAAAAGGTTCTCTCGTTATCATGAAAGGTTTTTTGAAATCAGCAAATTTATATGTTCTTAGAGGTGATACTATAACTGGTACTGCTGCTGTTATTTCCGCTGCTGCTGTTACATCTGATAAGTGCAGTGATTCTAAGCTTTGGCATATGCGCCTTGGACACATGAGTGAACTCGGCATGATAGAGCTAAGTAAGAGGGCCTTACGAAAGGATACAAGAATGATGAGATGGAGTTACGTGAGCACTTTGCATTTTTGGTAAGCATAAGCGGGTAAAATTCAATATCTTTGTCCATACAACCAAGGCATATTAGATTATGTTCATGCTGATTTGTGGGGCCTTCTGGAAGCACTCACTTGGTGGTTGTCGTTATATGCTTACTATCATTGATGATTACTCCGAAAGGTGTTTCCTTATTTTCGAAACATAAATATGATGCATTTGATGCTTTTAAGGCTTGGAAGGTTATGGTAGAAAAGCAAACCGAGAGGAAGGTAAAAGTTTTGCGTCTCGATAATGGTATGGAATTTTGTTCACATGAATTCAAGCGTTTCGCAGCAATGAGGGTATTGTTAGGCACTACACCATTCCGCACACTCCGCAGCGAACGGTGTAGCGAATCGGATGAACAGACCATCATCTCCAAAGCACGTTGTATCTTTGTCCAATGCCGGGATGGGCGAGCAGTTACGAGGTCGCTGCCACAACCGTTATTTGATCAACAGGTCACCTTCCATCGCCATTGATAAGAAAACTCCCATGGAGGTATGGTCCGGTACTCCCTCAGATTATTCACAGCTGAAAGTTTTTGGTTGCACTGCTTATGCACATGTGGAAAATGGAAAATTAGAGCCTAGAGCTACAAAGTGTGTCTTTCTGGGTTATGGTTTAGGGGTAAAAGGTTATAAGTTGTGGAACCCTGAAACTAAGAAGAGCATGTTGAGTAGAAGTGTGGTTTTCAATGAATCTGAGATGTATTATGCTAATCTCTCTTGTGATGTTCCTGATAAAGTGTCACAGAAAGTTAGCTTGCAGGTGGAGAACTTAGATGAAGGTGACCATGTGACTGATGATAATGTTGATGCCGTGAAACACATGTTCTTGATAATGATTCACCGTTTGTTGTGCATTCTTCTCCTATTTTGCAGCCTCTACAGCCTGCAGCTCTTGATAGGCCCGTAAGGGAATGAAGGCCAGTGAGGAGATTGATTGAAGAATGCAATCTCAGTTATGCTTTGAATTGTGCAGAGGAGGTTGATTGCAGTGCTGAGCCATCCACTTACACTCAAGCAATGGTTTACGGTGATCGTGAAAAGTGGGTGTTTGCCATGCAAGAGGAGATGCAATCACTTGAGAAGAACGGTACATGGGACATTGTTCGCTTGCCTAAAGAAAAGAAGGCGACGCTGCAAATGGATTTTCAAAAGAAAAGAAGGTTCATCTCCTAGTGAGGCTACAAGGTTTAAGGCAAGGTTAGTTGCAAAAGGTTTCAGTCAAATACCAGGAATTGATTATAATGATGTGTTTTCTCCTGTTGTAAAGCATAGTTCCATTCGTAATTTCTTTGGTATTGTTGCTATGCATGATCTTGAGCTTGAGCAGTTAGATGTGAAGACCTTTCTTACATGGAGATTTGGAGGAGGAAATTTATATGGATCACTGAAGGTTTCATTGTTCTGGTAAGGAGGATTTTGTATGCAAGTTAAAGAAGTCTCTATGGTGCTCAAGCAGGTCTCCAAGACAAGGGTATAAGAGGTTTGATTCATTTATGATTTCAAATGGTTTTAAGAGGTCTCTATATGATAGTTGTGTCTACATTAAATTTATGGATGGATCACCCATATATTTCTTGTTATATGTTGACGACATGTTGATTCTTGCCAAGAGCAAGAAAGAAATCTCTAACTTAAAGGCACGATTAAGTAGCGAGTTTGATATGAAGGATCTTGGTGTCGCTAAGAAAATTCTCGGTATGGAGATTACTAGAGACAGTAAAATCTGGTTTGTTATTTCTTAGTCGGCATGGTTACATTGAAAAGTCCTCCATCGGTTTAATATGCATGACTCGAAGCCCGTAAGTACTCCCATTGCTCCTCACTTCAAATTGTCATCTTCTCAATGTCCTAGCATAGATTCAGATTTTGAGTACATGGCAAAAGTGCCTTATTCTAGTCTTTGTGGTTCTTTGATGTATGCCATGGTTTGTTCTCGTCTGATTTATCCTATGCTATGAGCTTAGTCGGTAGATACATGGCTAATCCCGAAAGGAACATTGGAATCTTTGTTAAGTGGATTTTCGTGTACTTGCGTGGCACGTCTAATGCTTATTTGCGCTTTGGCAAAAGGAGAGGGACTGGTTGGATATGTTGACTCAGATTATGCTTTGCTGATTTAGACAAGAGAAGATCCCTCACAAAGTTATGTGTTCCTTTGTTGGTGGATGTGCGATTAGTTGGAGGGCTTGTCTGCAGACCTCTGATTGCTTTATCAACTCTCAAGCCGAGTACATTGCGTTTGTGAAGCATGCAAAGAAGCGGTTTGGTTGAAAGGTTTGTATGCTGAATTGTGTGGAGATACATCTTGCATAAATTTATTTTGTGACACCAAAGTGCCATATATCTTACAAAGGATCAAATGTTTCATGAGAGAACAAAGCACATTGATGTCAAATATCATTATGTCCGTGATGTTATTGCAGAGGGCAGACTAAAGGTATGCAAGATTAGTACTCATGATAATCCTGCCGATATGATGACTAAGCCGGTTCTGTTGCTAAGTTTGAGCTTTGCTCAAACTTAATTGGTATTATGCTTAGCCCTAGTGGCTGTTTTGGCGTCGGCATTGTTTTTCTTTGCTATCCAGGAAGATGTATACAACATTCATGCTACAAGATTGAATTTGTCTCAAGGTGGAGTTTGTTGAATTATGATCCAAATTCAGAAGAAGGAGAAGAAGGCTAAGGCCCGCCGCCGAGGTTGGGCCTCATGGCCTCTCCAGATGGATCGTTTCATGACCTAGGTCATTACCTTATATAATCATCTTGTAAGCCGTCGCGAGTTATTTGGTTTTGTAAACTCTCCTAAATAGTGAAGTTCGATTTCTAACAAGTTTTCCGTTAAATTCGTCTCGATCTGTTTTGGTTTTGATACAGATTGCAAATTATATAGGAAACAAAATTCCAAAATCCAATTTAAAAGAAGTAACATGACTACCGCACAATCACACGAAATATTTTGCTGGTTGTACAAATTGTCGTAGGCGGCATCACACGTAATTTGCATTGTTTGCAGCCTTTTGAATTGACTCAGTTCAGTCCTGTACTAATATTAATATGCATATTCTTGTATTCAATTGAACTCTGAATTAGTCCAGTCCAGGCGAAAAAAAACCAGTTCATCTTCAATCTTGTATTAATGCCAAGCAGCAAATTAAAACCTTTTATCATGTTGCTTCATTTGGTTGCACCCTGACTCTAATCGCAGTATGAACATCCCATAGAAGCAGTATAGCACTGACTCTGGCAGACGACCTCGAAGTGTCCAATCAGTCATCTACTAATATGGAAAACTTGAAGCATGGTATTGCTGCCTACAAATTTCTATTAGAAGCTCTTACTACATTCGCTTGCTCAGAACTCACCATATGTATATATATTACCCAATTCCATGTAGCAGATGCACTACGAAACCACACCCCTCTTCCATGTACTCAGTGTTTCTTTGCTATGCAGTTGCACATAAGAGCAATGGCACTGTCCAAGATTCTCTCCCATCTCTCCACTCTTCTTCTGGTATGCATGGCTCATGCAACTGCAGCTTGCCCGGAACAAGCATCACTTCTCCAATGGAAGGCCTCTCTAGCCCATTCCGAGTCCCCGTCGCCAACTCCACCTGCTGCTCGTGGCTGGGCGTCACGTGTGACGAAGCTGGCCATGTCATTGAGCTTAGCCTTCCCGACTCTGGCCTCAATGGCCAGCTTGAAGCCTTGAACTTTGCTGCATTTCCAAACCTCACCATGCTCCACCTCAATGACAATTGACAACCTCTTCAAAGGCACCATCCCCTACCAACTTAGCATGCTCCCCAACATTGTTCACATCGATTTGGGATTCAATTACTTGAGCAACCCGGATTACACCATGTTCTCTCCAATGCCCACCTTGGAGTTCCTGTCAATACCATCTAATAAATTAAATGGCAGCTTCCCACCGTTCATGAGCTTCAAATACACCAACATGACGTATCTTGACCTGTCATGGAACGCCTTCTCTGGGCCAATACCAGAGTCGCTACAGGAGATGATACCAAATTTGAGGTATCTTAACTTGTCAGGAAATCAGTTCTTCGGGTCAATACCGCAGTCACTTGCGCAGCTATCAAAGCTCCAAGTGTTGTGGGTCAGATCGAACAAGCTCTCTCAAGGCATCCCGGAGGGTATTGGCAACCTGGTAAACTTGCAGCTTCTGGATATTTCAGAAAATAACCTCACTGGATCAATTCCTCCATCGATTGGGAGCATGAAACTTCTCAGATATATTTATCTCGGCAACAACAGCCTTAACGGGATGATACCACGGGATGATAACAACAGCCTTAACGGGATGAAACTTCTCAGATATATTTATCTCGGCAACAACAGCCTTAACAGACATAAATTGGAAGGGGCAGGACTGTACATTTTATAAAACAGTTGCACTGATGACAGGCATGGACTTATCAAGCAACTTCCTCTCTGGTGATATCCCTACAGGGTTGTCAAATCTTCGAGGCCTCCGGTTCCTAAACTTGTCAAGAAATAATCTATCTGGCAATATTCCCAGAGATATTGGCAATTTGAAGTTTCTTGAAGTCCTTGACTTTTCTTGGAATCAACTGTCTGGCCCTATTCCATCAAGCATCTCGATCTTGACGTCTCTTAGTTCGTTAAATCTCTCTTACAACCATCTATCAGGCAAGATACCCACAGGTTACCAAATTCAAACTCTCGATGACCCTTCAATTTATAGCAATAATTCTGGGCTCTGTGGGTTTCCTTTGAGCATAGCATGCTCAAATGATTCAAGCTCAGTACCAGCAACATTCAACGAGCAAAATGAGTATCACACAGAACTTGAAGCCCTATGGTTGCGCTGCTGGGTTGTTGCTGGCGTCATTTTTGGATCATGGCTGTGGTTTGGAGTTCTATACTTCTTTGAGCCATGGAGAACTGCTATCTTTCACCATGTGGATCAGATGCAAATTAAGATCACGCCAAAGATTGTATGCTGAACTGTTAAATTTAGCTTATGAGTTTCCTGTCACCTGGTTGGCACTCTCATCCTACCCCCTGTTTGGCCTGGTGGCTTTTGTTACTGTTTTGTATGCTTTTTAAGCAGTTCTTTTACATGTACACAAGGTATATATAGTCTGATGTATTCCTGATCAAGTCATTTTCACCTCGGTTTGTTTCTTCCGAGTTGCTTAGATTATAGGTATCATTCAGTTTGAAGTAAAGTAGCAGATTCATTGTCGGATAAGAAATAGTTGATTAGCGCTAAAGATTCCGGTTTGTTACAGATTAGTTGATTTGAGTTTGTAATCCAATCTCTTGTAAAACCTATAAAATGGAGAATAACCCCGAAAAGCTGCGAGGTGGTGGCAGCACCAAAAGCTCTGTATTCTAGCTCTCTCTGGTTTTGCCCGCCTGAAGTTCTGCGTTTTCCGGCTGTGCGTTGAAGTCATCTCTGAATTACAAGGAGTTGCTGGAAATGCTATTGTCGCTCGTTTTGCTGAACATCTGAACTTTGCTGAACTAGTTGAGTTCGACTACTTCCTCTGTTGTCGTGTGTTTACAGGTTGAATCCGAAGAAGCAAAGGAGGTTCTCAGATGACCTAATCTAACACTTGGTATCAGAGCCTACTTATTTCTTCTAGATTTCTTCCTAGTCCAGATTGATGGCGTCCACATCGCAGCAAGCGTCAAATGGCGGTGTGCTGATTTCCTTCCCGATGCTGACAGCATCGACGTACACAGTATGGGCGATAAAAGTGTGGAGGCCATCATGGATGCCCAAGGGATATGGGAGGCTGTGGAATCAAAGGCCGGTATGGTCATGGAAGAAAGAACAAACAAGAAAGCGAAGGCGTTCTTGTTCCAATGCATTCCAGAAGATCTGCTTCTTCAAGTGGCGAAGAAGAAAACAACCAAAGAAATCTGGGAGGCTCTGAAAACGAGATTTTTGGGCGCTGATCGAGTACAATGAGCGCGTCTTCAAACCCTGAAGAATGAATTTGAATCCCTTTGGATGAAGGAAGGTGATTCGGTAGATGACTTCGCCGGCAAACTGGGCTGTTTGGCTGCGAAGTATAGTAGCCTTGGAGCTTCATTAGATGATGCTACGCTCGTGAAAAAACTGCTGGACTCTGTACTACATAAATTTCTTCCGTTGGTTGCATCAATTGAGTAGTTTTCAGATCTGGATACTATGCCACACGAATGGCACTGAAGGACGCCTACTGCTAACCCAGTCAGAATGACAGTCGCGCCAAAAGGCTGGAAACAGCAAGGAGCTTTCAGCTAATAACAGAAGTTATGGCAACAAGCAAGATGGCCAAGGCCGAGGACGGTGGCATGGCAGAGGCCGTGGCTGTGCAAGAGGCGGCAGGAACTCCAATGGAGGCTGATTTGAATCAGATAGAAACAATAGAGGCACTAGAGACAAGAGTCACATAAAGTGCTTCAATTGCGACAAGTTTGGCCACTTTGTGTCGGAATGCAGGCTACCCAAATGCAAAGATGAGAAGGCAAACTTGACAAGAGCACAAGAAGATGATCCAGCCCTTTTCCTGTCAAAATGCACACAAAGTGCTGAAGACATGATTTTGCTCAAGGAAGATAGAGTGGTTTCAGACAATTTTGTCAAGGATCACAAAGAGGAGAAAGGCATTTGGTATCTAGACAATGGCGCAAGTAATCATATGACGGGATAGCGATCATTCTTCACTGAGCTTGATGAAAGCATTGTTGGACGAGTCCATTTTGGAGATGGATCAACAGTGCAGATCATGGGAAAAGGTTCAATACTGCTAGAATGTAAGACGGCGAGCATCGCCTAGTTACTGAAGTCTACTATATTCCCAGTCTTTATAGCAACGTATTGAGCCTTGGCCAAATCACTGAAACTGGCTGTAAGGTAGTGCTTGATGGACCTCTTTTGAAGATCTATGATCAGGAGGGAAGGTTGCTGATGAAAGTCAAAAGAACTGACAACTGCTTGTACAAGATTGTGTTGAACACATGTATTCTAGTGTGCCTCTCGGCAAGAATTGATAAACCGGCTTGGTTGTGGCACGCAAAACTCAACCATCTGAACTTCCAAGCGATGAAGGAGATGGTTGTAAAAGATTTGGTACGGGGAGTGCCAAAGATTGAACACATGACCCAGCTCTGTGAGGGATGCATTCTTGCGAAACACAATCGGCAGGTGTCGGCGTATTTCACCAACAGATTTCTCCCTGGACGGAATCCAGGGTTCGATAGAGGGGGTCTTCGCGGATGGACGGCCTATGAGCTCTCCTGAGGGATCCACACGAACAGGGATCCAAGAACACGCTGATATACCCAGGTTCGAGCCCCCAGTGCGGGTAATAGCCCTACGTCCTACTTGGGTCCTTGTTAATGTGTTTCGGATAGATTACAACATTTCTTTCTCTCTCTCTTTTTCTCCTCTAGTTCTTTCGCCTAGTGCCTTTCTCTTCGTTTCTTTCGCCCCCCCTTTTCCCATGCACTGGAGCTCCCTTATATAGGCCAGGCTGGCTCGGGCAAGTGGGAATGTGACATCACACTGATTACACTTCATTTATTACACCGATCACTGTAGCCTCGTCCCCTAGCCTCATTCTCTATGCAACTACATGACTTCGCCCGGTCCACCCGAGAGGCGACTTGCCTGCAACGGGTTAGGTGCGAGACGTCAGAGGGATAGGCTATCATGCCGTCAGCAGAGCCACACGCAATCAATGGCTCTGACATGGTGTGTTAGGGGAGAAGACTTCGAAGTGAAGTCCCCTCCCCCGCTCCTTTGGTGTATGCCCTTATGCCTGACTGACAACGGACCTTCGAGTACCTTCTGATTTCTTCGGCCGTCCTTCGGCACTTGTGGCCCCACTTGACTGTGGCAGAGAGGGTACCCCGGCGTAATGTACACCAACAGTAGCCCCCGGACCCGTCCTGGAGCGCACGCCAGTTCTTTCAGACTTCTTTAAAGTTGGCGTGTTCTCGGACGGGTCCACCACTCCTGAGCATGCAACCGCTCTAGTCCTCTCCGCTTCCGCCGCCTTCTCTCGGGACCCGAAACGTTGCACAATTTCGCCTTTTTGCGAACTACCAGCGCGAGAACCCTATTAATACACGTGGCCACGACTGGCGGTTCGCTCTCTTTTCAACTCCTGCGCCATTTTCTTCTTGCCCCTTCAACTTCCTTGCCTGAAGACATCCCTTCTACCCAAATGGCGCAACCGTTTCCTGCTTCTTCCGTCGACAAAGAGAGGGCAACGAGGCTCTCCCGGACCGCCGCCGAGGGTTCCCTCCGCCTACGCCATGGAACCCTCGCGCCGCAGTGCGACACTGGGGAGATCGTTATCTTTTTCTAGGCGCTGCTGGCGGGCCTGGTTCCGCCCTTCTCTGAATTCTTCCTCACCATCCTCCATTTCTACGAAATCCACCATCTCCACCTCACCCCCAACTCTGTCCTCATTCTCTCCACCTTTGCTTACCTCTGCGAAATGTTCGTGGGGGTAATGCCCAATCTCCCCCTCTTCCGCTTTTTCTATACTCTTCGTGGCTCCACAGACAGCAGAGTCACGGGGAGCTGCCATTTCCGCTTTCGCGACGGATCGGCTTCCCGCTACATCTCCTTCCAGACGAAGACCAACTGGAAGGCGTGGCGTAGCAAGTGGTTGTACGCCGGCGACGACAGCAACCTTGAAGCCCTGGAAATGCCCTCTACCGGCAGAGGCCATCGAGAACTGGGGTTCGCTCGTCGAGGAGACAGCGAAGCTCCAGACGATGGTGGCCCGCATCAACCTGCTGCAAGACGCCAGGCTAATCGGGGCACTGGTGGTCTGGAGCTTCGTGACCCGGAGGATCAGTCCCCTGCATCGGCGCGCCCGGCCGGCATGGCAATACACGGGCGACGACAACATGACCCGCACATATCCGGGCCGTAAGTTTCTGTTCTCCTTTTCTTTTGATCTTCTGTGGCCGTCATCAACCAGTAATTTTTTTTGTTTTTTACCAGGTGCAGGGAATTTGGATGCCCCTACCATCTCCAAATGGCTGGCTAGATTGCTACCACCGATGCTGAGCAGTCCGGACTTCCCAGCTGAGGCCCAACCACTCTATGATCTGGAGTTCGCGGAGCATCTCTGAATCATTAAGTTGCTCCCGGCAATGGACTCCACCGGGCCCGCGACACTGCCGCCCCACGGCCCACTGGTAATTAAAGACCCGACCACGGCTGGCGACCGGAGCGCGGGCAAGCGGCCGTCTTCCTCGGACGCCCCGGGTGCAGAACCAAAAAGGCCCTGCACCGACGACCAGACCCCCACCACCTCCGGTCCCACCATGCTTCCGAGCACGACTGAAGTGGCGAGGTCTTCGTCAGGCACGGTTGAAGTGGGGTCCTCTGCTCCTGCCCCGGCACCGACTCCACTGGCACTGGGAATTCTTCCCACTGCCCCGTAGGGCAGGCTTGAACTCTCGGTGGCTTCTTTCAGCTTCCAGGCGCCTCCCAGGGCGGCCCCCCTCGGTGCTTCAAAAAACAGGCGTCCGCCTTGCCCGCTGAAGCAGCGGGGGACCCTGTCCAAGTGTCATTCGGCACCATCGATGTGGCCCACGCAGACGCCGCCGGCGCCAGCACCTCTGTCCACCCCACTCCGAGCGCCCTCTCTGCCCCCATCTCCCGACTGGCAGCACTGCTCGCCGAACTCGGTAAAGCGCATGCATCTTCGGGCACCCTCCTCACGGCGACCACCTAGCATGAAGCACAGATGACCCAACAGATGGTGTCGCTGCGTGAGGAGCTGGCGCAGGAGAGGGAGAGGGATGAGGCCCAGCTGACACGGGAGAGGGCAAGTGGGGCGGCCCTGCTTGCCTAGGCGCAAGAGGCCGAAGCGGCGCAGAAGCGAGCCTAGGATGAGCTGCGTCGCACACTGCACAATCTCGCCGTCATGCTCCGCCTGGCTTACCATCGCATAGCCAGGAGCCTACTGCCCCTAGGGTGAAGCTATGTGAGCCACTGGAGCCTTCGGCAATGTAGTACGCTCTATGCGCCACCAAGGTTGCGGAGACTTTCGCCAGCTTGCCCGCCGCCCTGGTTGCTCGCTCCGCCTAGGAAGGATGAGAGGTTGCAGTCGCCACCGCGAGGTACGTGCTGGCCTGCTGTGCCAGCCGTGACGCTTCCTTCGATCCCATGGCCACCGTGGCCAGAATTGAAGGCGACGAGGCCCAAGCGCAAGCGCGCAGCCTCGAAGTACGTGGCCGGGTTCATGAAGGTGGAGGACCCGGCCCTCGACGCTACGTTGGCGGAGGAGGAAGCAAGGGATGACACCGAGCACATCCAGGTCGCCAACGACGACTGATGGCCCGGGCCGCCATTCTTGTTTTCTTCATTTCTTCTTCTTCTTTTTGTTTTGTAACCCTGTACATATACTTTTTTAGTAGTCTTAATGAAACTATCATCTTTTGCCTTTACCTAAATGCCTGCTTGTTTATGTTTGCTCGCGTCTGCTCGACCCTACCGCCGGGCGACCAGGCCCCGGACTTGCCACGATGTGGACCTGAAAGCTTAGATTAGGTCAATGCTTTGATGCTTTTTTTGTGATTGCACGTAGCCGCTACAAACACAAGCAAAAGTTACGCAGGATACGCAGGGAATAGACCAAAAGAACATAAGTCCCTGCGCGGGGTTGTCATGGTCCCCTCGCCCTTTGGAACATAAGCCCTTGCGATCTCTCGGAACCAGACCACAGCGCTGCGTGTCAAGGTAGCGGGTCTCCAGGAGTGATTTTGGGCCAGCGGTGCTCACGGTGACAACCCGGGGTGTACTAGATGCACTAAACACCGTGCCAAACTCGCCCCCTGGTCGCCCGTCTCTCCCGACACAAGCGCTGGGTGTTACCGTATATCGACAAGGAGCCGCCAAACTACCGGTACCCATGACAACCACGCGAAACGCTACCCACCGGGGAACAAGCAGGAAAGACAAAAAAGACAGACCAAGAGCCCATAAGGCAAACAACTTCACTAATTATCGGCCATCGCCGATCAGCTAAGAGAGAGCCCATCTTTTAGCTGATCGGGGCAAACTGCCAAGCACTTATAGTTCTCAGGGGTAGAATTTCCACAAAACTTCCAAGTTTTGGGAGTTTGCCAACTCTTGGCCGTCCTTAGTGGCCAACCGAACCGCCCCGGGCCGAGAGACCAAGACCACCTTAAAGGGCTCTCCTCTTCGGGAGATCTTGGCAACCGGCATGTGCTGAATTCTCATAAGATGAGGTCGCCTTGCCGGTCTCTCTCTTATGAACCGGGTGGCGTGGTACACTTTGAGGCTCTCGCGATACCGAGCAAAGACGCATAAAGTTGCCGGCCGCACACCCCTCCGAAGGTTGATTTTTTCTCTGCGCTGGTCTTCCTGGTCCTCTTTGCTGAATGCCGAAACGCGTGGTGAGCCTAGTGATAGCTCGGACGAAAGGATAACTTCTGCCCCGTAGACCAGGAAGAAAGGTGTTTCTCCAGTTGCCCGGCTGGGTGTGGTTCGAAGCGACCACAGCACCGCCGAAAGTTCTTCTGTCCATCAAGCTCTCCGCTTGTGGAGCCGATCAAACGCTCTGGTCTTGAGGCCCCTCAATACCAGCGCGTTGGCACGCTTCACTTGGTCATTACTCCTCGGGTGGGCCACCGAGGCGAAGTATACCTTGGTGCCCATGTCTTCACAAAACTCCGGAATGCCGCGCTGGTGAACTGGGTGCCGTTGTCGGTGATGATGCAATTGGTGACTCCGAAGCGGGTAAAGATCCCACGCATGAACCTGATAGCAGCGGAGGCCGTGATGGCATGCACTACATCGGCTTCAACCCACTTGGTGAATTTGTCGATAGCGACGAACAGATGAGTGAAGCCCCCTGTGACCCGTGGGAACAGGCAAAGGATGTCCAGCCCCTAGACCGCGAATGGCCAGGAGAATGGGATGGTTTGCAGCGCCTTGGCTGGTCGGTGGATCTGCTTGGCATGGAACTGGCACGCCTCGCATCTCCTAACCAGCTTGTAGGCATCACGGAGGCGATGGCCAATAGAATCCTTGGCGGAACGCTTTACCGACCAGTGTCCGACTGGACATATGGCTCCTGCACATGCCTCCATGGATATCAGAGAGCAGGCGCTCCCCTCTTCCTGAGTGATGCACTTCAGAAGAATTCCGTTTCTACTCTAGCGATATAGGTCCCCACCTACCAGAGTATAGCACTTGGCCTTACGTGCAATTTTCTCGCTGACGCATCATCGTCGGCGATCACTTGGTCCCGTAGGAAGGCTAGGATCGGATCCATCCACCAACCTTCCAGGCCAAGTGTAGTAATCATGTGGTGATCCCACAGGTACTCACTTTGGCAGACGTTTCCCCGGCACGCTCGTGGTGCCACCGTCCTTCCTCCACTGAATCGGGTGAATTTGGTGGCGTGCCGTCCTCCCTCCCTAAACTGGGGGCTGGGACAGCCACGCCACCTTCCCTCCCTGAATCGGAGGCTGAGACAGCCGCACCATCGTCCCCTCCATGAACGGGGGCTACGACGGACGGTCGCGTAAGCCTTTCTTCAAAGACCTCGACCGGAACAGTGGTTCTTGATGACGCAACTATGAAAGCCCATCTGCCATATGGTTGTCGCGCCGAGGGATATGGATATATCCCAGCCCTTCAAAGTGGCGTTCCATCTTTCTGACCTCCGCCAAGTACGCTACCATTGTAGGGTCAGAGCACTGAAATTCCTTTCGTGCCTGATTGATGATCAGCAGGGAGTCGCCTTTGACTTGGAGACGTCAAACGCCTAACGCGGAGGCGACACGCAGCCCCACCAGTAAACCCTCGTATTTGGCGATGTTGTTGGTGGCCCTGAAGTCTAGGACAACCACGTACTGAAGGATGTCACCGGTCGGTGAGACCAGGACAATCCTAGCCCCCGCACCTTCGAGCCTAAAGGAGCCATTAAAGAATAAAGTCCAGGGAGAAGGCGTGGGTATTTCTTCAGCTTCAGGAGTGGCGGGAGTCCACTCGGTGATGAACTCCACCAGTTTTGACTCTTGATGGCAGTGCGGGGTGTGAACTTGAGGCAGAATTCCCCCAGCTCTACCGACCACTTGGCGACACGACCATTGACTTCCCGATTATGGAGGATCTCTCGCAGGGGATAGGCAGTGATCACCGTGATCTCCCGCCCCTGGAAGTAGTGCCGTAGTTTCCTGGACGCCACTAGGACGGTGTATAACATCTTTTGCGCTTGTGGGTACCTGGTCTTTACCTCATGTAGTACCTTGCTGACGTAGTAGACTGGCTTCTGGACGCCTTCCCTCTCCGCCACCAGTACCGTGTTCACCACTGCAGGGGTAGCGCCGATGTACAGGAGCAATGGCTCACCAGGCTTGGGGGCAACTAGCACCAACGGGGAGGAGAGGTATTTCTTCAAGTTTTAAACGCTTGTTGGGCCTCCTGAGTCCACTCGAATTGATTGGTCTTTTTCAACAGCTTGAATAGGGGCAGATTTCTTTCCCCCAAATGAGTAATAAATCGCCCGAGGGATGCCAGACGGCCAGCAAGGCACTGCACTTGCTTGAGCCAAATTGGTGGCTTCATGTGCTCGATGGTCGCTATCTTGTCAGGATTGGCCTTAATGCCCCGACTGGACACAAGGAACCCTAGCAACTTCCCGAAGGGCACGCCGAACACACACTTCTCAGGGTTGAGCTTCAGGCAATTCTTCCGGAGGTTGGCAAAGGTTTCGTCCAGGTCTTCAATCAGTTCTTCACCCTTCTTGACTTTCACTACCAGGTCATCGACGTATACCTCGAGGTTTCGTCCTATCTGCAGACGAAAAGAAATATGCATGGCGCGTTGATAAGTAGAACCAACATTTTTAACCCAAATGCCATTCTGATATAACAATAAACACCCTTCGGGGTTGCAAAAGAAGTTTTTTCTTCATCTTCCGTCGCCATGCTAATCTGGTGGTACGGAGTCTGGCGTCCAAAAACACAAGACTTTCGCACCTTGTCGTTAGGCACAGGCGTTCGGTTTAACGAATATTTCGGTTTCGGTTTTGGTTTTCGTGAATTTGGTTATTGAAAAAAGAAACGAAATATGTTTGGCAATTTCGAAACCGACAATTCGGTTAGCCGATAATTCGGTTTCGGTTTTGGTTTTAAACCGAATTAACGAAATTCACACCTTCTTTGGAAGTTTTGATATTACTCGACCAACCAAAACCATCTCGGTACATTCAAGGCCTACTCAAACAACTAAACCACACACCAAGCTTAAATGTATCTATTCAGGATGACTTAATTCAACCATGCACCCATTCATACAGATAAGTCGCTTCATTACGCTAACAATGTCGCCAATAGACAACGAAAATACCGTGATAAGCAACAACTGAATTCCCAAACACCTAACCATGTTGCCTCACCAATAAAATGGCAACATACAGTATCAAGAAAATGTGCGTGATCGCTTAAATGAAGAAATACCATCACGAGATCCGATTAAATTCGGTTTTAGGTTAAAGCGATTAGCAATTGAAGTTTGTATAGATAGAAGCGCATGAATCAAAAGAATATAACATATTCCATCCCTCCTCATAGCATAAGATTTTTTCATTTCAGAGATGGAAATGGAATCATTTACAAATCCTTTGTTTGCCAACAAAATGGAAATGGGAAAAGGCAAACCTGCAGCGGAGACCGGAGGAGGATTCTTCTGCGACCGCAGATGAGGAGAACACAGGCGATGGCTTTTGCTCGAGTGGGGAACACGGAACCGAAAGCCCGGCGGCCGGCGTGATTGGGGAAGGGAGGAGAGGGGCGTCGCCTGGACCTGGAGTGGCGATTGGGGAAGGGAGGCCGGAGCCCGGAGGAGGGGCGGGATGAGGTCTGGAGTAGTGGAGTGGGCGGGGAGGCGGCGGCACACTGAGACTTGAGTGGGGAGATCGGAGGAGTGGCGGCGCGGTGCCGTGCTGTCTTGCCGTGCCTCGTGCCTGGACCGGCTGGACGCTGGAGCCTGGAGCCAAGGGAAGGGGCGGCGCTTGCGCTTGGTGCCTTGGCCAGTGGGGAGGCCGGAACGGCCGAATGGGAAGGAGGGTGCCGCCTCATTTGGGCGTGAGGGACCGAGGCTGAGGGGAGGAGGAGGCCGAGCCAACTAGGGTTTTAGTTTATTTCACATGTGACATACACATCTTGTCTGAGTCATATTCCGGTTAATTCGGCTAACCGACGTGCAAAACCGAATTAACTGAAACAAAATCGGTTATTTCATATAGCTAACCGAATTGATAACCGAAAAAATCGGTTTCGGTTTTTTCGGTTTCGGTTTCGGTGTTTTCGATTTCGGTTTCGGTTTTCGGTTTCCGGTTTATTTGCCCACCCCTACTTGTCGTAGAGTCGACGATAAGATCAACGCGTGGCAAAGGGTACGGATCCTTCGGGCAGGCCTTATTGAGGTCGGTAAAGTCGACGCACATCCACCACTTCTCGTTAGGCTTCTTGACGAGCACAAGGTTGGCAAGCCACTCGGAGTGATAGACTTCCCTAACGATCCCCGTACGCATCAGCTTCTCTACCTCCTCACGAATGACATCTTGTCGCTCTGGTGCCTGCCTCTAGACCTTTTGCCGGACCGGGTGCACTCCTGGGAGCGTTGCCAATCGGTGCTCGATCACCTCCCTAGGGACCCCAGTCATGTCAGACGGTTGCCATGCAAACACGTTGGAGTTAGACCGGAGGAAGGTGACGAGCGCGCTTTCCTATTCGGTGCCAAGGTTGGCACCCACCTTGACGGTTTTCTCGGGCTCGCCCTCGCTCAGGGAGACCACCTTAACCTCGCCGGACGAACTAGGCAAGGCACGGGTCTTCGCCGGAGGGGCTCCCGAGTAGGCAGCATCGGCTTGCCTTGCATAGGTGGCACCGGCCAGGTCCAATGCCTGCTTGTGGCAGCACATGGCTTTCGGCCTATCCACCTTAATGACTATGGGGCCATCGGGCCCTGGCATCTTCACCACCATGTACGCATAGTGGGTCGCCACCATGAATTTGACCAATGCCGGTTGGCCAAGCAAGGGGTTGTATAGAAGGTCGAAATCAGCGACTTCAAAGTCCACCACCTCCGTACGGTAGTTGCTCTCATCCCCGAAGGTGACGGGGAGGTGTACCTGGCCCAGGGGCACCGAACCAGCCCTCGGGGTGACTCCATAGAAAAGCAAGGCTGGGCGCAACTCCTGTTGTGATATCTGGAGCGCCCGAAATGCCTTAGAGGATAGGAGGTAGATGGAGCTCCCTACGTCCACCAGCACTCGCCCGAGCTTCACATTCCAGACTGTGGGCGAAACCACGATCGGAAGGTGACTCAGGACGGCGGTGCTTTCAGGGTGGTCGGCCCGACTGAAGATGATCAGCTCCTCTGACCACTTTAGCGGCCTACTTGTCCCTAAGCTCGGCACCGCGGCGCAAGCCTCCCTCATCAGCTGCTTATACTTCGCGTTGGAGGGATAGGTGGTTGAGCCACCGTGTATGTACACCACCGTGTGCTCCGCCCGCTCGGAAGGCCAGTGGGGTAGAGTCTTCATCCTGGTCATCATCGCGGGGACGACGCTCCTTGATCCGCTGCTCCACCATCTTGCTCACAACCTAGCAGTCGGCCAGGTCGTGCGCGTTGGATCTGTGGATCGGGCAGTAGGTTCTGCCCTCCTTCTCTTCACGGTGGTCGTCCCTCTGACAACGATGATCATCTCACCAGTCACGGTGGTCGCACCATCGCGACTTGATGTCCCTGTGCTCGCGCTCAGCGGTTAGGACCTGTCTGGACTCAGCCGCTCTGCGCTTCTTCATCTTCTTGCTCGTGGAGCCGGGACCCTTCGAGGTCCTTGCTTCATCTCTACCGTGACCGCCAGTCGAACCAGACACTGGCCCCCAAGCTTCCGCCACTCGCGCGCACTTATGTGCCAGGGACAAGAGCTCGGAAGTGGTGGTGATGTTGTGGGTGGCCATCTTCTCCAGCATCTTGTAGTCCCGGACGCCTCTTCGAAAGGCGATGACGACTGATTGTTTGGAGATCCTAGGGATTGTATTGCGACAGTGACTGAACCATCAGATAAAGTCACGCAATGACTCCCCTTTATCCTGCTCGAGGGCATGGAGATCATCCTCCACGCCCGGCTATGTGTAGGAGCCTTGAAAGTTGGTGACAAAAAGGTCACACTGAAAGACCATGTGGAGGTCTATCCTTGTGTGTGATGAGTAATTGACAAGATTTGAGCTTGGTTTGATTTGAAATTGAGTTTGATTTGAATTGGATTTTGATTTGAAGCAATTTGAGTGTTGGTTGCTTTTCCCAGTGCTACCAGCCTGAGGGCGGTAGCACCGGAACTTTGAGAGAAATTATGATTGATTAATGATTTTGGGATAATCATTGAATATTTTTGTGGGCATTGCTATGTGAAAGGTTTTTTCCTTGTCTTTGATGGTTGCAGGGTGACGGTGCTAGGTCATGGTGAGGCGGAGGATGACCGGGACTAGACGAGGAGCGTCGGAGGTCCAGACGGTCGGGAGATCACCGGAAGATCATCGGAGATAGAGTCCGGGCAAGCCAAGAAGACAAGGAAAGGAGATGATGCTAACTAGATACCGCGTGAATCAATGAGGGCCGTTGGATCACAGTCTAGTTGATAGGTTAGCGGGTCTAGGTAGTATGCTTTGAAAACTATGCAAAAAAAACCCATTATGTGTGTGGGTTTTGGGTTAGCCCTTGCATGGCTATGTGAGAGGGTTAATCCTAGCCCTTGGATGAGTGCTCTAGGGTTGAGGGACTCATCCAAGGGTGGTAGGTGGCCCAAGATAGTATACATAGGGGTGGAGGGGTAGCCTCCTCCCCTTGAAGGTTGTAGAGGTTTTTGTGCTCCTTTGAGATTTACCCACCTTGTTGTGAGGCTTTGTAAACCTCCTCCTTCTATAAATACAAATCTTTTTCATTCATGCTTGAATTTAAATTACGCACTTACTTTATGTCTTAAATTCAGCACTTAAATTCAGCATTTAAATTCCTGCAATTTACTTTCTCTCAATTTACTTTCTCGCAATTTGGATTTGCCTCCCTCCTTCTAAATGCTGATCTTGGATGTTTTGAGTGTGTTCATATGGTTTTACATCTCTTTTGCACTCTAGGATAGAGTAGAGATCATCTTTTCAATTAAGTTGCAACTCTGTCCAGAACTTGTTCTTCGTGCAGCAGTTAGTTTTTGATTTTTAGAAAAATATAGAAAAATTAGTTTTGATTTATTCTTACTGGAGATTGTGCGGGACTCTCGTATCCATTTGTAGAAAAATTTTGGAGTCCACTGGTCACACCGTTTGGGTCCCATGAGGTGAAAACTGAGCCCCAAACTTTCTGCTCGAAGTTTCTTACTATCTGTGTTATTTGATTTTTTCTGATTTTTATGTAAACATTTTTGAGGTGAAATTTTGTGCAGTTATTCATGACTCATTTTATCATACGAATAAAAATTCTGAAAATTTCTTGAGTACCAGAAACCCACCAACCACCTGTTCTAATTGAGGATAGTCTTTGGAAATTCTGCTTTTGCTTTTCTAAAAGTGGCTTTTATGATTTGAATTGATCACTTTTCTAAAAACAAGAGTTGAATTAATTCCTTTTTGTTTTGGACACTAGAAAACCAGGATTGTGACTCAAAAATCCCCACATATTCGGTGGTACTCATACATGCAAGCTAGGGGTACACATAGTTGTCTAGTTGTTCGGGTTTTTCACGATTTCCTTTGCACGATCTTTTCAAGGAGTCTCCAGCGCTCCAACTCTTGGAGGGCCACCGGCGGCGACCCCGATTCTGCCAACGGCGGCAGGTCATGGCGCGGCGCACCGACCATTGCTGGGAGCGGACCCGGCGCCGTTTCACGCTCGACCACCACCTCGTCCGAGCTTTCCACCACCGAGCGATGGAACGGGAGCAGCATCTTCTTCTGCTGGCCTCTTTGGTAGGGGAGTGTCGCCTTTTCGTTTCCCCAGGGACGTCTCCTTTTGGGTGATCTCCACCTGAGGCGCGGCGATAGGAGTGCTCGTACCGATACCCTCGTAGGGTCCGCCACCGATCAGCGGCCCGAGGAAGGCCTCGTACGGATCGCCGGGGCTGTCACCACCGCCATAGCTCGAGGACGACTCCGGATCGGCGGCACTGATAGCGGTGGTCACAGAGGCATCCTCGCCGCGCGCAACTCTGGCCATGCGCTCCCTCCTCTTTTCGTTCGTCCTCTCTTCTCTCCGCTTCTTGCGGGCGGAATCTCCCAGGACAGCTGCCTCAAGGGCCTGGGCCTTCTGTTGCTTTTCCCCCGGCAGCAGCGGTCGGGACACCATCTTGCCCAGTCCCTGAGTGGTACAAAATCACTAGTTAATTCAGATGTCGACAAGCTGGGGACACAGAGGGAGGAAACGGAACCACTCGGCCTACCAGGTTCGGAGGGTTCTCCATTGAAAAAGGTTCGGGGCCGACACCCGTTGCCGTGGTAGCGCCCCCGACCAGCACATTGGCCACCCTGGCCTCAAGCTCCGACGCGGCGAGTTCCGCCGCGGCCATCCTCATAGGGTCGGACGCCCCGCCATACAGGAACATGGGGCGCGGCCTGTCCATAAGGGGTTGCACGCGCATCTTCATGAATGCGCGTACAACAGCATTGCCGGTCAGGCCCCGCTCCCGTTGAAGCTTGATCCGCTCCAAGATCGGCGCCACCTTCTTTTTCTCCCTCTTGTCGAGGCCCCAGCCCCAATCTTCCTTCGACTCGGGGAGACGACCGCTGAAGGCTGGGGCGCTTCCTCCCAGGTTCCGAGCATAGAACCACTCAGAATGCCACCCTCGGTTCGATGTCGGCAGCTTCAAGGGGATGTACTCCACCCCGCGTCCAGAGCGTAGCTGGATGGCCGCACCCCCCATGGACGCCGTGGCAGCCACCGACTTATCCCTCCACGATCGAGTGTAGAAGAAGTACTTTCACAGCAACCAGTGGGGCTCAATCCCCAGGAACGCTCCACATAGCGTTATGAAGATCGCTATGTGGAGCACGCCGTTAGGATTGAGATGGTGTACCTCGATCCCGTAATGGTGCAGCATCCCATGAACGAAGGGATGAAGTGGGAGCCCGAACCCGCGCTTGTAGAACCAGGCGGGGACCACGATCTCTCCCTCCTCCGGTGCTGGTTCCGCGGCCCCCTTTGGGACCCTCCATTGCGAGGCGTCCCAGCGAGAAGAAACCTTTCTTCTCGGCCCGTATGCTGGCCGGACTCGGCGGTACACTCCAACCACGACATCTTCGATCCACGAGCGATCGGAGGTCGGAGGAGAAGAATGTGAGTCGCTCTCTCCCAACTCCCTTGTTTCTTTTTCTCGCCTCAGGGAAACTCGAGGAACAAGGAAGGCAAAGCCAAGGAGGCGGCGAAAGCGAAAGCAGGAGGATGCCCTAATGCCTCTCCCACGCCAGTCTTATGGGCGCCGAACAGGCACCAGCCTAACGCGTGTCGATCGGGTGAGCACCGGTCAAGATGGCCTCGTATGAAGCGTCACCCATCGCATCAAAGTGCCACGACGCGCCGCTGGTGAGTCGTATCCCCCCTAATCATCTCGCTTCGCATTTAATTCCCGGATGCGCATTAAATGCTTGCAGAGACATCGAGTGTCGCTCGGCGAACGCCCATGACCTTGATCTCGCCTCGGGTCGGCTCAAACCGACCCGAGGCGGAGGAAACCCACCGAGCCTTTGCGGCCTCGAGGTGGCGAAAGGCTTGAATGCTGACGAAAAGACTCGCCGTGGGTCGGCGGGATCCACCGGATGGATCCTCGTGACCGGCGCAGTAAGCGGCGAGGGCAAGTTTAAGGCGAACCCTCGGTGGGTCACTAGTTGGGTTGGCGGACGACCCAATCGCCTTAGCTCGTGTCCGAGACCATACTTCAAACTCTCCCGCGGAGCCCCCCGAAAGGGCAGCAGCCAGCTGCGCCCCGAGTTACGAACGGCTCGGGGTCCGGTACGGGATTGAGTAAAGAAAGGTTTTTTATGGGTCGCCCCCAGCGGGTCGGACACCCGACGCAGGGATCGTCCGCTCGGAGGTCGCGTGACCTCCAGGGCCCACTCGGATAACCCGTTTGTAGCTCCACGAGCACGGTGTTCGGCCGACGTAGGCAAACACGCGTCTGCTCACCCCCTCCAGGTCCCACACCTGCGGACGGGGCATATACGTGGGATCGACAGCGGCCTCTCCTCTCGTAGATTGCCTCGCCTGACGAGGACTCGAGATGGACGCCCTCCGCCTAGCTCCGGCGTTAAACCAGCACGTCTAACACGCCCAGCTACGGCGTAAAAATAGCACTAACACGCCCAGCTACGGCGTAAAAATAGCACTAACACACCCGTCTACGGCGTAAAAATGGCACTAACACGCCCGGCTACGGCGTAAAAATAGCACTCGGGAACCGGAACCTCTCGTGAAGGCATCCGGACCTCCCTGCCGACCACTGCCGCGCCTAGCTTCGACGTTAAACAAGCACTCGGGAACCGGAACCTCTCGCGAAGGCATCCGGACCTCCCTGCCGGCCACGGCCGCGTCCAGCTTCGACGTTAAACAAGCACTCGGAAACCGGAACATCTCGCGAAGGCATCCGGACCTCCCTGCCGACCACGGCCACGTCTAGCTTCGACGTTAAATAAGCTCTCGGGAAACGGAACCCACTACACCATGGCACACTTTTGGCCACTGTGAACTTTTGGCAAAAGGTTTATATTAGCGACATATAATCTGTGGGCAATAATCAGACCTTCTACTGTCACCTCGTCTGTCGGCAATTGTATAATAGAGCAACATGTTATGTGTCGGCATTTTTATTTTGACTGGTAATGTGTCGGCAAAAAATAGTAGATAGTGTTTCGGTCGGCGTAGCCTAATTTATCTGTCGGCGAATGGTTGTGTACGGACTAGCTGGCTAGCGAAAAGATCGCAATTAGCGCGCGGCCACAGCGAACGCGGGAGACTCTAAAGTTTCGGCCGCCAGGCGGGCCTTATCCTCTTGCGCGCAAGCTCGTTCACACAGCATCGCCCACATAAAACCCTAGGAAAGAAAAATCCCCAATTGGCCGAAGCCCCAGCGCTCGAACCCGTGTCTTGCCCGGCGCCAGCCTTGCCGCTCGTCGCCTAAACACTGCGTCGGGCCGGGACGGAGAAGGCGCGCCGCAAGGCTTGTGGAGGCGGAGAAGGCGAGGGCGTCGAGGCCAAGGCCGGAGAAGGCGAGCACGCGAGGAGCCGGGGCCGGAGAAGGCGAGCGCGCCGGGGCCGGGCCGAGAAGGCGAGTCCGCGTGGGGCCGGGGCTGGAGATTGGAGAAGGCGAGCACCGAGCGCGAAGCGCAGTCACCGCTCAGAGAGGAGAGCAGTCGCCGCTCAGAGAGGAGAGGAGCGCAGTCGCCCAATAACTGAGGAAATGAGGTAACGAGGATTTGATTTTGAGATTTTGAGTTGAGGAAATGAGGAAACTGACTAACTAAGGCACTGAGCATTGGCAGGAACTGAGGAAATGAGGAAACTGAGCATGAGTGCATCGACACTTTGGCAGGATTGACGCCAAGACGCCCAGACCAGAGCCGGACAGCCAGAGGTTCTTTATTTGCTCGGTATAAAAAATTGCCCCAACTCCTAAGATCCCAATGCAATGCTTTCTTTCTGATAGCTAATAAAATATATTCTATTAACTAGTTGTGGTTGATTTTTTTTGTCTCTCTCATTCAATTTGTTTTATTATAGCAAATATGGAGAATCAAACATTGCACAAATTTTTCCAACGACGTGCAAGTACTAGTAATCCACGAACTAACGAGAATCAAACATTGCACAATTGTTTTATTATATTTTGATTATTCACTTTGTTTCCTTTCTATTTATATATGAATTTGAAATTTGGTTGCCAATAGATCGATACATATATCATTAGTATACTTGTCTTAAGTTAGAATTTTGACATAGAAGCCCCCCTCTATTTTCATCCTAGATTCGCCGCTGGCTCCGTCCATCTGGTGTGGCCTCAAGGCTCTTCATCTGCCTACTCTCTCTCTCTCTCTAAAATACATTTTCGTTTTCTCTGATGACCAAGCTTGCGATGACCTTATCCATTACTTGTTGCCGGATGCATCACCTTATCTTCTATTACATTATTCTTTGTCACATTCTCACTCTTCAACTACAAACCCTACGTGCAACTACCATCTTGGGTCAAATATCTTCTGAGATAGACATATGCTTGCATGGTGCATGTCGGATTTTGTCAAATTGTTTGACCTCCTCGGCATGGACAACTGAACATTTGAAATTGTGTCTGTGATGAATATTTAAAATCACTATTGAAAACCCGAGCGTTAAAACTTCTAATGTTGAGTTCTTGTTCTTTCAAGTTCTGATTCCATAAGGCATACCAAGCAAAGGTAAGTCTTTTTCTTTGTTTCTATCGTCTTTCGTGATCTTATGTGCTATCTAAGAAATAAAAATGTAAAGAATTTTCGATTTGTAAATATCGCCAAATGGGCTATTAAGGTGATTGACTAGCCAATTTCGATATTCTAGAGTTCATGAGGTATATTCATGTCCATTCCAGTCTGAGACTTAATAGAAGCATATGGGATTTAATTACATCAACATTGTATATATGCTAAATGACAAGGGAATAACAGCGCTCTGGTATTTGCATTGCTCTCATTACAAGAGAGTAAATATGAGTGGTGAAAATTATTTCTAATTAGTAACTTCATCTTGCTTATGTCATTGTTTGTTTGTAGAAAAGAAGGCGGAAGCGAGCACGATCAAAAATCTATCCACATTCTCATGAAGCAATATAGTTTTCAATACTTTTAAAATCTATCCACATTTTTATTCTCATGGAAGGTGCAATATAGTTTTCAATACTTTTAATGAATTCAGCCAACTGATAAATTAAGCACTATATACATAGTTTTATTCTCATTTATATATGTATACATAATTTTTTTATCATTTATATATGTTAACAAACTTTGTAGAATGCATTAGGGTGCAAGTACATATATATACCTCATGATGGATCGAAACACGTAATCTCGAAATGGAATAGCCTAACCCCGTCCTGGCCATCGATATGTAATCCTCAATGAATTCGTTTAGGTAACATTTGCAAATGTGAATTGGTGCGAGGAGAGGTTAGTTTAAAATCAGAGATTGATTTCAGAACAACCATAGTCAATTTGCTTTGCTTACCAACATAAATTAGCAATTGGTCGGTTTTCGCTTAGTTTGTTGCGGAACCAGGTTGATTTGTGAAACCTTTTCCTTATCTCCAAAGCAATATTATGAAAATTTTTATATTTTGCAAAACTTGGCCAAAAATGTCGACCTTGATAACTTGGCCAACAAACAATCTTAGCTGAAGTCCCCAATTATGCGCCTTATTCAAAAAATGAGTTTTAGCCAAGAATCCTGGATACAACTATTTGAAACATTGTTCCTTTTACATATCTTCTTGTCGACTTTTCTTATTTTCTACACCTCTTGATGCAAGAAGCTACTCTTAAATTATTGGGATTCGACTTTACGAGGGTAGGTGTAATGTGTTTACTGTTTATTGGAGCATATGTGTACAAATTTTATGAATTAATTTTACTACTATTTATATCTATTAATTGAATTGTTATAGTGAGTGCATGAATATTTTCTCATCTTGCACAAAAGTAGAAATGAAAAATGGCATGATCTTTTCAAATGCTTGTGTTCATACTTTCATTGAATAAACTCTCTTGAATAGCTGATTTGCCTAACAAAGCATCCAGATGAATAATATTTCATACTGCTTGATACAACACAGGGTGGACCACGAACTTTTGCTTCTTCGAGCAGTTGACATTTCTCATCGCGGAGGCGTGCTTCTTTGGCTGGGCTGTTTTTCTTTGTGTCGCCTACCATCGCTTCCTTTCTCATTACTCATTTGCGTGGTTTTTCTAGTTGTGTACATACACAAGAAAAAGATTGTGGAAATGTAGATTGTAGTGCATGATATAGTGCTATAAGACATATACGGTTTGCATTTTTATTTCTGCCATTCTTGCTTGTACACTTTGAATGGCTATGCCATATTACAAAGATCTCTGAAGCACTGGCTTCATTTTTGTATCTTGCGATTAGCTAGTTGTCTAACCAGTGTACTTGCATTGGCGTGTGGGAGGTTGCAAGTGAGGAGCGTTGCATTGGCGAAGGATCTTGCGGTGCTGAAGCTGTATGTTTGTTCAACCTGAAATTAAGTTGGAAATGTTTGCATTTGATGGGTGAAATATCTTTGTTTTAATAACTTGTTCACTATGTCGACAGATATGAACCTTCAGGAGGAAGAGATCCTTAAGTTGGCGTTACTTTGGACTGTCCAATGTCCAATGGTAGTACTAGTAGCTAATGAATATTAGGGCAAGCAACATGCCGTTCTGGAATGGATTTCATACACAAAGAACCAGCTTTTTAATACTTGTGGTCTGTGTGGTGTTATGTTTATTTGGTTGTCTTGTGGCATATTTTCAGAAGACATCAGTTTTACTAAATTGCTTTATTTTGTTCTGGCATATTCTAATTACTACATCTTTTCCCATCCTACATGCCCAACTAAAATTTGTTTGAAATCTATATAGAACATGGACCAATAATTTTATGACTTGTCTTCAGTTTGTGTGATTGAAATCTATACAGATTTGCTAAGCAGGTCATCACATGCAGTTATGCAGATCACCTCTCTTGATTGATTTATGCAGGGAGGAAAAGTAGTGCAGTGAAAATCTCTGCAGCTGTTGCCTGTTCCATTGTCTTGATGTTAATTGTTTCAGAATCTGCTTTCTTTTACTTGATCAGGAGGAAGGCTTCCAAGAACAAGAACAGTAAGTACTAGTAGCATACTGTTTAAGTGTTTGCTCGGTAACAGAAATTTCTGTTTGTTGATGTCTTTATGTCTTAACAGCACCAACACCAATTTTCATCCAATTTTTGTACCTGTTTCCGAGCAACTATCACATTTCATAGACTGATGTTGGTAATCGGATATTCAAATCTTTTGAACACCAGTAGCAGTTAAAGTGACTTAATGTCATTAAATTAGATGTCTTGACATAATCTTTTAGTGCTCTATACCATTTGATCAACAAAATCAATTTTTATCCTTATCTTTTCCCTATTTGCACTCATGCAAGACATTGGATGCTTCTTGTATTACATAAACTTTTGATAGCAAGGTCTAAATTTACTCTAAAGTTTTGTCCTATGCACTATGCTTATCTTTTTAAGAAATAGCACATGAATTCTGAATCTAATATCCATCTGAGACTATTGCCCTTTGTTTGCATGTTCTTGGTGGAAAAGTTGAAGAAACACCTAGGCCTTTGAAGGATGTCATCCTGGTTTCTTATGAGATTATCCATAAAAAGGATCCTGTTGCTGGTCAGAGAAAAGGACCCTGCTGCTGGTCAGAGAATCAAGTAGAGGGTAATGGATTGAACTGAATTATTCTTTTGTTGCATGTTGCTATTTGGTGGTATCGGTTTAAATTTGCACCATAGTTCAGTCCCATTGGGTTCTTGACACCTTTCATGCTATCTGCTTATAGTCACGAAACGGATATTTTTTGCGATTTATGCCGATCTTTTAAATTGTTTTGATCTGTGTCAATGCTGCTGAAGTTTATTAGCTATATATTTGACAATTAGCACTCAACATCTTTTTATTATTTTCCTATTTTTCAAGCAATTTATCCTAGGATTTGTATCCTTTGAGTTTGTCATTCTCTAATTTAGGCGATGCAATGGAAAATGAGATTTCCACTTAGTAATAATTTTTTATATGGTAATGACCTCATCCCTATTTGATTCATATAGCAAGTGTTTTAATTACGTGTAAACAAAATATAACCGATAGCTTTTATGTAGATCCAAAGTGCTTTCTTTGTGAATGAATGCATTATCTTTGGGCTAGCTATGATTAAATTAAATATTGATGTGTATGCATGTGTCCACTTTCGTGATGTATATGCATGTCTTCTGAGATCCACTTTTGTCCTGGTTTTGCTGACTGCTGAGGTGCCAATTCTACAAATGTCGATGTCTTAACTATATTTGTGATGTTGATGTACCTTGTAAAAAAATGCTAACAAAATGAAGGCGGCCATGAAATAGTTCCATTGGATGCTTCCATTTTCGGCTGGTGTTTGTGAAAACAATCGAGAGCTGTTGTATGAACTTGGACAGTTTACTAATACTGAAAATGTATTTATAGTTCATCTCAATTATGCTCCTTTTATAGTCCATTCCATGGGGTTGTATAGGTTCCACCATATCCAGCATAAACTTAACGAGAGCATTCCTTCTCTGCGCACTTTTTTGCCCAGTTCTAAAGCATGTCTATGTAGAATTTTTTTTCTGGACCAGTTCATCTTTAGAGTGATTTCCACTGGGAATAGTGCTTGAACAAATTGTCTATTATTGTCTTGTGCAGGAAGTATATGATCAACAAAAAGAACTCATTTTACTTGGGGAGCGAATTGTACTTACAACACTTGGTTTTGACTGAATGTGTACCATCCTTACAAGCCCTTGGTTGAAGCAATAAGGAAATTCAAGGTTGCTCAAAATGCACTTGCTCAAAGGTTGCGAATTTTGTCAATGATGGGTCTATGTTTATCAAACCACATATGTCATGTGTCTTTGTGATTGTGTATGTATATGGTGATTGTGTATCAACTTAACTTATGTGATGTGCAACTTAACTATTTGAACTGTGACATGTGTATGTATATGGTTATATATGTGAGTGACACTATTTGCATGTACAAGTGTGTATGTCAATTCAATTTGTATATATATTGCATATTTAATTTGGAATTGGTTCAATGTGGAATTGGTTACAAGTGTGTATGTCAATTCAATGTGGAATTGGTTCTATATATATATTGCATATTTAATTAGTATGTCATGTGTGCTGGCACCTTTGCCGACAAGTAAAGTGTCGGCAAAGATTGGAACTGTCGGCAAAACTTAGATCTTTGCCAACACTTTACTTGTCGGCAAAGATTTCATCTGTCGGCAAAGCTTGTACTGTCGGCAAAAACCAACTGTCGGCAAAGATTGGAACTGTTGGCAAAACTTACATCTTTGCCATCAATTTATCTGTCGGTAAAGATTTCATCTGTCGGCAAAGCCTAAGCCGACTGCTTCTACCGCGACTGTTTAGGTACCGTTGGCTAAACTTTTGCCGACAGTTTTTGTGTCGGGGAAGGTTCCTTTTGCCGACTATACCATGTGTTGGCAAAAGTGTGGCATGGTGTAGTAACCTCTCGCGAAGGCATCCGGACCTCCCTGCCGACCACGACCGCGTCTAGCTTCGACGTGTTGCGACGTAAAACCAGCGTTTAAGAGCTGGGACCCTACGCAAGGCGACCAGGCGTTGTGAGATCATGTGATGAAAAATTGGTTGAATGGTGAAATTGGCATTGTGGTGCTTGTGCATGTGCCATGTTGAGATGATGATAGCATGATGGGTTCTGCTTGATGCAATGCACTCGTGTGAGTGGTTGCATGGATTGACCTTGAGTCAAGTCGTGGACTTGTGCTCGTGCACGGTTTCTGTGTTTATTCATGTGCAGGTGTTGCTCGAGGGCGAACGTGGTCGATGACAGGACCGGAACTAGGTTCATGGAGGAACTGAGGTTCGAGACTAGGTTTAGGAAGGAATCGAGGTCTTGGTGGTCAAGGATGTCATGCGGGACGTTCGGGCTAGAGAACATGCACATGGAGGCTAGTTAGTCACGTAATTACAGCAGGTGGGCTGTACATACGTGCAAGAGTTGTTGTTGGCCACGTTGGGCCAAGTTGAGATAGATACGAACTCTTTTCATGTTGGAAGTGGAGTTTTATTTTATCTCTGTGAGTTTGCTCTGTATAAATAGGGGGAGGTGTCCCCTGTTTATTGGAGAGGTTGAGCGTTCAGGTTTGAGGGTTTGTACTCTTGTGTTGGAGTACTTTAGACAATGAAATAAAAATCAATCTTCCAGAGAGCTTCTTCTTGCGGTTGTGATTTGCTCTTGGCTTTGACATAGTTGATCAATCGCTTGAAGTTTTGTTCATCACAGCAGTCACGAAGTTCATCACGGAGTTCGGTTCTTTGCAAAGGTATCATCTTGCAAAGGTAATATCTTTTGATCCGTAGATCCGATCGGTTTGATTCTTATTGGGTTTGATTTGTAATTGAATCTAGTTTATACAGTTAAAATTTCATATCCATCCAACGGTTAGATCTTCAGTAATTTGTGATTGCCCAGATTGATGTCCTACTCGCCTGACTGCTCGCGTGGTCGCCCAGATTCAGTCCTCTTGCGAAGGACATAACTTTAGATCCGTAGATCCGATTGACCTGATTATTTTTGTGTTAGCTGCGGAATTGAGTCTAGTTTCTACAGTTAAAATTTTACATCAATCCAACGGCTAGATCTTTGGCATTTTCTATTTTAGTGGATGTGTATCGGTCTACTCGCCCAGACTGTGCGCATGGTCGCCCAACTGTTCACGTGGTCGCCCAACCTGCTCGCCCAAGTGCCAAACTGCTCGCCCAAGTGCCCAACCTGCTCACCCAAGTGTCCTACTGCTTGCCCAAGTGTCCTACTGGTCGCCCAGGTGCCCAAATTGCTCGCCCAAGTGTCCTACTGGTCGCCCAAGTGCTCAAACTGGTCGCCCAAGTGTTCTACTGGTCGCCCAAGTGCTCTCTTGGTCGCCTGACTTCTAAACTGTGTCCCAACCGTGAACCGGTCTTCAAGCAATTTGAGTTTGAATTGGGGTGTTTCAAAAGTTTAAGAATAAGATTTTAGCTTCCGCAATCATTCACCCCCTCGATTGACGCCATCCGATCCTACAAGTGGTATCGAGCAAGGTTGAGGTATGGCGTCGAGATAAGTATGTTAATCGTCCTCCTATGCTTAATGATTCAAATTTTTCTTCTTTGGAAAAGTCGTATGCAATCCTACATTGAAGCTCAAGGTAATGATGTTTGGCGCAAAGTCTCTCGCATATGATGTTCTGATATAGTCACTAATGATAATAAAGCGACGTTGATTTAAATGCTAAAGCTAAAAACTTGATTTTTCAAGGAATCTCTGAAAAAGAATTTGATCGAGTTTCTCATTTACGTTCTGCACATTCAGTTTGGAAGACATTATGTGACTATCATGAAGGTTCAACTAAGATTAAGAAAGTGCGCAAAAATATTTACCAAAAGGACTTTTCTGATTTTGTTATGAGACCAGGTGAATCAATTGATGATCTTTACTCTCGATTTGAGAAAATTTTGTGCAATTTGCGTGGTGTTGGAGTTAACAATTCAGTAGAGGAGAATGCTAGTAAGATTTTGAGATCTCTGAATCCTGAATGGCGCATGGTTGTTACTACAATCAATCAAACTGTTGATTTGGATACATTGACCATGGATGATCTGTATTCTAGGTTGAAAACTTATGAGATGGATTCTTTATCACCTAGAGTGATAAAACCTCTACACATGCACTTGTTGCTAACCCAAAGACGTCTTCGGATTACCATCTTCATCTCCTTGTTTGCATTAGCTTCTTTTTAGGATGAGCAGTTTGAGATGCTCCTGAAGAAGATCTTGTGCTCATTTCTTCACTGTATTTGTCAAAGCACTCAACAATGTGAGGATGAGGAGGTGCGGAGGCACAACTTCGGGGCCTTTCAAGCTGCTTTGAGTGTGGTCTTCCGGGCATATCAAAGCAAATTGTCCCAAGTTGAAAAAGAAGGAAGAAAGAGAACCAAAGACAACGCAGCTCAAGGCGTACTACTCCTAGGCGTTCCAATTTTGAAAAGTCGCTAAGAAAGTCTTAGCTGTCTTGGAGGAGTGTGATCTTAGTGATGTGGACTTTGAGAATGACAATGAGCCACGGGACAAGAAGGAGATCTTGATGATGACTTCAGCGGCATGTGCTTCATGGCTAAAAGGGATAGTGACATGATTACGATTTTGATGAGGTAGGACCTTCTTATAATGAACTTGAGTATGCTATGGTTAAATTAGCTTCGAACTTAAAAAATCTAAGAAGGCTCTTAAAGAAAAAGATCTAAAAATTGATAGTTCTAATTCTGAAATTGCAAGGCTTAGATCTTTGATTCCTGATGATGATGCCTGTAAGTCATGTGACTTAATTCACAATGAGCTTGTTTCACTTAGGAAAGAATATGCTTCTCTGTTAAAACAAGATAGGGAAAATGAGAAACAAATGAAAAATGCTAGCTGTTCAACCATTGATCTGCATAATTCACTTCTTGTTCAAAATGCTTCATCTTTGGAATTGAAGTTGCATGATGCAAATGCTAGAGTTTCTCAAATGCGAGATGCCTTGCTCACTCATGAAGTTCTTTCTGCTCAAATTGTCGAAAACAGAAAGGAATAGTGGGCGTTCCTGTAACAATTGTTTAACTCTGTCTAGAAAGGTTGATTACTTGGAAAACTTCGTTAGAGCGTTTCACTAAAGGAAAGAAAAACCTAAACATGATTTTGGACCAATCAAAAGTCAGCACTCATAACAAAGGTTTAGGTTTTGATTCTTATGCTCATCATAAAACACATGTTCCCCTTTGTTGTCAAAGTTCTTGAAAGTGGAAAGTTTGAAATTGCAAATGAGCCTAAGAAAACTGTCTTTAAATCTGCTTTGGAATGTTATCTTCTCTTGTGATGAAGGCAAACGTTGCTTCTACTTCTAAAGTTAAGCATACATTAAGTACACTTGCACTCATTGTGGTAGAGATGGACATCTAGTAGATTTTTACTTTAAACTAGCCAAACAACGAAGCAAGAAAAAGCTAAGGCTAGGTCTAATTTCGAGACGCACGCTTTACTCCTCATTATGTGCCTAAGGTGATCACGAACACCTTTTGTTGTAAGAAACACGAGAAAGAGCAAAACTGATTTTGTATACAAGTATACTCGTGTTGTGCCTACTCGTCGTGTGTCTCGATCTTTGGATTCCTAAATGTCTTTTATCTAACTTGATCTTGAGACATCGACATTCTCTTTTGTGTAGACTGTGAAAGAGAGGAAGGAGAACATATGGTTCATAGATTACGGATGTTCAAGACATATGACTGGTGATTCAAAATGGTTCTCCTCCCTCACACAAAGTTCTGGTGATGAGGTCATCACTTTTGGCGATAATTCAAAGGGAAGAATTCTTGGAAGAGGAATTGTGCGAGTCAATGAAAACTTTATTCTCAAGGATGTAGCTTTGGTAAGCAAGCTCAAATATAATTTGCTCTCAGTTTCTCAGTTGCTTGATGAAGATATTGAGGTAAGATTTCAGAAAAATTCTTGTCGTATATTAGATGTTTCTGAAAATCTAGTATGCAACATCACTCGCATTGGTCGTTTGTTTAAAGGTGATTTTTCATGTCCAACATCTGAAATGACATGTCTTGTATCTCATGTTTCAAAAGATCTAACTTTTGGCATCGTAGACTTAGTCATATTGGTTTTGATCACCTTTCACGCATTAGTAAATCAAATTTGCTCGAGAGGTTTGCTGAATTAAAGTATGACAAAACAAGTAATTTGACTTGCTCTCCTGTCAACATGGAAAAATGACGCACCTAAACATTTTCCTATCACTCTTTGTTATGACTAATGCTCGGTCGGCTTCTACACATGGATCTTGTGGGACCGCAAAGAGTAAAATCTGCGGGAGGTAAGTGGTATGTTCTTGTGATTGTAGATGATTACTCTAGGTACTCTTGGGTATTTTCATGACTACCAAAGATGAAGCTTTTGACTTGTTTCAAGAGTTTGCATTAAGGTTGCTCAAGGAATTGCTGAAGCACTTAAAGTAATTAGGAGTGATAATGGAGGAGAATTCAAGAACAATCTTTTGCTTCTTTACATTACGAACATGGAATTGAGCATCAATTTTCTTACGCTTTCGAGTTCCTCAACAAAATGGTGTTGTTGAGAGGAAAAATCGCACTCTAGTTGAGATGGCTAGGACAATGCTTGATGAATATTCTACTCCTAGGAAGTTTTGGGCTGAAGCTATTTCTACTGCTTGCTACATTTCAAATAGAGTATTTTTAAGAGCAAAGCTTCATAGAACCTCTTATGAACTTCGGTTTGGACGTACTACTAGCATCTCCCATATGCGTGTTTTTGGTTGCAAATGTTTCATTCTCAAACATGGAAATCTTGATAAGTTTGAATCTAGATGCTCAGATGGGTTGTTTCTTGGTTATGCTCTCCATACTCGTGGTTACCGTGTGCTGAATTTAGAATCTAACAAAATTGTTGAGACTTGTGAAGTCACTTTTGATGAGGCTAGTCCTGGTACTAGACCCGAATTTTCAGAGACACAAGTTACTTGCAACTCTGAAAGTATCTTCTTGGAAGAAAGTGATGATGAAGATGAAGATGAAAGTGGTAATCAAGTTGGCAACTCGGCTCAACAAATTCAGCCACGGAAGAAAATCGGCAAGCATCTTCGAAATTCTTCCAAAGAAACACACATGGTCTTGGACCTCGGGCATCTTGAAATTTCAGCACCATTGCATATTCAACGAAGACATCCTCTGAGCAGATGATTGGTGAGTTAAATGTGCGTGTGCTTGAAAGCAGTACAATACTAATGACTCATATGCTCATCTTGCTTTTGTTGCATCTTTTGAACCCCAAGATGTAAGTCACGCGTTATCGATGAGTCTTGGATTAATGCCATGCATGAGGAACTTGAGAATTTTGGCGCAATAAGGTTTGGGTTTTAGTTCCACCTCCTTTAGGTCGAAATATCATTGGAACTAAATGGGTTTTAAGAATAAACAAACTCAAGATGGGGTTGTTGTTAGAAACAAAGCTAGATTGGTTGCTCAAGGTTTTACTCAAATTGAAGGACTTGATTTTGATGAAACTTTTGCACCTGTTGCTAGACTTGAAGCCATTAGAATTTTGTTGGCCTTTCTTTGCATCTAAAGGTTTTATATTGTATCAAATGGACGTCAAAAGTGCTTTTCTAAATGGTTTTATTTCTGAAGAAGTTTATGTCAAACAACCTCCTGAATTTGAAAATCCGAAATACCCAGACCATGTTTTTAAGTTGTCCAAAGCTTTATATGGTTTAAAACAAGCTCCTCGGGTTTGGTATGATAGGCTTAAATCATATTTGCTGGAAAATGATTTTGAAATGGGCAAAGTTGATAAAACCTTGTTTTCTCTCAAGCATGGCAATGATCATTACTTGTTGATTTATGTGGATGATATCATTTTGGTGGTACTTCTCATGCTCTTGTTGCCAAGTTTTCAGACACTATGAGTAGGGAATTTGAGATGAGTATGATGGGTGAGCTCACATACTTTCTGGGTTTACAAGTCAAGCAAACAAGGCAAGGTATTTTTATTCACCAAGCGAAGTACACAAAAGATCTCCTTCGACGTTTTGAGATGGAAACATGCAAACCAATTTCCACACCTATTGGCACTACAACTACTTTGGATCCGGATGAAGAAGGAGAACCGGTTAATCAAAAGGAGTATCAAAGCATGATTGGATCGCTTCTTTATCTCCTTTGCTTCAAGGCGGATATACACTTTGCGGTGTGTTTGTGTGCTCGTTTTCAAGCTTCTCCACGTGCTTCTCATCGACAAGCGGTAAAACGAATTCTTCGCTATTTACAATCCACTTTAGAGTTTGGCTTATGGTACTCCTCATCATCATGTTTATCACTTAGAGCCTTCTCGATGCTGATTTTGCGGGTTGTAGAATTAACAGAAAAGTACCTCTGGAACATGTCATTTTATTGGTACATCTTTAGTTGCTTGGTCATCTAGAAAACAAGTTTATGTTGCTCTCTCAAGCTGCTGAATCTGAATATGTTCTTTCTTTGCCGCATGTTGTGCTCAAGTGCTT